>CAWUFW010003777.1:1282500-1722492 GCA_963921515.1 Calotriton arnoldi
AAAAGGATGTTCCAATTGGTCTGAACCAGTGCGTGTTATTGAAGTTTTCAAGAATACTGTACGTGTGGAGGGTGGTAGCGTATGGAATTTCAGCAGAGTGTCATTGTTCAGAGGTAAAACACAGCTTAATGACAACTCTACCTCAAATGTGTTTTTGGATGTGAATGAAGACTTACTTTGGAATTCGTGCAACAAGGCATTATCTAATGACCATGGTGGGAACGTAGTTGACCATCTCTCCAGAAGTTTGAGAGTTCATCGTTTACCTACCAAATTGAAGGATTTTGTTCTCACATAATATAAATACATTTGAAGTAATTGTAATATATGTTTTCTTAAAAAAAAAAAAAAGGGGGTGTGTGTTATATACACGAGCACGGTATGTTTTCCCCTTCTTCTTCGCGCGCTCGTGTATTCATTTTCCATGTTGTTATTTACAGTAGACACGAGCGCATGATATGCGCTCGTGTCTGGTTTAAAGGAGCACTAGGAGCATTCTCTCGGGTGGTCGGGCGGTGGCAGCTTTTGAATGGGGGTGAGGATATATAGATATGTGGTTGTTGCAGTTAGGGGATTCCTTTGTTGGACTCTGGGGTTGTAACTTGAGTAAACTGGAAGAAACTCACCTCTCTGTGGTCCACTTATTCGGGTGTGCTTGCAGTGGACTGCCCGTCTTTTGTAACAGAAATCTTTTCAGAAGAACAGCAAAAGCTGTGATCGCAGAAGATTATTTTCAGACATCCTCTCAGATTACCTAATAAATCGCTTTTTTAACGTTTATTTTAATGCTGTAGTGCTCCGTATGCCACATGAAAATCACAAGTAGCCAAAGCAGATACTTGTGATTTCGAAACTGGAGCCATTGATTCTCAACATTCATATCTCCTTGTATATGTTTTTTTTAACTGCATGGTTTGTGCAGCAGCTTGAGCACCAGCAATCATAATGGATCTCGATGTTGCTGAAGATTTGTTTGCTACAACCACGCACCTCAACCTTCATATTCTGGATGGGTCTGCATGTTATATACTATAACTCACGTACTCGCCATGCACAGTGTTGTTATACATCATGTAATTTCAGATGTCATTAGGAATGGTATCAATGCAGTCATTGAATACGTTATGAGTGATGTTTGAGGGAAAAAGCAGTGCCTGGCGAGGGCGTGAGTTAAGGCTACTATAGGGTACGAGTTATAGTTAGTTGAGATAACTATAACTGGTGAATTACAGTGGTATTGTTAGTTTAAAATGTTATGTTTTAACTGACATTTTCCCCTAAGTATACCGTCCCTTTAAACTTTGATTTTTTCCAGCGAATTTATAGTTTTTTTAATGTACCGTAAGATATTATTACAATTTTTAACTGAAACATCACTTTATTCTTTGTTTTTTTTTAATGAATTTCATTGGTTTTTTTAAATGTAAAGTAAGATATCAATTGCCGTGCATGGTGTGGGTTGGCCACAGGGCCTGGCCTGCAGCCAGGTCCCACCCATAACTCCCTGCGAGTGCCCAGCCACCCACCTCACTTTCATTTTTTTGCGCCATGGGGGGGCCACCCTGGGGGGCTCAGGCTGGATCTGTGGATCCACTGAACCCCTCCCAAAAACAACATTTTTTACATTTGGTCCATGAGGCCCTTCTAGGACACCCCACATAGCCAAGGGGGCCAGAGTACGCCTACCCTGTTCCCTTATATCTTATTTTATTTTGAAAGACTTGTGAACCGCGTCCCCAAATCCTAAGATGCAATTGCAATTTTACCTTCAGGTTACGGCCAGTCAATCACAAAGTGTGCTTGAGCTCGCATATCCACAGAGTCAAATATACATGAATATTTCTCAAAAATGACTGAAAGAAATCACCAAATCACAAAAAGCAACCTTTCTGGTCCAAGATCTAGCTTTCTGCCAAATTTGGTACATTTCTGTACAACCCTTTTTGCAGAATCGCTGTTCAGTATGCCTGAAGAAAATTGCATAGGGGAAACCTGCTTTGGACCCTCCCCTTTTCCTGCTCTTCGCTTGATTGATCACTCCAAAACTGTCCAGGAAGAAGCTGAGATGGATGAGACTTTTTTGGAAAGTTTTGTGAAGATTCGTCAGACGGACCAAAGTTATTACCAGGCCCAACAAAGTTGATTGCCTATGGAAATGTGGCCCTAACTATAACTACTGTGTGTGTGTCAATGGCGGCTGGTGACATTTGAAAGTGGTGAAGCGTAAAAGTCCGACATGAGTGCCCTCGACGAGTGAGCATACAGAGCGAGCCTGAAAGTCATGAGGAGGGCTCGGGGGGTTGGGGGGGGTTCTCCCCCTAAGAAAATTTTGGGGGAAATGGAGCATTCTACAACACATTTTTCATTATATATTCAATTGTATTAGCTTTCAAAACATTATGAATGATGACCTTAGAGTGCACCAGGATTCAACAGTCTTTGTTGGGACCCTTCAATGATTCCCTATCACCGTACAACAAAGCCTCTAATCTCCACATAACCCCCTCTCTCACATGTATTTCATTTGTTTTATAGCGCTTCTCATACCAGTGTAGGGTCTCGAGCACTTTACATTACACACAAATACAGAGACAATGAATCATACATGTGTAAATCAGTGAATAGCAAATATTACATAAAACAAAGGGAACTACACGGTGTGTATTCACATCATCCATACTGGTAGGCATTTTTAAGAGTGCTTGGTCTGGAGAAGCACAAACTCAGGATTCAGAACGCAACACAGAGGTGAGGGTTGGCTTTACTAATAAGAATTTATTTCTACCCAAATAAACGCTCTTTACCAACATTAGGATAATGAAAGATTCGGAAAACAACATAACTTTCTAACCTGTACCTTGTAGTTTGCATGCAGCTTTTTGATGAAACTTTACATCTGACTGTGCTAGATTATGATTGTAACTTAAGAACTGCACACTTACAAAAGGACCTCTGTGACAAAAGCAGTAACCCACTGAGCTATGCACATTCTATGATCTGCATGGTCCTGTGCAGCAGGCATATTAACCCTCTGAGCTACCTTAGATGAGTCAAAACTACCAGTAGACAAAACTCAGATCTCTCGCCAACAGGAGCATTAATCCCCAGAGTTATCCTGCCACATTTAGTGTTGCCTGAAAACTACTGGATATACAAGGAAACTCTGCAGCGGGGGCTTTTAATGCAAAGGATTTGCGCATTATACAGTAGAAGCACCCGCAGGCGCTGCCGCGGTGCTGCGCTGGTTCAGAGACTCACTGCCATGACACCGCACTGCACGGGACGACAATACATCAAATTACTGCTATAAAGCACACACGTGGGAAGAACCATAGGAGAGTTCAGCTAGCAGAAAGGGTGGATATGGCATTGGCCTCTTTGCTTGCACTGCAGCTGTGGGGACCCGTTCATATTTCACCGACAGCCTCTTTAAAGGGCCGATGTAGCGAGTACTTCAACAGCTGGACTGAACTATGCGCCGTCCTTGAGAAGAGGCTGCAGGGTGTGTGCAAGTTATGCAGTGAATGAAGCTGCTCTGGAAGAGAGGCCTTCTAATGAGCCCTTTGTCGCTGAAGTGTTCCCTGCCAGTCCCTCTCCACGACCCCAAAAAGCCCAATTTCCAAGTTTATCGTCTTGTTAAGTGTGTACAGGCCCCGCCCGTCACTGCCCCAGACTTGCTGCAAAATCTTACGTGCCAGCTGCCTGAGCTGGGCTCCGCTGCACTTTTCTATCCCAATCTGTTGTTATTGTTTCACTTTGGTTTGCTGAGCTGCAGCGCAGAGGCGGAAAATTCACTGTGCCCAATTGCACTGCATCACTGGAGTCTGCACGTGTGCACCTCTGGCAGGCAGTGGGAGCCAGTGCCCCCTCCCCCTCTCTGCTCCCAGCACAAATCTCCTTTTTTCCATTAAATGCAAAAGGGAAAGTTTAGAGGAGAAAGCATGTGAAAAGAAATTTGTTGCAGGACACTTTTTTATCTTTCAGCACCCCTTTAAAAACGTATCTTTTACTGCACAAAAGAGCTACTGAGAGAAAGCACTCCGTTCACACCTTTCTTTACCCAGGACTTAGGACCCCTTCACTCCAATTTCCGAACAACCTCCCTAGCCGCATCAAAAAGAACGGAATATTTATACTTTTTCTCGGTTTAAAACGTTTAAAAATGAAAAGCGAAAACATTCCTTCCATCCTCAGTTGCGCTTGATTTAGATCCCTCAGAGTTGTAGAAGTAACCTTAGACTGTAGCCCTGTGAAGTGAATGGCTATCATGAGGCATTTGTTTTAAGGCTGGGAAGATGCGTAACGGGTTAACCTTGAATCATCACTGCATGATAAATCAGCTTTAACGTGTGCATTCTGTGGTCAGGGGAGTAGTGACCGGCTGGTCACTCTTCTAGTGTTTCTCAGTGTATGCATTTACCAGCCACTCCCTGAGGGCTGGCTTCCACCCATCCCTCAGAGGTGTCACAGGTCATGTGACCCTGCCAATAAAAGGGGCTGGGTGCACGTGCCCTGAGCCAGTTCTTTAAAGTAACTCCCTGTGTCTGTGAGGTCATTTGTATTGTAACAAGGGGGTCTACTCATAGACGCCAAGCATGGTGGAGGTAGCGGTGTCACAGGGGTCTGCCAGCTAGTTCATCATCTTTCGGTTATGGTGAAGCTTAGATATTAGGAGCCCCAGAAGCAACTTCGGACGAGAGAACTAAGTGAGTGTGGCTTCTACCCAGTTCCAATCACCAGCAAAGAACACCCGAATTGCTCAACCCGTAACGTGCATCACCTGTATCTGCAGTAATGCCAGTCTCTCACTGCAGACAGGAGGCCCCGTGGCATGCCGAAGGGCCCTCGGCATGCCAGTACGTGCAGGGCTCGCAGCATGTGTAAGGGAAGAGGCCCATGTCAACCGTGCAGCCACCTCTGAGAGGGTCCTGCACTTGTGGCCGACCTCTGAATAGGCAACTATGGAGCTAGCGTACCTCTGAGGTTCGCCTACCTTTGAATGAAGCAACTTCAGAGCGTGGCGTACGTCTGAATAGGCAACTTCAGAGTGGGGTACATACCTCTGAAAACATGTAGCCATCCATATCAATTCACACCCGATCCCATGCCAGGGCGCACGGGGGAGGGTCTATAAACCCCAAAGCCTTCTTGTCCAAGGAGCTCTCCTGACCTTGTACACAGGAGTAAGGTCAAGCCGCCAAGCAAACCCTGCGCCAAGTTTGAGAGAGAGCCTCCTCTCACCCTGTGCTGCCTCAGTCATGTGCACAGTCTTCTTCAGAGCAGAGGCCCGGCCTAGGAGAGCGCCTCTAAGCCAATCCAGATGCTGCTCCTGCTGTTACAGCAGTGGCTGGATTGGTCGGGGCAGGGGACCTCAACGCTCACACTGAGACCGGGGGCTGCAACTTCAAATCACCACCGGCTCATTGAAGCACAGGTGGAGCAGCCTCTAGTGTGCATGTCGGGCTGGCCAGAGAAAGGCTGCAGTCCAACCCGACATGCACAATTGGGGCCAGGTGCCTGCAGGCTGCAGCGCACTGACGCTCGTGTACTAAGTAGATACTATCTGTCAATATAAGCCCCACTCCCTCTGCCCCACCTAAACTGGCATCACCAGGATCTGCCTCAGGCGCTCTTCTGCGCTGAAAGACCTAATGTTAGTAGTTGCGTTTTATATAATTTGTTTGAAATACTCACCTTTAATTGCGGGGCCAAAATATGAGTGGGGCTACGCCGTGTGTGTGTGTGTGTGTGTGTGTGTGTGTGAGATGCAAGGGCATCTGCAGATATTTCGATGAAGGTTAATAAGACCTTTAGTCTGGATGCCAAATTTCAGCTCCTGGAACACTGCTTTAAGGGGTATGGATGAAAAATATGTGGGGGGGGGGCGTGGGTGGAAAAAACACGAAAGTCTTTACTGCCATGTTATGTTTTCATCTTCATGTTTATTATAATATTATAAAGTGCAAACTGCATTTCCCCTCACATGTTCATGGCTTATTAACATGCAAAATAGTTTCTGCTTACAAAGATAACATCATTCAGATTCTGATCACTTATCTCCTTCTCGGGATAGTGCTTTCTCTAAAATCTTCCTTTGTTCTCTCAAGTTCTTCTTTAAGATTCTGGATTACTCTATATTCAGAAGCCCTCCATTCTTCAACCAAAGCTTGACACATTATGGTCAATGAGTGAGTGAGTCCAGTTGGTAGAATGCACGGTGACTTGGAGGTGGAAAGTGCGGTCTCCTTTTGTGGATGGCAAGCCATCCTCAATTTTCCCTAATTCGCTGCCAATCTGATCGACAACCTAAAATTACACAACTCAAACACCATCACCCTGTAGGCTCAAGTTTTATTTCAATGCCTCTATTGTATCAGCTTCCCCCCAAAACACCATCGTCCATCTGCCTTTCCTTTCCCTAACTATTAAAGATCCCCATGTACAGTACATTTTCATTTTTTTGAACTGAGACTCAACAGAGAGTGTCTACAAATGTATCCCAGTATAAAAATAAGACCATTTGCAAAACAATTGAGTTGGGTTGCTTTACTAGCCACACTTTGTAAAACAAAGAGTTGTAATGCCTTACCAGCTGCAATTCAGGAAACAATGAATTGGGGTGTCATACTAGTAACACTTTGAGAGAAAGCTATGGGTGGTGCCTCACTAGCTGCAACTTGAGATACAATAAGTTGGGCTGCATATTAGTCACAATTTCGAAACAAAAAGATCTGTACCCAACCAGAGGGTCCTTCTACGGTTAATCATTGATCAGGAATAGAAAGATGTGGCAGCAATGATACTATTTCACCTTCTTGCTGGTATGCAAAGGTAAATGACACCTGTGGTCACAGATGGCCTGGACTACAGGATAATCAATACATTTTCAAACATGTCAGTGAGTTTGAGCCCAGCTCTATATGCCTTACAGGAGACTGGCTTGATAGGAGTCTCCTAGTTTCCTTTTAGGATCACGTTAAGAGGTCTAGAACTGCCAGAGTTGGTCAATTCTGTAGAGACATCTGAATTCAGGCTATATCTGCAAGTCACATATAGAAAATCCTCAATCACATTGCGAGTAGTGATTCACACTCAGAAACGTCCAGTGGAGCTGGAACATGGTGTGAAACTGGCTCAATGTGCTGTGGTTCATGTGAGCAGCTGCAGGTTTTAGTACTGTGTACCACAACCTCATAGTGAAATGAATGTTCCTGTCTCTCTGAAACAGAAGGGGTCACCTGGGCATGAACTACTACTCCTGGCAAGTCCACGAATGTTCATAGATTGTCGTTCGCCATCTTTCAAAATCCTTATGTGTTGATGTACACTTCTAGCAGGCTGGCCACTGAGTGCAGGCGGTAGAAGATCCCAAAGGGTAGGCAGACGTTCACAATGATGTCCCACATGTACCTGCCATAGAACGTTTCTTCTAAATTATTTTTCAGTTGTGGTCGGGCACCAAATGCTGGAAGTATCCAGAACTGTCAGAAAAATAAAGATTAGTTAGTATCTAACAGAGACTAATCAAATGCAAAAAAATATACTTTAACCAATTACACCCACCCCGTTAATCCAAACAGAAGTATAATTAGGGACATCAAAGGATAACATTTTATTTCACCATTTTGTAAAACTACTCAGTATTGAGAGTCGACCCTGATGCTGATTGAGTGAGAGCAAATTTACATTTGAGACCTGGGAAGAAGGCTGTTGGGTATCAGGACTGAAAAACCAACAATTATGCTGGAACATTAAGGACATAATTACGTACCGACCGCCATCGTTTCGGAGCAGACATCATCCAACAATGTGTCGGTGGTTCTGCACTTCCTATAAGGATACGACCACTGTGCAGGCGGTTGTAAAATGCATTTTTCTAGTGTGGTTTGTGCTGCGGCCCAGGTAAAGGGTCGAAGCACAAGCTTCACTAGAAAAATGCATTTTGAGCACATCCATGCACTGTGTGCCAGGCACCATGTGGTGCCTGGCACACAGTGCATGGATGTGTGGGGGGGCACTACATGTGCCCCCCTGGTGCCATAAAGGAGGCCCATGGGGGACAGGGGCCCTGTTAGGGGCCCCCAAAGTCCCTTTCCGTAGCCCAACTGCCATGTAAAGGCAGAGGGAAAAGGGACATCGTAATCCCTATGGCAGTGCCTCCGCAGGCACCGCCTCCATTGTAGGGATTATGCTCTGACGGGCTCCTTGAGCCTGTTGGAGGCGCCGGTCAGTCCCTCCGCCCGCTGAGCTCCGACCGACCGCATCATTATGCAGTGGTCAGACTGCAGCATCAGATGTCGGACAGACCGCCACCGATGGCCTGCCGGTGGCGATGCACTCGACATCACAATCGAGCCTTATGGGTTTCTGTGTCAATAGTAGAAATAACGAGGGGTAGATGCTACTCATTTATTGAATATTGACATTGGTAAATCTAGCGGGGCTGTCACTCGCAACTCGAGACCTATACTTCAATTGTCACCAGTGAGCTAGATTTGGAAACTGTAACTAGTCTAAACTAACATTTAAACTCCGTTTCAAACCCAAACTCAAAATGATAGGAGATTCCCTAGCTGGGAACTGTGTAAATCGGTTACTAAATCTGGCTTCCCTGTGCCAGTAAATACCACTGACAGATTCTGTATCAATGATTTCCTCAGAAGATGTTCCCCTGCTTTCCTTTGACAATGACTGGAACACTCTCCCAAGTGTCAACGCGTATTCCCCCTTTCTTGAGTGAATAAATGCCCACTCATGGTGCTCTTCTTTGCACTGACTACCAAACCCAACTTGTACCATGCTCTTCTTCGCCAATGATCATTTGAAAAGCCAAAGGTATGTTATGTTCCATGTCACTGCTGCCCGCAAACTAACTGTTTCTACTCTCTCTGGTGCTCACTTTGAGTTTATAATGAATTAAGTAGACTGTGCGGACCCAAATATGCTTAATAAGTATATGCAGTTGTACTTACTATGATGTTACAGAGAAGCAGGAATAACAAGATTTCCCTCAGGATCCGCCTCTGCCAGTGGTACCTATTTTTGGATGGCACTGAGGAGCACATTTCATTGGTTGGTGTTTGTGGAGCCGAAGTTTCTGATGACTCCTTTTCCTGTGAAGTGTGAGCAGGTAAGGAGGAATTATCCCCATCTGGCAAATGGGAGATGATGTGGCTGTTGGCATAGAAGAGACCTGGAGGATTCTTGTCATCTTGCAGCTCAGAGTCATCGTATGGTTGCCGATGTAGACCTTCAATAATGAAGACGTTCTGAAACGTGTGCTGGAAAATGACTGTCAGGGAATGGGTGAGATTGAGAACAGCCAGAAGGTCCTTTGCACTGTCGGCTATGATGGCCACAATGGAGTAATAGGAAATACAATACTGCCCAAGGGCTGCTCCCAGCAGTAGGGTCACATCCAATGTCCTGCTTGGGTTCTTATGGCTCACCATGTCTCTTATATCAAACCTGTAGATGACTGAACCCACGAGGGCCATGAGTGACATTACGCCCAGGCTGCATATACTGAAGATGTAAAGTACGATGAGTATCTTAGGATCATCAGAGTCTTTGTTCACCTTAAAGAATATCAAGGTCACCAGCCCCAAAAGAAGCACAGACAACCCAACGATGAGTCCCACAAAGTAGGTAGGCATGCAAAAACAAAGGCGGAAAGGTCGTTTGTGCTGGATGTCGTCGTCGACAAGGCGCCCAACGTTCCTCCACATAATGTAGGTTAGAGTGGAGGCAAAGAGACTGTACTCGATGTTGAAGGGGTACATGTAATAATATCCATTTTCAAAGATGTGGCACAGGCTACTGTTACAATGACAGAACTTGCTGTGTAGTAAGACACCTAGAGTTGGAAAATGAAAAGAAAGAAATTTAGCAATCTGCACAAGTAAGTGGCTACACTAGCAGAAATGCATGTGTTTTGTACAGAGGACTGAGAGGTGCATAAGCTCATGAGGTGAGTGGTGACCAACAGGCACATGAGTTATGAGAGATACAAAGACAAGTAAGGTGGGGATGGACTATCAAAATATCGATATTTAAATATTATATTCAGAATAATGACTACAGAAAACTATATATCTATAAGTATAGACGTACAATTCTTAACTCTACATCTACGTACCTTGATGACATATATGTAGATGTGAAGTTAAGAATAGTAAATCTATACTTACCTATATATACTTACCTTCATTCTGTTTTGATAGTTGATATTTTGGATAGTCATTTTTTTATTTTCTGACATATATACTGATGTGTGTAGGGAACCACAGAAGCAGGAGTGTCACTCTAGTTACTGGAAGTTGCCAAACGACAGAAGATCAATTAAGAAGAATGTAGTGAGTGATGATGAAGAGACTACTCAGAAACAATAATAGTTAAGGTTTTGCTTTGTGACGGACAGGGACGGGCTTTAAGAGAGGATCAGTGACAACAAGTGGGCAGATCACAAAGTCCTAGGATTGAGGGTTGAATAACGATTTGGGATTTCGAGTTATAGCTAAACAACTGTTAAAGACAAGACGCTTAGCCTGATCTGCTGTACCATCCTGTGTCTCTGGTCTTAGCACCATAAGCCGATTTACTGTTTGGCATTGCCCTTACTTAAATACTACTGAGTTGCATGTCAGACTATCTCTGACAAAAATATTGTCTGCCGTAAATGCCATATCTAAATTATTCCTGACATACATTTAATGTTTTAAATATTGTTTGCAAAAACATTGTTTCATTGGGTTTATATTCTCTAATGTTAACAATATTTCTCAAACAATATTTTGTCTATGATATTCTGGCACAATACCCATACTCCACAATGTCTGACCCAAAAAGTCTGTTTATTTATCTTGGCATGGATTAACTATTTTTTTTGCATAAAGCGGGCAATGAGAAGAAAGTTGAGCTTGATGGATTTGGTGTTCTGATGTTTAGTTAAGCCTTATGGGATTTTTACAAACATAAAAAGCCAACAAACTTTTAGAAGTGGGAGCCTGGAATTCAAATTCTTACGTTGACTGCAGAGTGCTTAAAATTTCACTTACAACTAAGATGCCTCAGAACCTGTTTAAACTGTCTGCCTGGCAGTTTTTTCACATTTAACATACTAATGAGTCATGATCCTCTTCCTATACCCAGAAACTCGCTGTGCACAGCTTGGGAATCTTATACATTGGACTGATTCATTTTTCATCATGAAAGTCATTTACGCCCAAATGTAAAGGATTGTACGTACTTCTATTTCCAAAAATAGTAACCACTTTCAAATATTAAGCTTAAAAAGGTACGACTTAATCTTCCACAAAGTGCTATTCAATCAATATTTTATTTTCAAGACATATTCTTTAAGAAATATAAAACAATAAACGTAGCAAAAATAAGATAAACATATGTTTTTCTATATTTGATTAGTATCCAAACTCCATATCAACAATCATTACACTAAACCCAGCACAAATGACCACTAACTTCATATAATCATAAAAGAGCTCTTTTATACATTTGTTTTTATAAAAAATGCAGATACAAGTCAAAAGAATTGTTTTTTGTTTTTTTACAAAATTAACCGTTAATCAATAAAAGATCTTTTCTGAAATGACTTACTAAAACTGGCTAATGCAATGCCAACATCTATTTTATTTTTAATAAAGTGACTAATGCTTCTGAGCAATCTGTAGATCCATATTTCCAAAAAATAGGGCATAAGACTTGTTCCTCTCTTCTAAGAAAGATATACAGTTTAACAAGAGTTGTGTAATGTTGTATTTAGCCTTCAGATCACAAATACTGTGAAACACATCTGTCAGTGTATAGAATATTTTTTCTTTAAGACCTCTTATTCTCCAAATCAGGTTACTCCCAATTCTGATTCATAAAATTTGATCACGAGTATGATTTATAAGGAATTTATGTCAAATAAGGAAAAATGCCTTGATCTCAAAACCCTGGCAAAGAATGCATCACTGATTTCTTAGAGAATAGGTCATTTTTATCTTTATTTTTGCTACTCTCCGTAACTGTTTCATTCAGTAATACCTTTACTTTAGCCATAGAATACGAGCTTTCGAATTTTAAAATCTTGACCTCCAGAGCCGAATTTGCAGCAATATTTAGTATTTCTTGGGATGAGATATCTGACCAATTCAATATAGCCTTTCAAGATGCAACTGATCACTTTTTTCCATCCTTGCTCCTATTAAGTTGGCATATAAATAGTAAAGAGAATGACTGAGGCAGTAAGTTGTATGAGGGAAGACTCACTTCTAACCTTATTGCTTGAATAATGGACTTAGCGATGGTAGCCAAGAGCCTTTTTAACCACAGGCTTTCTAACTCTTCCCAATTTAGTCTGGCATCAAGCTCAGCTTCCACAAAGTGAATTGAAGCCGTGAGGTGCCTTACACAAATAGGTAATTCTGTCAATCCAAATCTCTTCATAGCTCAGCCTCATCTTGTGGACCTATTGTTGAAGACTCCCAAATGTTCTCATTTATATAGTAAACTGTATTGACATTGGGCCCTTCTTCCTTGTCACAATCATTAAATTATTTGGTTGAGCCTACTCTTTAAAGCCAGGCACCTCTGATATTTAAAACTCAATTCTACATGGTAACCCTACCACTCTAAGTGGAGAGAATAAGCAGAACCACCCTCTCCCTAAAAGTCCTTGATGTGTCCTACTCTGGGGGTACACACAGGGTTCTGTGTTGTTGGGTAAGATCTTCTTAATCATTCTTGTGTTCTATTTTTCTTCTGTAACATTTGGTACTTTGCCCATATTTGGTAGTCCTTGCCTGCTTTTAGAGCAAAGCTTCTAAGTTCCATGAAAGTGGAATTGCTCTGTGCGGCCACTCTTGAGCAACCTCTAAAGGCACATTTATCTCATCCTCCATGGACAGAAAGAGGTAACTGTCTATGATTAAATTGTGTACATCTTTAAGGATCCCCCTAAGTGCAGGTACTTGTGAAGCTTCTTCCAGACAATTGCTTGGGCTGGATTACCGTTCCGTCTGAGGGACAGTAAAGAATGACTCTACAGAGTTAAACGCATGCCTGGTTCCTACCAGACATTCTGTTTGATTGCTTGAAGTCCTCTTTCCAAGCTGAGGGCAAAATATGTGGTTCCTTCTTGATTTGGGAAGGGCAGTTTGTGTTTAGCTGGCAATGACTACATTCTGATACCCGCTTTGTGATACTATAATATCACAGCCAAAATATCAAGGCCCAAACTATTGAAAGGTAGATGCATATAGGGAAGTGTAGATTTACTATTCTTAACTCCACATGTATGTACCGTGACAATATACACATTGTCAAGTTAAAGAGATGTGGAGTTAGGGATAGAAAATGTATACATACGTACCAGTCGATATTTTTGTCCTTGGGTTTTTGGCTATGATATTAAGGTATAACAATATTCCCTGCCCGATACACCATCCATTGTTGTTAGAATTCAGAGTCTGGATTTCATGGCATTGCTGTTTATTATTACAGATTGCTCCTTCCGTGTCCCTCTTGGAATGCGGTGAGACATTGACATCAGGTGATACTCATTCGAAATATGTTAGGGTTTGGGGGGGCATTACAATTTAGGGTTGTGGTATAGCCATAAGAAGTGCTTCTTGTCAGTGGAGGGATCCTCTTGCTATTTAAGGATTGCCAAGGAACAGCAGAACTCAGTGTAATAAAGAGGATCGGTAAGCGGTCCTCAGTGCTTTTCTAGTAAGCCTGGTTTTGCTTATTGCACATCACATAGTATGCTTGAAGACCTGACATCAGATTTTGTGAATATTTCAATGTCCTTTTGGTAGCAATCACGTTGGGATATTAGCTAGAAGCCACTAGGACATGGATTGAATGTCTCCATCTGTTCACCAAACCAGAGCCTGAACTCTCACTTCGAGTCACCTTTTGTACTAGGGTTGGGTTCATTCCTTTCATTCTGTGATAAACAAAAGTGGATTGTTGTGCGAATGCATGAAATTCGACTGATTTAGAAGCCTGTCACAGATATAAAAGCAAGGCAGGTGGCAGTGGGTAATCCCAAAACAAACTACAAAGCTCCTGGTTCAGTGACAATGCATGCAGTGTGCACCGTTTTACCTCAACCACGTATTACTTGCTAGGGAGCATCCCACAAACTGCACGGACTGCATGAAACACCCTAAATCTGCCACTTTCACTAGTTCACCAGTGGAGTGGATTTGGGCTGTTTTTATAGTGAAGTTTTGCGTGCTAAAGGGTTGGAAAAAAAGATTAGATTTCTCTCATTTCAAATTTAAGAAATGTGTTTTTGCTGTTCTCTATTTAGTGCCGTCAGATAGCAATGAGTATTTGTGTCAATCAAGATGCAGTTTTTTTTCAAGTCTAGTGGGGCGGTCCTACATGATGAACAGCAAAGATAGTGCATTCAAACAGGCATGCAGTTCTGTCACATAAGCTTTACTCCTTCCCTGGTAGACTTTTATGAGGTGTGCGGCTTTCCATACCTCTCAGAGGCAGGGCACCCCTGTGGTGGTCAGATGTGTGGTTGTCCTCTGTACTCTGATTCTGTAGTTTGTGAAGAAATGCCTGGTGAAGCCGGTGCTCCTCCTCCTCCTCGCTGTGGTGGTTCGACTCGTCTGTTACCGCCGCCATCCATACGACCAGGTTAGTGACAAAGACCAGCATTAGGCTGTACCTGGAAAGGAAGAGAAAAGGAGAGCCGCACACAAACATTAGTGTTTATTTATTAGAGTTTTACACTCTGGTGTGGTCTTCTAGTAGCTTAAAATGCTAGCAGCTACTAGCACCTAATAACAAGCAAATATCCATGGACGTCAATTCACGAAAATGCCTGGGGTAGCGGAAGTGACATTACATGCCCTTTGACCCAGTCCTGTGACATCATAGGAAGTGGCATCATATAACTTTTAACATTAATGACATCATAGAAAGTGACATCATAAGCCACTTTGTACATCACAGGATGTGACAATAACACAGACATATACAAAAAATATTCATAATTCAGACAGGTAATGGATGGTGCACAAATTGATCCAAAAAGTACATTGTTTTCTCTTCTTTCAGGAAGCTCCGCCTTCTCTTCGTCACTAAAATCACCCAAATCATTGTATCCAGAATCATGTTAATAGACAAAACAATATGCATTGTTTCCATGGCATGTAACTTTGATCTGCCTTCCTACTCAACACAGATTTATTTATTTTGGTTTCTTGTAAAGTCTTCAGGGCACTATGGTAGCCTCCTAGATCTCTTGGTTTATGTACAAAGAATAGAGGTATATGCATGTATGTGGTATTTTGCAAAACCTAGCCAAGAGGCAGTTGAGTGCCATACAGGCTCTACAATTGTGTAAGGTGACAGTAATTCAATGCCTTGTGATCTCATAACAAACGGTAAGGAGAAGGTAAAGCACTATAAGGGGAAAAGTGAGAAGGTGGCCCTATATGGTGGCAATGCTGGTTTCAGATGTATAATCAATCTCTATCAGGCACAAGTGGAGGCAACAAAGGAGGTTAAATTGGTGAACCTGACAGTGGTCTACAAGCACAGGGACAAGCCTGCAGCATTAACAATGGACACCCTTCTGGCCCTCATGTACAACAATCAACTCTTCCATTACAAGCCAGACTATGAATACATACTCCACTAGCTGTGTACTGAGCTTTGCACAAAACAAAATAGGCACTTCGGCCTACACTAGTTGCATGAAAGGACTTTAGAAATACTAACTACAATATAATACAACCTAATACTGTGTGACTATATGTATAAAAGGTGTTTTCCAATAAAAGTGAGGGATTTGTATAAATAGGTTTTTTCCTATAACAATGAGGGATATAGCCTTGAGATGTCACTTCCTTGTGTAACCACTACCAAGGAGGCCAATACTTCTGCTGTCACTGCACATTGCCTATACTAGCTGGTGCCACCTAATTTATTTTTTTGCGTGTGTCCTGAGTAACAGGCAACTTTTGAAGTAGTGGAATGGAGCTGTGGTGACCATGCTAAGTACATGTTGCCCTGCTGCACCATTTTGAAAGTTGGTTGCTCTTAATATCCACAGGACGGCTAAAGACCCCCCCATAGAGTTTTTCCCGAAGGTAAATGTTTCTGTTTGTAATGCAATTTTCGTAATGGAGTAATAGGGCAGTTGTTTGGCTAAGTAGAGCTTAACACATGAGTGGTAATCAAGTTACTACTGCACATGTATTACCAAGGTAAAGTTTAGAAGAGATGGGTTATTTGCTGCAGTCTAGAGGTGCAGACTGTCTCCTTATTTTGGAGTGTAAAGGGAGCTATTTGTTGGACCACCAGTGAGCACCAATCCCTTGGTTTTTGTACACCGTAGGGACCTGTAGTCACGGTGAAGATACTCAGAGTCAAATACCAGAGCCTCATCCACAAGACCAAGACTTTTAATCTACCCAACGCTCTTACATAGGGAGGCCACCTATCTCCAAGAAGCCCTTCTCAGGGATTAGGAGGTGTTTCGCCACAGTAAACAGGTCTTTCACTAGTTTACTATAATACTCAACCTCCTCTGAAGGTCTCTTGTACTCCAGGTCTAGGGGTTCGGATGTTAAGACAGAATCAAGCTGTCAATAAAGGGAGAGGGAAACTCACTAAAACACAAGTCCATGTATGTCTGATGGCTATTAGGGCACAGTCCATGAATGAATGTCCTTGTGCCAGGAATGGAAATTAAATTGGGTCACTGTTCTAGATGAATAAATAAAACTGATACGGGTTAATAACAGAGAGAGACAGTAGGATTCCCCGCCTGCGCCACTGCCTTAGCTACCGATATATAGCAGATCTCAGCACTAGAATAGATCCCACATAAAGTGGGATGACAAGGCATTCTCAATATGCTTTTGCCTTACAACTGTCTTGGTACTCAAAGCCCTGATTCAGACTTGTCAGATTGTAGAGTTTCTTTGATTCTACTTGTGCAGCTTGATAGCAAAATGTCCTCACATAATCTAATGGATATTAGGTGCAAACCAGGATACTGCTTAGGGATCAGTGACCATCAAAGAAGGAACAGATTGCAGTTAAAAACACACACACACACCATTGCCTAGGAATGCATCTACTTATTTGTATTAATGTGACTGTTATTGCTGTCCATCTACAGGTTAGAGTCTTACTTGATTTCATACACTCATTTCACCTAGATATGCTCACTCCCTGGAGCAACAGTATGAAAGAGAGTTAAAATAAAATAACACGAGTATTGAATTGGAACTTTAAGAGCTAGAAGCTGCATGATTGTGCCAATAAGCATAAAGTAAACATTATGACATCATTGTTTATATTTCCCATTCAGAGTTAAATGGGGTATAACATATTTTCAAGGAAGAAAGAAGATGAGGGCATTGGGGTAATGGGGCACCTCTTTCTGCGCTTCATGAAGTTGAAGAGTAGCCAAAGAGGGGAAGAGGGCAAGCAAAGTGGGGGTGCTACAGCAGGATGCCAATAGTGCCCAGAGGGCAGACTATTCACTAGATTTCTCACTCTGGAGCTACATGCCTTTCTTTCCCGTCCCTCATTGCATTCTTGTGTCATTTTTCCTGTCCTTTCCACTTTCTTATTCTTTATCCCCATATCGCTCGCTTACCCTACCCTCCCTGCATATCTCTCTCACTCACTCTGGCTCTCTGTTACCCATCTGACTTTCATTTCTGTCTCTCACACAATCTGTACCTCTTTATACCTCGTCTGCATTCTATGTGTCACTATCATACCTGCCTCTTTCTGCTTACCTGCCTCTAACTGTGTGAGGTGAACATTTAGAAGTGACGCCCTCAGCCATGCACAATGTCATGTGTAGCACCTTCAAGCAGAGCTTGCTTATTATCCACCGGAACACTGAATACTGTTACATGCATTCTTATTTGTTGGTTCCAATATTTTTCCCTCAAAGGAGATGTCTCCAGGTTCAGTGGAGAGATGTTTGGTATGAATTCAAAGTCCTTCCATTTGGGTTTTCGTCGGCCCCTTGGTGCTTTAACAAGTTGATGCATCCAGGTTACGACTGATCATGCCCTTGGACTATCTCATGATTATGGTACAGGACAGGATGATGGTGATGCTGCACCTGTCATGGGCAATTCACCTCCTTCAGAAATTGGGTTTCATAATCAGTCCGAATTCGATACTAGTCCTGCATCAATGTGCAGACTTTCTGGGATCCCAGGTAGATTTGGTGAAAGCCCATTTGCAACTTCCTCCACAGAAGATAAAGGACATCAAGAAGGAATTGAGGTCAACGTTATGCAACCAGACTGTTTCCTCGAGGTCCCTCGCCAGAATAGTGGGGCTGCTAGCCTCTTCTATTCAATGATATTTCTGGACTCACTGCGTTACAGGGCCCTATAGAGACTAAAAACCATGCATCTCCGCAAGGGTTTATCATATGTAGAGTGGCGGATTTGTGTGCGCTGAAATTAGCAGGTAGAATGTTTTTTTCTGTAAGGAGTGTCTTTTACTATTATGCGGAGAATAAAAATCGAATTCTTGTTCTCTTTCATATCATGCTTTTCCTTCCAGTCGAGCATTGTGTGTGTTGCTTTGTGTGAAAGCTTATGAACATTGCACACAAGAGGTGAGACAAGAACCCATGGGTCAGTTACTGATTGCTCTCCAAAGGCCTTGAGCCAATGATGGCAGTTACTTTGGCTCGGTGGATGAGATGGCTGTTAGCTGAGGCTGGTGTGGACGTTTCACAATTTGGTGCTCACTCTACTAGAGAGGCTATGGCATCAAAAGCTTATGAATTCGGCTTCTGACTGGAAGATATGAGTGTAGCTGTCTGGTCAACAGAATGTACGTTTTGTTTGTTTTATCATAAAACCTTTTATTGAAGTTGTTTCTGTTGTAGTGGGTCAGCTTTAAACAAGCATAATTGGAACCTCCCATCCTGACATAGAATAAAAACTGTTCTAGATATCGCGTCAAGAATTTTTATTCTATTAGGGACACAGCGGCAAAGATTATCCCACCCTAGGTAATGCTATCACTGTTCTGTCTGCTTCACATATTACTTTATAGGTGTTTTATTTGCTTTGCGGCCCTGATTTAAGCTTGAGTCATGTAGGTGACAGTGGTTAGAATGCTATTTCTGTTTCTTTCAGGACCAGAACAGAAGCAAGAGTGAACCTGTAGGTGAGAGGATTCCTTTAGAACGCTGGCAGAGCTTCTTGGATTGGACACGTTGTTTAGTTGGATATTAAAGGATCCTTGAATTTTGCTGTTGTTTGAATCAGCTTGGTTGAGATAGCATTTGTCACACTTCACTTCAAAGAAAGAGGAAGGGACATGGAGTTCAGTGTATTTGTGGGGGCTGGAGGCCTCTGATGGGTGGTTTGACTGTGGTGATCTGGATAATGATCATGGGAAATGTAGTTTTCTGAATGTTTAAAATGTTCGGTTTGGCTGCCATTTAATTTGCAGTAAAGTAAGAGAAGCATAATCCTCGCCTCTGTGTCCTTAACAGAATTGAAAATTCTTGATGCGATAACTAGAATTTTTTTTATTGTAGAGGTCATAGGACACCTGTCAGCCCTGCCTAATTGAGCAGGTTCGGCTGTGAGCAGTTGTTTTTATTTAGAAGACTATGCATTGCCAGGCTAGCTATATTTATTTTACAAAGCAGAGAGCATTTCAGAAAGTAAGAAGGGTGCATCAGCATCCTGTCTGCCTTCTGCTCTTATTTTTACTTTATCCACTTGAGAGAAGTCGCAAGGGTAGTGCCTGGGGCCATAAGGGGCAAGCCATGGGTTGAAGCTGCGACCCCTATATGATGTCCATACAAATATTTTAAATCATTTTTATTAGTAGTTCTTACCCATTGTAATAGTATTGTTTTATCATATGCGTTAAAACATAATATTTTATACTTTTATGATTAATAAGTATTGCTGGTAATTATAACATTGTATAATATTATTGTTGATATATATTGCTATTACTTGTATGTTTGGGGAATTCACTAATACAGCTTATATCTTGTTAGGGGCCTCTTGTGGTGAGGATCACTTCAACCACTCAAACTACTCTTCTGAATTCCAAAGATTCTCTGTGCATCTTAGGAGGAACAAGGGATGGATTCCGAAGTGTAGGTGTCAGTAAAAAGCACTGCCTCCCTTACTTGACCTCTAATTAGCCACCCACATGGTGCATTACACGTAAAAGTCAATCAGGGAGCTAAATGTCGGCACAACTATGACTGAGTGAGATGGCTTCCTAGTTAAAGAAACTGATGTAAGCAGCGACAAAGGCCACTCTATATTTAAAGCATGTCTTTGAGCCTCATTCACCTCAACCATCATCTTCCTTGTGGGACTTACTACATCCAACAGCATTCAAACACAAGCTCCAAAGGGGTGCCCGGGATCCCTATGCAAATCTGAAGCACTTTGGTGCCTATGGGTATAAAGCCCTGCACAAATTCTACATTACAATCCAATAGAAAGAAACTGTCGAAATGATTTGGTAGCTCACCTGACTAAGTTGGTATGGAACTGTATGCACTTCTTGCAGGACACCCAGAGAAAGTATGTCTGTAAACAAAAGAGAGAAGTGTAAAAATTCTCACTGAGTGATTATTGCTTGTTCACTGCATGTTGTACAAACTCAATAACTTTTAGGCATTCAGTCAGAATTTTGTATGTGGGTTTATAGTTCATGAGAGCTGGCAGATAACTAAGTCATGTAGCTCTACGCAGCAGTTCAAACTGTTTGCACAGCTTGCTGGGAGCTCATACACATGTTGATTCAAACAGTGCTGGGGGATACATAAGAAGATACCAGGCTTTTGGTGAAAAGAAACCCCACAGTGCTCAAGTGGCAAATGCCTACTGTTGCCATTTTTAGGTCTGGCTTAATAGCACAGCTGCCACCAAACGTAATGTGACCACCCTAAAAAAGAGCTTTTCGAAGTACTACAGAGAGGGACGTTGGCTCTGCCCACATGCTGGTAGCCAGGAGTGCCTGTTTGAATTTGGCAGAAGTTGTGTTTTCCACAGAAGAAAGTGTTTCCCCTTCACAAAGCTGGGATTATTTTGTTTATCCAGCTGCCCGAGCCAGCAGCAGTATGGCTGCCAGAGCTTGACCTTTCAAGGCACACACATCACATTGTAATGCTGTTGATGTGTCCCAGATAACTAGATCATTTGCTGTGTTTGCTTTCCTCTGGCAGGGGCACTGATTCCCCACCAGGGGAGCTATGAGGAATGTATCACAAGCCCAGCATCCTCCCCTCCCATCACTAACTTCAGATTGTAGTGTTGTGTTTGAGAGCAGTATGGCATGTCAGCGGCTACACTATTCTACATGGATTTTTAGGTCTGGTTTGATAGTGCAACTGTTGCCTTACTTTATGTGACCAACAAAAAATAGTTTTCAGGCTACTACTGAGAGAGGAGCATAAGATCAGTCTACATGTTGGTTACCCTGAGTACAGGATTTAATGGGCTGAATTTGTGTGCTTCCACTAAAAAGGCTGCTTGTATTGCACTTTTTCGCTCGTGCTTAAACCCCTTCCAGGCGGCGAGTCACCCCCTCCCCCCCGCTTGTTACCACCAACTGCGCGCTTTCCTTTTAAATCACCACTGACCACTTCTTTGGTGCCTGAAAAGGTCGCAGTTTATTTTCAACACAGAAAATTTTTTACATACAATTTTTCATATTTTAAAGTCCATGGTCATAAGCCTTCCATGTCCATGTTTAGCTTTCCTCTATTGCTCTTTGCACTTTATTTGTGTCCTGGACCCCAGCCTCCTCAACTTTCTGGGAGAGGAGGGAGGGGCACCTTTCTCTGGGTTTCAATTCACGGGTCTAGGCTTCAACTTGCTACCGATTTGAAGGGTGTCCGTTGGGACCTGCCCGGGCTGCAAGTGCCGTCCCGCTCGCCCTGGACCTTTTTGTGGGCCCTCCCTTCTCCCAGGGGTCCCTGCCGTTTGGCATCCCAAGGACCTTACTTGAGCGTCTGCTCTATCTTTCCTGAGGCTGAGTCCCTACCATCTTCTCCCTCTGTACCCCTGCCGTAAGGCATCCCAAGGGTCCTGCGGGAGTGTCGCCTCTATTCTTTCTCTGGCGGCACGCCGCCCCATGGCTCCCTCAGTGCCCCTGCCGTGAGGCATCCCAAGGCCACTGGGAGAGCCTTCCGTCTATCCTCTAGTGATTTTGATTCCTATTAGCTTCCTTGTGTTTGATCCGCTACCCTTTCCCCGCTACGGCTGCGACGCCCGTATTCTTAGGTGTGGGTTTCTCTTCTTCTATCCTTGCCAAGGGAGGGTGAATTGTGGTTCTTTGGGCCGTTGGCCCCCTTCTTAACCCTCCCCTTGGACTTACATGCTCGCCCCCTGATTGGGGGGGAGCCTTCTTTACTTTCGTGGGCCAATCCTGGCCCCCTCCCCGACTTAGCCGGGAATTTGCATGCAAGGCGGGGGTGGGGCGGGCCCCCCCGCCGCCGGCCGGCGTTTAACCCAGGCCCCCATTGGGTCCGGCTCTGCCTTCCCGGCCCGGGTCCAAACCCCTTCCAGGCGGCGAGTCACCCCCTCCCGCTCCCCCCGCTTGTTACCACCAACTGCGCGCTTTCCTTTTAAATCACCACTGACCACTTCTTTGGTGCCTGAAAAGGTCGCAGTTTATTTTCAACACAGAATTTTTTTACATACAATTTTTCATATTTCAAAGTCCATGGTCATAAGCCTTCCATGTCCATGTTTAGCTTTCCTCTATTGCTCTTTGCACTTTATTTGTGTCCTGCACCCCCAGCCTCCTCAACTTTCTGGGAGAGGAGGGAGGGGCACCTTTCTCTGGGTTTCAATTCACGGGTCTAGGCTTCAAATTGCTACCGATTTGGAGGGTGTCCGTTGGGACCTGCCCGGGCTGCAAGTGCCGTCCCGCTCGCCCTGGACCTTTTGTGGGCCCTCCCTTCTCCCAGGGGTCCCTGCCGTTTGGCATCCCAAGGACCTTACTTGAGCGTCTGCTCTATCTTTCCTGAGGCTGAGTCCCTACCATCTTCTCCCTCTGTACCCCTGCCGTAAGGCATCCCAAGGGTCCTGCGGGAGTGTCGCCTCTATTCTTTCTCTGGCGGCACGCCGCCCCATGGCTCCCTCAGTGCCCCTGCCGTGAGGCATCCCAAGGCCACTGGGAGAGCCTTCTGTCTATCCTCTAGTGATTTTGATTCCTATTAGCTTCCTTGTGTTTGATCCGCCACGCTCCCTACGGTTTCCCAATCGGAGGGAGCTCCCCCCTTTTCCGCGGCCCTTCCTTCGCGTCCTAGTTGCAACCCATTTGCTCCAGTACCCCCACAATGTTTAGTAGGAACATGTCCATTCCCACCCCCGTGAGGTGTACCCCGTCCTCCAGATGATACCCGGGGGACCTCAGGTTTATAAACCCGTGCCGAACGAAACTCCATCCCTGGGCTTTGCATATCCTGGCCATGGTAATATTGAGCTTTTTTCTGAATTTTTCGACTGCTCCCGGCTCCATTGCCCCGCGCCAGGCCCCCGTGCTATGATTTCAGAAAATATCAAATCCGCTGGGCGGATCAGGCGTGCCAGTGCCGTGAGATTGCTCTGCATGTTCTCTAGTAGCGCTCGCCTTCCCAATGCTGCCAAGTCGTTTCCGCCCAGGTGGATCACTACCGCGTCCGGTCTGCCACCGTGCTTCAATGCTTCCCGCACCGCGGGTAGCAGTTGTTCCCATTTCATACCTGCGTGTCCCCACCACTCTATGGTGGTTTCCCGCAGCCATATGCCACCGAATTTGCGTCTGGTTGCCGACCACTTTTGCGCCCGCGTTACGTAGGAATGTCCCATTATCCACACCGTCTTCTGTGGTTCTCCTGGACCTGGATGGGGCGGGAGAGATTGAGCTCAGTAAACCGTGGGGCGTATGTAACGCCTGAACGCGCTGGTTGCCCAGCGCCCTATCCCCTTGATCAGCCCCTTCCCCAGTCCTAATCCCGCAGCTGTCATGGCTGCCCCTATTCTGAAAGAGTGCGAGCCGTATTCGCGCGCGGGGAGGCCTATCTTATCCTGTGTTTTTCTCATCACCGCTATGAATTGAAAGCGGCTGAGGAAGGACCCGTCCCTGTGTCTGAACAGTGGCCCCTGGCTCAGCTCCCTCTCCCCTAGGTGTTCTCTCAGTAAGCACACTGCGCAGGCGTTTGCATCCGTTGCGCAGAGAATCCTGGTCCTCTTACCCTTGCCTGCTTGGTCTGTCTTGGACCGCCTCATCAGTATGTCCATGTGGCCTTCTTCTATCACCACGTCCCTTCTGTGGATGCAGTCTGTGCCTGGGTCGTTTCTTGATGGGGCTACTAGCTCGCTGACCCTGTAGGCCCCAAAAAACGCTACCGCGAATGCTGCTCAGAAAAGCTCTCCCTCGTGTCTTGAGGAGCACACTTCTGCCGTTGCTTCCAGCATCCTAATTAGTATTGCGACATGGATGGGGCGCCTCCTATCTTTGCTTGGCTGCTGCAACCGCTCCCATCCCTTCATTGCCATTCTGCTTTTGAAAGAGCTGGTGAGATCTGCCTGTCCCTCCATCTTTGAATAGTACGCCACTGCATTGAGGTGCAACTGGGCCCAGGTTTTTGTCTTGCCGGCCATAAAAGCCCACTCAATGAACCCCATGACCTCCCCTTGTGAGGCCCACTTGTTCCCTTCCAACCCAGTCTTTGTCCTGAATGTTTCCCAGCACTTACTGTAACGGTTTCTTGTTTTTGGGGCCAATGCGTTGCTCAGCAGCATCTCCAACCCTGTTCCACCCATGCCCATGCTTCCTCTGGCATTTCGGTCATCCTTCTGTCGGCTGCTGGGGCGAGTTCCCTGCTGTCCAGGCGGTTCCCAGTATTGCCCCGAACCCAAGCCCCCCTGCTGAGTCGGTGTCGAGCTCTAGCTCATGTGCATGCACCCAGGGTTCACGCCATATCAGGGTGCCATTGAATTCTGCCCAAAACTCGTCCCACTGCGCCAGGTCCTCCTTCACCCCTTGTGTGATGCGGACCCTGTGGTGCTTCTGCGTCATGCCCCTGGTTAACCACGCTAGCCTCCTGGCGAAAGTGCGCCTCGCGGGGATCACCCTTGTGGCGAAATTCAGTTTACCTAGCAACTGCTGTACTTCCTTTAACGTAGCTTTCTTCTGCTGTTGCATTTGCTTAATGCATGCGCGCAAATCGGCCACCTTTTCTGGTGGCAGCCGGCACGTGCCGGCCACCGAGTCCAACTCGATTCCCAGAAAGGACAATCTTGTGGTTGGGCCTTCTGTTTTGTCATGTGCCAGAGGGCTGCCTAGCTCTTGCGCCATTTGCACAAAATTGTCTAGGAGGTCGTCGCACTCCTTCGTGCCTGCTTTTCCGATGAACAGGAAGTCATCCAGATAGTGTACCCGCCCGCCTTTTGGGGCCCTTGTACCCAGTTCCCATTCTAGGAAGCCACTGAAAGCCTCAAAATGTGCGCATGATATTGAGCACCCCATGGGTAGGCATTTGTCATAGTAATATTGTCCGTCCAGTTTAAAACCCAACTGATGGTAGCTGTCTGGGTGGACAAGCAGTAACCTGAAGGCTGATTCTACGTCAGACTTTGCCATCAGGGCCCCTTTTCCTTCCTGCCTAATTAAGTCCACCGCGTCGTCCACCGATGCGTATGCCACTGTGCACTTGCTTTGGTCCAGCCAATCGTTGACTGATTCCCCTTCTGGGTGGGAGAGGTGATGAATCAGCCGGAATTTTCCTGGCTCTTTTTTGAGGACCACCCCAAGCGGGGAGACCACCATGTCTTCCAGCGGGGGGCAGTAAAAGGCCCGGCCACCCGCCCTAGTTGTACTTCCTTTTTCACTTTCTCCCTAGCCACCCCAGGGTTGTCCCTTACCGACTTCAGGTTTAGGCTCTCCCGCGCTCCTTTTGGCCCTTTGTAAGGTATGGGGAAACCCTGCGTGAACCCATCCGCCAGTAACTGTTTGTCATTTGTTTTGTGGTACCCTTGTAATAGTTGTAATAGTCTGCCCGTCTTGATGGGGGTGGGTAGCGTCTGCCCTCCGCCCCCGTCCCCCTTGCCACCCCTCCGCGGGGGCTGTACCTTATTTTTGGGCGCCTGTCTTTTCTTTGCTGGCCCCCGGCCCTGTGTTGCGTCTGCAGCGAATGCTGGGATGGTTGATCCCACATGACCCACAGGCATGCTTAAATCTGCATGATGCTCCCCATTTACACTCGTCTTTGTCGAATTTCCAACATGCTTTATTTGACTTTTGTCCCGCCTGGTTTTTTCCTTTGAAGTCTTTCCCCTGGCTTTCAAACTTGCCCTTACTCCCGTACTGACGAAAAGTATACTCTTTAACACCAACCCCTTCTCTGGCTGCCACCATGTGTTTTGAGAAGCCCTCCATGTCTTGGCAATCCCATTCCATTACTGGCCATACCTGCATTTTTTCCCTAAAGCCCTCATCATAGTGTAGCCATGCCTCCCCTTGGTACTGCTGTTGCGCCTCATGCACTTTTTGCTCATATAGCCACAGTGCCGCCGCGCTTTAGGGGAATTTTTCAATGAAAACGCACGCTAGTGTCCTGAACGCTTTCAGCCAGTTTTCTATTGACCTCTCCACCCTAGGTTTTCGGGGGGCCCTTCTGTCCTTGTCCTTTTTGTCCTGCGCCTTCAGGTCTATCCCTGCCTGGCGTACCTGTAGCAGCGAGAAAATATCTATGAATTCTTTTCTCCAAATTCTCTCCTTAACGGTGAGAGGGATGAGGTTGGCCAGCCCTAACATTTTTGTTGTTGTAGGTGGATCGCTCGGGGAGGGTTGTATGTATTCGCTAGCCGGCTTCCCATTGTTGCCCTGCCCTTCCGTGGGTCTGGTTTGATTGAGACTATTCCCCCCGCTGGCCTCTGTGCTCCCTTGCGGTGCTGCCCCAGTCTCTGCCAGCGCACTTTGTGGCGCTGGGCTTGTCGCCCCTGGCTCGTGGCCTGTTGCTCCCCTTGGTGGCCCCCCATTGTATGTTGAGTACCTATTAAACGGGGGTCCCATCGCCGGCCATTGCCTCCAGGGCAGCCCGGATGTTTTCTCCTCCTCTTCCCTGCTCCATGCTTCCCCCTGGAATTCTGGTCTCCCTAAACCTAGCCCTGCTTGCCATGGAGTTTGCATGTGCCACGGAGCTTGCATTGCTACATTGTGTACCCCTAGCTGATTACCCACATTCACATTTTGCCATGGGCTGCCACGTGCTCCCTGGCCCGCCCCGTGCCCCGGCTTGCTGCTGCGTGCGTCATGCTTACCGGTGCCCCTGCTGCTTGCTTCGCCGACTCTCTCGTATCTCTCCCGAGGGGCCGCCGTGGAGGCCACAGGCCCCTCCTCCTCACTGCTGTCCTCGGACTCCGCGCTGCTCACCAATTCCGGGGTTCTGTCTTTTTCCCTTCTGGCCTGCGGGGGGCCATTTGTCCTGCCCTCCCTGTGTTTTGCCGGGGGGGCCGTTCTGGCTGCCTGCCGCTTCTCAGCTGCCTTCCTCGGGGCCGCCGTTCTGGCTGCATGCCCCTTCTCCGCTGCCTTTTTGGGGGCCGCCGTTATGGCTGCAAGCCCCTTGTCTGATGCCTTCTTCGTGGTTGGTCGTGTGGGGGATGCTTGCCGCGGCCTCTCTCCTTTTTCTTGCGCTGCATCCTCGAGCTGTTGGTTCATCCAGCTCCTTCCCTTTAGTGCCACCAGGGCCCTGGCTTGTTCCAGCATGGCCTGCAGGTCCTCGTCCAGGTCTGGTCCTGCTCCTTCGCTGCGTCTCTTCTGCCCCCTCCTGGGGGCTGCTATCCTCTCCTGGTTCTCCCTGAACCGTGCCGGGGGCTGTGTCTTCCTCCCAGCTGCACTCTTCCTGCTGGCCATCCTGCTTTGCACCGCCTTTGCGCTGTGTTTTCTCCCCGGTCTGCTTCAGCCTTTGGTTCACAGTTTCCGGGGCTTAGGGTTCCCTCCCACAGCAAGCTCAACCGGCAGCGTTCGCGTTCGATCTCTCCTGTTGTTCCAACAGTCCCAGCTTGCTTTAACTGTCTCCCACCGAACGGACAGCAATTTGCCTGTCCCTTTAATTCTCCACAATGCTTTTAAATGTGTGCCCAACAGTAAAAGAACAGCAATCCGCCTGTCCCTTTAAGTCCTTCGCGATCGGCAGCTGAGCGCGCGCTCACGGCGCCGGCCTCGCCCTGTTCCCCGCCCTCTCTGCTTCACGCTCGGAGAATAAAGGCGCGAAACCAGCGCTTCACGCTCTGAAAATAAAGGCGCGAAAACAGCGCCTCTTGCCGGACGATGCCTGGGGATTTGCTGCGGGCGACGAGGGGGACACCGGCTCCGGATTTCGGCGTAGGTTTGGAGTGCTCGGGGGGGCCCCCGCCGTGCACGCTGGTCCTGCCGGTGGCCTCACCCTCCTCTTTCCGGCGGGGGGAGTCCGCTGCCAATACTGCTTCCGCCGCTTGGGCCCGGAAAGCCGTCCCTTACTCCCGGCGGGGTGGAGGCTGCTTCACCACGTTGCTCCCACTGATGTGGCTGCTGTTTCCTCCGTCTGGCGGCAGTGGAGGCTCGCCCCTCAAGCTGCTCCCGTCGTTGCCACCGCCGGCCAGCCGAAGAGAACGGTGAAATCGATGATCGCAACCACAACGTTGTCGCCGGTACGTCCGTTTCTCTTCTCTTCTTCAACCCTTGCCAAGGGAGGGTGAATTGTGGTTCTTTGGGCCGTTGGCCCCTTCTTAACTCCCCTTGGACTTACTTGCTCGCCCCCTGATTGGGGGGGAGCCTTCTTTACTTTTGTGGGCCAATCCTGGCCCCCTCCCCGACTTAGCCGGGAATTTGCATGCAAGGCGGGGGGGGGGGCGGGCCTCCCCGCCGCCGGCCGGCGTTCAACCCGGGCCCCCATTGGGTCCGGCTCTGCCTTCCCGGCCCGGGTCCAAACTCATTACAGCAGGACTGAGATGGTTTGGTGTCAAGACAATGATCATGGCTAGAGGCCTGATCGATTTATTATGAAATGTTATGATAAGGGCACTAGGCCTGAAAGGTGTGCACCCTGAATATCAGTCAGTCAAAAACACCATTATTTGGCTTAAAATAGCCATAAAAGTCAATATACGCAAATTCACAGATAAATACAATATTAAAAACGTTAGATTTGATACATTTCATTCACACTAATTACTTAAAATAATTGGATATACAGGCCTATCATTTCATCGAATAAATACATTAAAAAGCCTATATACAACATTAAAAGACACAAACAGTGGGACTGATACTCCATATCCCCTACATGCTCAATGCACTTCTTATGTAGCTGTGCACTGCATAACATACCCGTGGACAATCTACCTGTTGTAAAAAGACAAGTGCTTGTTTGTATCGTCTAATGTTTGCTTTGCGGAGAAGTGGGACTAAAAAACTTTTCCAATAACGAGTGTGAAAAGAAAAAAAACAAATTAAAGTGAACAGTACTTTGCATCGACACCTTGTCACAGGGACGTTTGGGGAGTTTTGAAAAAACCAGGACCCCTGTAATGGAAATGCCAACAAGAAGTGGGTAGTGTTAAAGCATAATCGAGTAAGAAGAAATCTGTGCTGAATATGAGTGATAACAGTAAGATACAGTGTGGAGACTGAAGACAAATTTAAACGTAGACCGAGGCTGCTAGGCTGAAGCCTTTGTGCCTCTTCCATGCGCATATTGTGGCGAAAATTAAGATACGAACGTCTGGCCAGGTCATTTGAGTTGTTTCCAATGCATTCTGGCTGGCAGTATAATGCAGAGCGCCCAAATGTTGTGAATATTTCTTTAATGTAAGCTAACCATGGAATCACAGACACATTATCAAAGGCCAAGCAGTCACGAATTATTGGTCTTGCAAACTCTGATTCAGGATTCCTCTGTAAGCTCAGCCATAAAAATAAGGGACCTAATTTAATACTATATTACAACCTCAAAGTGATATTTAAGGGGGAGGAAGATTGTGGAACAAATCAGGTGTTTGTTAAGCGTGACTACTCACCCGTAAGGGTCTCAAGGCGCTGGGGGTGGAGGGGGTGCAGGTTCCAGTCCATCAAGGAGGGGGTCCGTCGAAAAGCCAGGTTTTGAGGTTTCTTACGAAGATGGGAAGCGATGTTGTCTGTCTGAGGTGGAGCGGAAGGGCATTCCAGGCTTTGGCCGCGAGGAAGGAGAAGGAGCGGCCTTCCGATCTGGTTTTTCTGGTGCGTGGGACCATGGCGTAGGAGAGCTGGGCTGATCGTAGGGTCCTTTGGGGTGCGTGGAATTTGAGTCGGCTGTTCAGGTATGCTGGTCCGGTGTCGTGAAGGGCCTTGTGTGCTTGGGTGAGCATCTTGAAGGTGACTCTTGCCTCGATGGGGAGCCAGTGGAGTGTGCGCAGGTGTTGGTAGATGTGGCAGTGTTTTGGCAGATTGAGGACCAGTCTTGCGGCGGCGTTCTGGATGTTCTGTAGCTTGCGGGTGAGGTTTTTGTTTATTCCGGCGTAGAGTGCGTTGCCGTAGTCGAGTCTGCTAGTGACCAGGGCGTGAGTGACGGTCTTTCTGTGTTCGAGGGGGATCCATTTGAAGGTCTTACGTAGGAGGCGGAGGGTGAGGAAGCAGGAGGCCGAGACTGAGTTGATCTGGCGGTCCATTTTGAGCTCGGAGTCCAGGATGATTCCCAGGTTGCGTGCGTGGTCCGTGGGGATGGGCGGGTTTCAGAGGGCGGAGGGCCACCAGGTTTTGTTCCAAGCGTCGGGGTTTGGGCCCATGATGAGTACTTCTGTCTTGTTGGTGTTTAGTTGTAGGCAGCTGTTCTTTATCCATTTGGCGACGGCTTTCATGCCTTCTTGAAAGTTGTGTCTGGCGGTGTTGGGTTCGTTGGATAGGGAGAGGATGAGTTGGGTGTCGTCTGCGTATGACACAATGTTGAGTCCGTAGGTTCTGACGATGGGGCGAGCGGAGCCATGTAGACGTTGAAGAGCGTAGGGCTGAGGGAGGACCCCTGAGGGACTCCGCAGGTGGTTGGTGTAGGGTCCGAGAGGAAAGGGGGGAGTCTGACCCGCTGCGTTCTGCCGGAGAGGAAGGAGCTGATCCAGTCGAGGGCCTTGTCCTGGATCCCTGCGTCGTGAAGTCTGCGTATTAGGGTGTGGTGGGAGACTGTGTCGAATGCCGCTGAGAGGTCGAGGAGGATGAGGGCTACTGTTTCTCCTTTGTCCAGTAGGGTGCGGATGTCGTCTGTTGCGGTGAGGAGGGCGGTTTCCGTACTGTGGTTTTTCCTGAAGCCGGATTGGGAGGAGTCGAGGATGTTGGGCTCTTCGATAAATGTGGCAAGTTGGCTGTTGATGGCTTTCTCGATGACTTTCGCAGGGAACGGGAGCAGGGAGATGGGTCTGTAGTTTTTGAGGTCGGTGGGGTCCGCCGAGGGTTTCTTCAGGAGGGGGTTGACCTCTGCGTGTTTCCAGTCATCGGGGAACGAGGCGGCCGCCAGGGAGCGGTTGATGGTGTGGCGGAGCATGGGTGCGATGGTGTCGGCGGCTCTGTTGAAGATGTGGTGGGGCAGGAGTCCGTGGGGGCACCGGAGTGGATTGACTTCATTGTCTTCAGACAATAGCCTTCATCGTAGACTATTTTCCACCTTTTTCAATCACTCAACATTTACGTACCTCCAACCCTAATTCCATAGGTCCCTATCGCAACACATTTAATCCTAAAAACATGCACTATCTCCCTCACTAGTTTGAGGCCCAATCTACATGCAAAGCGAAATATACAATCTTTAGACCTTTGAAATCGGTGAGCCCTTAAATTGAGTAGGAAATTCCAAATAATAGCTGCATCAAAAGGAATATCCAGGTAGATAATGTTTTGCACTTTAGTTACCTCAAATCTGGCAATGTGGAATTGCTTAGTTTTGGCGTCCACATTTCATAACAAAAGATTTAGTTGAGTTAGCCTTTAAACCAAAGTTGTTCATGAAAGTACCAAAGCATATAAAAGGGTTTGAATTCTATTCGTCATTCTTGCAGTTAAGACCGCGTCCATACGTATAAAAACACTGGGATTGGGCAGTTACTGAATAGGGGCATATCTTTTCCTGCCTCTCACAGGAAATTGCTAGATTATTGATGTAAATGAGAAATAGAAAAGGAGCTATGACACATCCCTGGTGAATCCCTAGAGTAGAGTTAATTTTAGAGGAGACATAGCCATTTACACCATAATGTATCTTAGCTGAAGTATGCCAATGCAACCGGCTGAGTTTGTCAATCAGTGCATTATCAATGCTCAATCCCTCCATAATATCCCACAGTTTTGAAGGATGCACTGAGTCAAAGGCACAGGAGAGGTCCATGAAGGCCAAATGAACAGGTCCTCTCCTGGCATATTTCTTAATAGAAAGGTATAAATTGAGGCAATGCTCCACCGTGCCCAACCCTGGATGAAAATTGGGACGACAGTGGCCTGTCTTCAGGAAGGTGGTAATGGGCCTACAATTGCAGCCCTTAACATGTTTGTGATTATGGGGGCCCATAATGCATTGTTTTCTTTGAATAAGTTGATAGGAACTCCGTCCAGGCCAGGTTCTTTTCCAGAGGGGCTCCTATTGATTGTATAAATGACGGCCGGGCCGTCAATATATTCAGTCAAACAAAGGGCAGTGTCTATATCATAAACTACCGATTCAGCCTGGGATCTGGACAAAGTGGATAAAAGATCTTTCTAAAGTGCTCTACTTAGGTTTTTACTGAGCGAAGGGCCTTGACCTGCGGCCTTTCATAAATTGTAAAAAAAAAAGGGAGAATTAACCACTTTCCAAAATGCTTAGCAGTCTTTTAAGTGCCCGATGGCTTAAAGGTCTTCTCAATCTTTACTTCTAATTTCAGCTTTCCTGGTAGCAACTATTTCCTTGTAGGCCTGTCTGGCGGTGGCTACTTCTACCTTAGATCGTTGCATTTCATTAGGGCTAAATTAAGGTACTTGTGGGCAGAAGTGCAGGCATGATTAAACCACCATGCAGCAGTGGTTTTCTCCTTGAGACTCTGTACACAACATAGAGGAGATAGATTGACACAATGAAATAAAGGCTTGAAGGGTAACCCAAGGACCTTCTTCTTTAGAGCTCACTGCAATTGCATGCTGATTGCCTTCTAATTGCTCGCACGTAAATTGTTCTTTGTTGGCATTCCCCTTTATTCCATGTATATTTGATTTCTTCTCTTGCAGCCAAGGTTTTACACTCAACAAGATCAAGATTTAAATATATAGTGAGTGGATTGTGGTCACTGATGCTACTGGAGACCACTCGAAATTCCGTAAATAGTGGAATGAGATCCTGGGATAGTACCATAAAATCAATAGTGCTAGCTTTCTTAATAGTATGGGGTAAGATCAGATGTGGCGGCTTATAGTCAGTAGTCATAGGCTAACACCAAGTCTTTAGACAGTATACCCCTGTTTAATGCATCACCATATGGTGCGTGCCTGAAATGTGTCACCTTCTTCCCCTCAGGATCCAAATAGCCACATATTGCAACATCACTTGTAATGCATACATGAATATTAAAATATCCTACCCACAGCAATAAAACCTTTTGTGTGCTGATTCTGGAATTCTGCCAAATGAGAATCAAGATCATCAACCACGTGTGAGGTTTGAACATCAAAAAGATTATAATTAAAATGTATCAGTATTAAGTCAAAGAATTCAGGGATCTTAAATATTAACATTTGATAAAACGGAGAACAATGAAGTCCCTTAAAAACTAATTTGGTGAGCTTCACTGAAACGAAAGTTGCTCGGTCACCCTTGACCCCGCCTGCATGTGACGGTACAGTTGTCACACAAAATGAATAGTCACCATTTAGGCAGCAATTGTCTGTGATCCATGTCTCCTAGCAACAAATGACATCATAATCATTAATCAAATTCAATCAGCCAAAATTGGACAAATTATATTGATAGCCCGCCACATTCCACCAGATGACTCTAGTACTGCTGCATGGAGCAGGGCAAGGATAACATGATGTAGCCAAGGGTGTAATAACCAGAGCTTGGGAGTGAGAGTCTTTACTCGGGTCCACTTGTGATCCCTCTTGAGGCTCAGGGATTAAGCCAACATTGTTTCTCATCAACACATTGGGTCCATTGAGACAAGGGCCTCAAACGTATTCCTTATTTCCAAACTCTAAATAGGGGTGGGAATAAGATCATTAGGTGTCTTGACAGAGTGGGATCGGTACACTCACAACTGGGACTATAAAAATACCCTAATGGCTGGGCTTTATGTCACCTGGTTCAAAAATCAATGGGTGATGGGCGCTTAAAATTAATTATTACACAATTATCACACAATCCCCAGCTGAGCCCTTTGCTTGCTTGCCAACCCAGGGTACCCTTCTAACAATGAGAATTTCTGCATGAAGATCATATGACCACCCTGAGTTCTTTTTGAACCAATGTGCTACTTTATTTTTTACTCAAATGGTCCTGATTCTGTGAGAGCGCTAGCTGGGAAACGCTCTCCAGAACAAAAGCAAACGGAGAACATTCATGCGGAATATCAGGAAATGCTCCAGGTGTGTAACTGGAAATTCTATTGCCCTGTCTGTTGCTCTATCCCAGGGTGCCGTGTTTTGAGTGTTATCCCTCAAGGCTTCATGGAGGTTCCTACATTCAGCTGGACTGTTCAGGCTGACAGCTGCTTGACCTGTATCAGAAACAGATTGGGCAGCTAATGCTCCATTTTCAGGGCTGGGGAGCTGGATGTGGGGTCTCTTTCATGCCTTGCTGACATCCTGCCGGAGTTCATTGTAATTTGAATTAATTTTGGCATGCATTTCTATGATTTTACCTAAAACCTCTGTAAAGACACCTAGAGAAGTGCTTCCAGCTTCCAAAAACATTTAGTGCAGTGGTCCTAGATCCTGACTTCGAGATCTAACCGGCCCATTGAGGCACTTTTCCTAGATGTGCTGCCTTGCTTTTTACAGCAGCTCTTTGTACCAGCCTTCGGACCTTCTGAGTGGTATCTCCTCACTCCCTCAGCACCCCCTTGTACAGTGGGATCATTCCTAAACCTGTCAGTTGTGGATGGGGTAGAAGAAGTAAGGGGCGCTGCAACGATACCATTGGAGGGTCAAACTTTACGCAGGGATTCCCTGAGCTAATACGTTGGCCAGTCACTAATATTCTTTCTTCTTCTCCCTGCAGATTGTAGTCAATAGCATTCAGGGTGTCATTAAGAAACACTTCCTGGCGCTCATTCGGGCCATAAATGGATGCAATGGTATATGTGTGATTCCCCACTATCACCCTCAAAGCCAAAACTCTGCCCGGGACCTCTGCATGGTTTAAAACTGAGCCAGGGAAGTGTGTAGCAAACAGGACCGCCACTCCCGCCTTCTTGACCCCCAATGAAGAGAAATATTGCCTATCGAACAATCTGGATCGAAGGTGTTTCCAGTCTGCTCTCAGTAAGTGGGTCTCCTATAAGAGGCAGACATCACACTTAGACTCTCTCAAGAGTGCCACAAGCGCACGTCTCTTAACCGGGGAATTAAGGCCCCTGACATTGAAGCTCAAAATGCTTACTTTAAGTGTCAACATGAGGTCTAATTGGTGGTTCTGATCTAATTTCATGCCCGGGTAGCCACAGTGGCCTCCAACCCTCCCGAATCCCTTCCGTCCTCCCGCCCGCCAGCCCCCCATCCCCGCCCCATCCCCGAACTGCCCCCACAGCACACACTCCAGCCTGTGATCTCGTTTTCCCTAAATGAAGGCCTAACTCTAATCCTACAGGGAATAGCACCGGGGGATCAGAAGAGGGGTAAGGAAAAGAAGAGAGATATATCAAAACATTATAACAAAAGGTCGAGAGCAAGAAAGTCGCCCTCCAATGGGTTCTGAGCACATCAACATGCATGGGTCCGTGCGTCAGGCGGTTGGTCTTCCTCTCAACGAAGTGGGGCTCCCAGCCCTGGCCGATTTCGATGAGTTTGGGACATTTAAGGAGGCTAACAGGCTCTTTGCTGAGTCATCTGCAGGGCATCTTTAATCAGCCGCTCTTTGGATCTCCAGAGTCGCCCCTACTCTGTAGCTGGTGGATCAGGGCCTGCTTTTTGAGTTCCGTGGGTTTCGTGGGCTTCCCTCTCCCAGTCCTCCTGCGTCTTCTAGTGTTGGCCTGCCTCAGGGACATCGCAGCAGACCGCTGGCTGCCCTCCGGCTCTTCTTCATCTAGGCTGACGCCGAGTATTTCCTGCGCCTCCTTCAGGGATCTCACTGTTCGCAGCTCCTTATCCCACGTGAAGGACAAACTGAAGGGGTGATCCCAGCGGTAGCGTATTCCTTTTCCCCTCAAGAGAGAAGTGATTGGCCTCAGAGCCCTCCGGCGTTGGAGAGTTAGAGGTGAAATATCCTGATATATGCCAATCTGGAGACCCTCAAATGTAACAGTTGCCTTGTCTCTGGTTGCATTCATGATAAGCTCCTTCTGCCTGTACGAGTGGAGGCAGGTAAGGATATCTTGCTGCTGTCCTGGGCTCGTCGCCGGTCGTACCCCACGGTGCGTGCGATCTAGGATAATCTCCCCATCTCCGAGCTCCGGGGCTGCATGACGGAAGAAGCGCACCACCCATTCTTCCAGCTTCCCTCCATCCGCCTGCAATGGCACCCCATTGGTGCGGATGTTGGACCTCTGGGAGCGATTCTCCAGGTCTTCCAGGCGGAGATGTAACTCTTCGTTGCGATCTCTGAGCTCCAGTAGCTCTCGGACTTGTTCCGTAATCTTCTCATCTCTGCGGTCGCCTGCTCGCTCGAGGGAGACAACCCGGTCCCCAATCTCCTGGACGTCCGCCTTGAGCTGTTTAACATCTGAGGCCACCTCCTGGCGGAGGGCCGCGAAGTCCTCTCTGAGGGAGCCAAAGAGTTGTTCCAAAAAGCCCCTTGTTATTGGCTCCACCGTCTGGTCGCTCACAGACTCCGTCTCCTTCTCCGCGAGCGGCTGGTCAGGCCCGTGCATCTCTGCCTTCTTAGAGTTAGACTTTTGTAGGAGGTCTTTAATTGTGGAGTCCTTCCTTACTCTGTGGGTGGACATCCCGGTGGCTGATTATGTCAGAAGGCGTGGTGCAAGAGTAGATCAGGGATCCGCTCCCACTTTGAGGCTAGTTCAGGTCAATGTCTGTGCGCCCCACGCCAAGCTCCTCCAGCTGACCACCACCTTGTGACCCCTGCGTCAGGCCAATGCCCCAAAGGTCCACCTAGGCCACCTCCGTGTCTCGTGGTAAGCCGGGTCCGCGTGCTCAGCAGTCCTGCCAATCATCCAGCTCCCAGGCGTAGACCCTCCTCTCGTCGCTGGGCTGCAGGCCTCGACCACCAACCGCGGCCCGAGGGGCACTCTGGCGGCACCTACCAAGTCACGGCATTATCTTTGTCTACTGGGCCCTTCACGCGCTGCGGGTAGGCTCCTCCAGCCCCGATACAGTGTCCGCGCCGTCTGGATGAGGCCTCACTCTCAAGGCCTGGTGCACTATGGAGCAGGGCTGGTCTCCTCCTTCTGCCCCCAGGCCTTCACTTGGGTCCCAACGGGTCTCCACCAGGCAGGTATTACTACTGGCCCACTCCACTCTGCGCGGCATGCCCGGGCAGCCTCAGGCTCTGCTGGCCTCCCTAACACCAGTGAGCTTGTTGGGGGGGGGCCTACAGCTCCTCGCACTCACCTCATAGTCCAGGCACCGGGTCCGCTCTTCTGCAGGCTATACCTGCTGCTGCACGTTTTCAGCCCCCCCGGGGGCGCGGCCCGCCTTCTCTCTGCCTCAGGAGAACCGAGGTGCCCCGACAGTCATCCGCTGCTCCGCGCGGGCTGGGTCCGCAGATCCGCTCAACAGGGCGGGGTCTCGGCGGTGGGTCTGTGTTGCCGGATCCGGCGGCCAAGGAATCCAGCCACTCTGCCACTAGGAATCCCACCTCTGCTTCACCGGCGGCCACACCGGGTCGGGAGGCCGTTTTGCGCTAAACGCGCCTCCTCTCAGTCGGGCGAAGGCCAAGCGCTATATCTGGCGCTGCACTTCCTCCTGCGACCTCCTCCTGTGCTCCTCGCTCTGGCGGGCCTCCGCTCCGGCGCCCCGGATCTACGGCAATGGGGACGCTATAATCGACCACGGCGAGCGGAGCCCCTAAGGTTCGCTGCTACTCCGCCACCATCTTGGCCACGCCCGCCCCGGATGTCCTTTTTAAACATAAAGCGGTTGCCTGGTGATCAGATTAGTATGGTTAAGAAATAGATTAGGTTATGTAGTTGTCCTCCTTTCTTGTAGTTTAACTACTGCAGAACAGCATCTAGTCTTGTCTCCGTAAATCCAATTTCCTTGTCAATAGCCCCCATCATGGAAGTCAGGTAATTTTTTATTGATTTATATGTGAGGCCCTTGTTCTTTGATTCCTCAGGCAGCGAATTGCACTTTCTTTTGCCCATGTTCGATTAAGGGGCATATTGATAATAATCAAAGAAGTGTTACCTTACTTCTTCTTGAGGTCGCAGTCCGAGGGCGAAGAGAGGTGGGCCAGCCCAGCCTCATACAGACGTGGACAAGCCTAGACGGGCCTCGCTCTTGAACCAGACATTTTTATTTGCGCACATCCTGCACAGCGCGACTAGAAGGTGCCTTCAGAGAGCCACAATCACTGGACCTCAACTCTTCCTGGAGACAGCACACGACGGCAGTATGTTCCTTGGAGTTTTTCCACCCTTCCAGTCACCAGTGAGATCCTGGTGCGTCCCGCACAGTGGAACTAGAAGGTGCCATCAGAGCACCGCAATCACTGGACCCTGCCTCCTCCTGGAGACCGTAAATGAGAGCAGTATGAGCCTTGGAGTTTTTTCACCCCTCCAACAAAAAGCGAGATCCTTGCACGTCCCACGCAGCAAGAGTAGAAGGCACATTTAGAGGGCTGCAATCACTGGGCCCCACCTCCTCCTGGAGACAGCAAATGAGGGCAGTATGGTCCTTGGAGTTTTTCACCCCTCCAGCCACCAGCGAGATCCTGTCATGTCCCGTGCAACGGTTGGTTATGGTGACAAGTCAATAATAGCAAAATATATATCCGATGCTGTAGGCCTGATCTGTTTATTATGAAAAGTTATGATAAATGTGGTAGGCCTGACATATTGAATGTGAAAATATTAACAATGCAATTGGCATTTATGGGTGGATTGTTACTTCTCTGTATTAAAGCCTACAGATAGGTATTTTGTTACGTAAAATGTCACAGATTAACTTTGTAGGGAAGAATTATGGTGCTTATTTTGTTACGTAAAATGTCACAGATTAACTTTGTAGGGAAGGATTTTGGTGCTGGTTACCATTTAGATAATAAACCATAGAGGGAGAAGATTTGCACTGTAATAATTCTTGCTACAATCTCTCCTTAGCTGTCTGCCATGCTTTTGCAATAAAAAGTCATTAAATTATACATACATCCATATATATATATATAGGCAGGGTTTGTTGACTAAGGACAAATTTAATTTCTTGAAAGTGGATCATCCTGTCATTCCTATCTTCTACTTTCTCCCCAAAGTACACAAAAAGGTAGTCCCAATTCCTGGAAGGCCTATCATCTCGGCCCGAAAAAGTCTGATGGAAATGATTTCAAAATATGTGGACTATTTTTTACAGCCTCATGTTGTTACCTTACTATCCTTTGTAAAAGACACTTCTGACTTCCTGAGAAAAATCAAAGACGTAGTTTGGCAACCGAATTTATTGCTTGTAGTTATGGACATAGAATCTTTGTACACAAGCATAAATCATTCTGATGGCCGGGCAGCAGTTAAATACTATTTGGACAATAGAGCTATCTCTATGAAAGAACATAACTGCATGTCAATTACAATGATAGAGCTTTGCCTGTTCAATAACTACTTTTTGTTTAATAAGGAAGCATATCAACAGTTGAGAGGTGTTGCGATGGGGGCATGCTTCTCCACAAGCTATGCATGCCTTCATGTTGGCTGGTGGGAGGAGCATGTCCTCAAGAACAAGCACAGGATGGAGTGGGAATCACATATTAAGCATTATTGGCGTTATATTGACGATATTTCTCTAATTTGGGATGGTAGTAGAGAGGCAGCAAGAGAATTTGTGACATCTATCAATTCCAACTCACAAAATCTGAGATTCACGGCCACTATCAGTGACACGAGTGTTGAATTTTTAGATGTTCTCCTTTATGTAAGTGAGGGTCAGATCCATACAAAGCTGCACCGCAAACAAACTGCGGGCAATTCAATTCTGCATGCTGAGAGTTTGCATCCCCGCCACTTAATCCAGAGCATACAGTACGGCGAGTTCGTGAGAATTCGCCGTATCTGTTGTCTGCAAACTGATTCACAGGAATGTCAGCATGATGCGTTTTGCCGCTTTTTAAGTCGGGGCTATCATAGGTCTATGTTGGTTCGGGCCTTGAATAAAGCAAACGAACACACAAGGGAGGAGCTATTAATACCAAAAAGAGATTGTGTCATAGCTCCGACCCCTCTAATTGAAGTAGCTGATAGTGACAAATGCAACATCAGACTTATCACTACATTTAGCCATCAAGAGCGTAAAATCCGCAAAATAATATATTTTCAATGGCCTATAGTTTTAACGGATGTAACGCTAAAACCCATTTTGCCAACATTGCCTGCTATTACATTCAGGAGGGCACCCTCTATGAGGGATGCCTTAGTTAAATCTAGTCCTGAGATTACATCAAAGAATACATGGTTGGCTAAAACCGGTTTCTTCAAATGCAACTCATGTCGCGCGTGCACTTTTGCGACTAATGCATCACATTATGTGACAGCATTCAGTGACAAAATTATCCCGATCAAGGAACATCTAACATGTCGCACTGAGTTTGCCATTTACAAGTTACGGTGCACTTGTGGCCTGGAATATATAGGGAGCACTAAGCTCCCTGTACATAAACGGATCTTACAACACATCAGGGCAATTGTTAATTCAGACCCGAACTATCCTGTCGCCAGACACTTCAAATTGGTACACCAGAACAAACTCAAGGATTTGGAGTATTCTGTGTTAGGGGCAGTTCCTATTCCCGGCCGGGGTGGGAACCGAGAGAAAAGCCTGCGCCAATTAGAAACCCATTTTATTCTGGCCCTAGATACCAAGATGCCCAACGGCCTCAACACAAGTGAGGACATGCACAATTTCCTCTAGGTGGTGTCCAGTTAGTTGAACCTGTATCAGTAAGCTCATACTCTTCAATGATTTAGATATGGCTCTGAGGTTTCTCAAGTTCTTGTAAATAATGATCAAATTATGTCTTGTGTTTATGAACAGAAAGCTTTTGTATACATTTCTCTCTATTTATATTATAATATCAGCATTTGCACTTTATTAGTATTATTCAGGCTTGGATAATAAGTAATGTCTATGCTGCTATAGAAACTATGAATTGCACAACACTTTTTAGGCACCGGTTTTGCACTTAGCATGGCACTTTATAAACACAGACTGTTCTAGAGAGAAAAATTATGAATTATGGTTATACTCCTGTGAACAAAATCAATTTGATGTGTACTATTATTATGTGTACTCGCTGCTTTATACATCTATTTGGGTGCATTAATACTTTGGCACCGAATGAAAGTGTAGGTATTCGCTATTTCAGTCAGAAAGATCTATTAGAATGTGGTATTTTGCACTAGCACTTTATATCATGTGAGACGAACAGAAAGATCAATTGGATATGTTATTGTGCACTTGCACTTTATTTTTGACATAGTTCTGGTAATTATAAATTAGGGTACCTCTTCTTTTCATTACAAATTATGTATTATACGCAAATTGAATGAGGTATGTCAACAGCACTAGCACTTTACTTATAACTCCGTGAGCAATGTCAATTGAGACAACTCTGATTGATGTTTACATATGTCTTATTGGTGCTACTAAGGACATTCAGCAATCCATGCACTTTATAATTCAAGGTTGAGATTTTTAAGCATTGCATATTTGCCCAAAAAATATTGGGGATGTTTTACAGTTGTAATACGAACTTGTATTTTAATTAAGGTCTTTTTATCATCTGTCATATTTATTGTAATGACTATGTAACGATTGATGCGAGGATAACAATGTGGAGACAACAGTCTGTTTTCTAGTTTCATTCACGAGGCAACAACTTTTTATAGTCATTAGTGCACACTTTTGTATTTAATTTGTTCCCTGTCATGTGGGGCGTCATGTGATCAAGCTCGCGTGAGACGAGCGAAACGCGCCATGGCAGGCACTATGCCTGAACAGCTATGGAGTCTATTGTTTTAACGTGTGAATAAACTACAGCACTGTGAACGACAACATTGGAGTTGTTTGATTGTTTTGGAGGCCCGTGCCTGGAGGTCCCGGTGAGCTACTAGCGGGCCAGGATTGGGAGTGATATATATATACACACACACATAGAGGGCCACTGGGTCAGCTTTGTTCTGCCTTTTATCGGTATGAGTGTCATTTACACTCTGCTTCATACCATAACAGCACTCTGCATGGGGTAGTGGTTCAGTCCACATCAGTCATTGCTTCTCTTGCCCTGTGAATAACAGGATTTTCTGATCACATGTATACATCCTCCTGATATGAGTGCACTTCAATGTCAGGGCAGATATGTCAGTCCTTTTCTTTCTTTTTTCATTTATTTGTTTTTCCTCTTTTTATTTTATTGTTTCTTAAGAGGATGCTACAGCTCTCCAGGCAGTGCAACAGTTGCCTTGCTGCTGCTGACTTTATCTGCAACATGCTCCATATCCCACTTGGACACTTCCTCTAAACCAGGAGACCACTGTGGAATGCTGTTGTCTAAAGTGTATCATTGTTTTACCATTCCAAGATGGCCAACACATTGGTTCAAGATGTGGTGGTCATGCAAGAACTTTAAAACAATGACCGACTATTTAAAATACACCTGCTGTTGTGTTTAGTTTCGTTATTGCTTATTTTGTTCAGTTTGTGATATTTTGCAGTTGTGTTAGAGACAGCATAGAGGACTCATTCAGTGGATGGATGAATGAGCTCAAAGATGAGTGACAAGGTGCATGTATGAAGAATTATTGAGCACTTAAACCCATCAATGACACAAAAAACAGTTTCATTCATAAGTCAGACCTATTTGCATTGGCAGTGCTTGTTGTGAAAATGTGAGCCCACAGCTGGCCCCCTGTTGTGTGGAAGTTCCTCTACGATGTTGTGAACCCTCTACTCTAGCAACTAAAGCAGGGATTGGTACAGGGTCCGAATGGCAGAAAAACTTGGACACACTAAAACCCTACTTAGTTCTTTATATACCTCTTCTGTCAGCCAGTGTGGGAAATTAGATGCATGCTATTTTAAAGGATAGTTGTGGGAAGCAGGGTGTTCCCTGAGGTCTGGTGTGAGAATTGGAAAGATAAGGAAACTCCACAAAGTTTTAGCTTTGCACGCATTCACATACCTTCCTAATATGTTACCACCCCACCTGTGCAGGTACATTTACTGCAAAAATGATGTTTGCAATTATAGTTGTTCGGATGAGGGGAGCCACCTTAGGGAATGGCAGGCCACCTGGGAGGAGCACTGAACCTGCTCACACTTGTAGACTTGAAGACAACCAAAAGCAACTGTAATGATGCTGCCCTCACCTGGACGATCACAAAGATGGCCTGCATCACTGGGTAGATGATTTTGATTGGCGATTCACAAAGATGGAGAGGCAAAGAATATCCAATTTTGAACACATCCTGCAACAAAATGAACACCCCGAAGAAGACTAGGCCACCTGTACAGAAAACACAAAGAAATATGGACATGAGCACCAGAGGTACATGCAGTGAGTCACAGACAATGGCAGGTGGGGTTATAGAGGCCTGAAGTGAGGGTCATACCTGCAGCAAAGGTCAGTGAGAACTGCAGCGAGGGTGAGAGAGACGTGAAAGGAGGTCGTAGAGACCTGTAGAAAGAGGTAGAAACCTGATAGAGTCCTGCAAAGAGGAGCATACACACCTAAATGGAGGATCACGGAGACGTGCTGCAGTGCCCATAGAATCCTGCTGGGCGGGGACAGAGACCAACAGGAAGGGTCATATAAGAGTCCTTTTGGGAGGGTACAGAGACGTGCAGAAAAAGTCATAGAGACCTCCATGGAAAGCCAATGAGAGATGCAGAGAAGGACCTAGAGACTGCCGGAAGAGTACAAAGACACACAGAAAGCTCAAAGATACCTGCCCCAAGGGTCTTAAGAGTACAGAAACGCATAGACATATATAGTGCAGCATGTGTCAGATAGACGTTGGCAGAGCTGGTCACAGAGAGAGACTCTTAATTTACATGCTGGTAAAGCATATGTGGCAATCTTGTAATAAAACAGAAGCACATCAGCAGCAGTTCAACCATAGTGTAGCGTGCTTATTGTGTGCAGTCCTGTTGCTTAAAAGCCTAAAAGTCTCCCAGTCGCGCCCACTGCACCTGCTCTCTTACCCCACGGTACATTCACTCTAGGGGTTTACTACAGTGGAAATAAATGCAGATTTGAATTGGGTATGAATGATGGAGTAAATAAGGTCGGTATATAGAATAGAATATTAGAGGAGAGCGTCGATTAATGTTTTTGCTCATTCTAGTGAAACTGGAGCATGTTCTTGCGGCGTGACTTGTGACAGGTGCTGGCTTTATGTGCGGCCTGTGGGGAAAGAGGGCTGTGCAGGTATGTGAAAGAGAGAGGTCGGTGTTAAGAGAGAGGCTGCGCACGTTTCAGAAGACCGAGCAAGTATGGCCACCGGAAGAACGCTTATGTCAAGGAGTAAACGGGCCTACGCGCTACGTCACTACATCGACAAGCCAGGAGCCACTTGCTTCCAATTGAGAGAAATTGTCCTGATCAGCTGTGTACAGGCCTCCTTCTCTGGGAGCTTTGGGACACATGTTTAAGAATTTGTTAGGTTTGCACATGCTATGGCTCAGGAACCTAGTGCAGAATAAGAAAAAGAGAGGTCTACTGACGCCAGATTCAGAATCTGGCAAATGCATGCAAGGATCGCTCCCTGATTGCATATTTGTAGAAGATGTAACGAGAAGCCTTCTATGCTACCAACTTACATGCCAACACCATCAGCGTGTGTGTGTTACACTGTGTTGCCAACTCACAGGACTGGAGCCTCTCATAAACCATAGAATCGATCTGTGATGACCCTTTCCCAATGTATGCATTTGCGTTCTACATTGACAATGTAAGCTAGAAAGGGGTTCCCGAGGTTATTACATTTTCAGGGTGGAGGCACTAAGTGAAGTTGACAGAGTAATTTGTGTGTGTGAAGTTGTGCGTTAATCCCATACAAAAATGTCAACCTGCAACAATATACTACCCATAGCTAGGGGAGTGTAGCCTCACCATTAGAACTCGACATCTACCAAATGTGTTGATACTGTAGAAGTCGATGTTGCTGCAGGTCTATATTTAACTCACAACACTACGTGTGTGTTACACCGCACTATGTTGCCAACTCAAAGGATGTTATCAGATGATAGTGTCCTACAAAGGGTTATGGCTCAGATATGCCTATTTCCCCCTGCAAATGCTCACTTGAGCCCCAGATGCCAAGTAATAGAAGGCATGTATAGGCACCAGCTCTCTAATGCAAATATACTGGAGCAAACCATGCAAAGTGATAAATGAGCCACAACACGTTGATAGTGGCACAGAAATGTGGGTAGTGGGACTGGTCAGCTGTAGTAAAGAGACTACTACCTGTGGAAGCATCACCTGCTTGCACTACACCTAGCAACGCTGAGGCAATAGTACACCAAGAATGACGAGCAATGGCTTAGATTCAGAATGGAAGTCCACATATGACTAAGCAGCCAATAGGTTTGGTGGTGCGTGTTAACTTTAAAAGATGAAAGCAGTCAACACCGGCAATAAATACGTGACAGATGCTCAGCGTTGGGATATGAGTAATGTGAGCGCTGCTCCAGTGAAGACAGAGTAGCACCTCCTGCAGATGCCCGTCATACCTCTGAGCCAGATGGGGCCCGCATGGGAATCCTTGTATAAGACGTCTGCAGGGTTCTTGAAGGTGTAGTACAGGAGGATGAGCATACAGATGATGGTCAGTGCCATGAGAATGGTCAAGAGAAATAAGACTTCATTTTCCCGGATGGGCACGTGTGGCAAGCCCCCGCCGCTGACCAGAGCGCATCCAATCAACAGCATGTTGACGGCCACCAAGACCGACAGTAGACGTCCTCCCTTTTTCTGAATGATGGAAAGGCTTGATCGGGTAGGATGGGCCCCTGCCTGCCTTTCCACACAGACAGACTCCGTGCTGGGCACATGCTGCGCGACGTCTGCTTCTGGCTCCATTGGATGTCCAGCGAGAGTTCAGTTACTGGCTTGGATCCTATAAGGAAATCAGGAAGAAAACTCAGATATTGTGGAACATTCTGGAAACTTGAACTATAAAGAATAAAGCTACTGTCCAACATTTCTTGAAGCATCATTAAGGATTTTTTTTAGCAGTAAAAACATTATAGAGGCAGTGTTCTCTGGCTGATGGCACAAAAAAAAAATAGCATCAAGAGATGCTGCCGGATGTGAACTGAAATATTCTCTAAATACTTTCATATAGAAGTAAGGTGAACCTGCTGTCTCCTGTTAGCAGAAACAAGTAGGCCCCGCTTCGGATATCATTGATTTGAACCAGCAGTGACCACCCCGCTGACATGTGAAGGACTTGACACATGCATGATCAATGAGCAACAGAGCCAACCAACCATTAGTTTAATTGATTACAACCACTGCAGGACTTCAGTACAAACATAACTGGTCCTCATCCAAGTTATCATCAATTTTCATACGACAACTGCTTCACCCCGGGTATCATCTAGAAACACCAGAGTGGCACTTTCATGTGGATACTTCAAAACTTGGCCAGAGGTCTTGCTGAATAACGCAAGGGCAAAGGCTTTCTTCCCAACATTTAGGGGCCCTCCCAGGTATATCTAGTGAGGACCTGGGTAGTACTCCCCTGTAGTTGCTTGTGGGCCCCACTTTTAAGTGTTACAAGAGCCCAATGGCAGGGCGGGGTCATGCAGGCAGATGTAGCACTGCCCTTGGTGTTATCAAAGAGCACCAGGGTGGGCCTCCCTGCAGACTCCTCTGGCTCTATGCTCCTGGTTCATCAATGGGCGCTAGAGGGAGTTTTTTTGAGCATAACCATAGCCCCAGTCTCGGATACCAGTCACAAGGGATCAGATGGGGCTTCCCATAAGGGACATGTAGAACCCTTTCTGAAGAAGTGGTTTTGCAGTAAATGTCTTAAATGTGATTTTTTTTTCTTGTTTCATAAACGTTCCAGTTGATGGTGATGCACTATTGTTTATTTTGACCCTAATCAAATTATTTCCATCATCTATAAGAAGATATCACCCATAAAGGTGATGACTTTAATATCTCCTGCGTTGCCTTTCTGGGTAGGTGAGGAAGGTGGAATTCACCAATTATTCTCATTGTGGTATGTGATAGAACCTGGAAAGCAGTATTCTGAGAGCAAAGGACAATGTCGTGGCATTACAAGAGCCACATAATTGGCCAGAATGAGACTAGATGCGCCCAGCAGTCATCATCAGCATTCACCATCCCTAAGGCACTTTATCTAGACTATGCACTTGGTTGAACAACTGTTCTCAATGTCCATCATCGAAAAAAAAAACGATTGTCTGTCCACTATTAATAGAATTGCTTACTATCATGACACTATAACAAAAAACCCTTCACCTTTAAATAACCAAGAATTTCTTCCGCTCGAGCCAGACTTTGGCACGTCTTTCTCACTACTCTCATCCATCACATTTCTAGTTTCAGTGTTTATTGTTTAAATGTAAAGTATACCTTTTCAGTGACTGAGCGCTATTTAAAACTATTCTTTGTCTCACCTTTGACTGTGAAGCCAGTGGGATAAAGCACCCCGCAGAGCGGAGAATTTCCCTTCCAAACCTCTGTTTTTAGGTCTCGCCTACGCAGCGCTCATGCGCTACGTAGGAGACCTTTAGCCGTCGTGCAGCTCTTTTTCAAAGCACATACTCGTGCTTGTGGCGGCATACGCCTTGCGGCAGTGCGCAGCGGCGCGCCACAAGCACGAGTATGTGCTTCCAAAAAGAGCAAACAGCTGCTGCTTCGCCCGCGCGCGTTCGGAAGCATTCCCAGGGCGTCTCTTTTATTCTGTGCACTCTTCCCACCCCTCCCACTTGTTGTTCATTTGTTTCGGGACAGGAACACTCGCGCTTGTTAACCCTTAGTTTGTGAAGGCAGCACTATATATACACAAATGACATGGCACGCAAGGCGATCTAACAAAATGCAATGCACTTCATGACATTCCACACGTCAATACTTACGTTCCATACTGAAAATACTTATGCTTTCATTTTCGTTTCTATCTGGTGACAATCTCTAAGCAGTGAAAAGCAAATAAACAGCAGCGCCTCGAAGCTCTGCCCTCCCTCCAGGAGCCCCATTTTTAACACTTGTTGTTCATTTGTTTCGGGGCAGGAACACTCGCGCTTGTTAACCCTTAGTTTGTCAAGGCAGCACTATATATACACAAATGACGTGGCACGCAAGGCGATCTAACAAAATGCAATGCACTTCATGACATTCCACACATCAATACTTACGTTCCATACTGAAAATACTTATGCTTTCATTTTCGTTTCTATCTGGTGACACATTAAACTGTGTTTCTAGGATGTAAACAATTTACGTCACCTTTGGCAAAGTCTAATTCAGTTGCTGTTAGTATTTTACTGTTCCTTCCAAAATCAACTGCTGAACTTGAAGGGCAGATGTTTGTGTTGTGAGAAGATAATGCTGCAGAAAGGCTATGCACTGGTGACTTGCTGATAGTGCTTAATTTGTCTTGGCAAGGACACGTAACATCCTGTGATTCTGGGCAAATCACTTAATCTCCCCGTGCCTAACAAAAATGAATGTTTCTTCGTGTAACGCAACTGGTGCTCATGTAAAGCGCTCTGATACCCAATACCTTTGGGTGAAGTTCGCACTATATAAAACTCTGTAAAAATGATTTTTTTTTTTTTATTGTAAAAATTAAAAAAAAATATGTGTAGGGGGCCAATTTTTTTAGGGCCCTCTTCCAACACCTTTTAATTACGTGTTTGCTGATTGTAAGGCTGCTTGTCTTGATTCCACCTCATGCTTCTTTCTTTACCACCTTGCACTTCCGGTCTCTTTTATCTCATTCTTTAAGGTTACTTTCCATTCCTGCTTTCTCCCAGTGTCAAACTTTCCAATATTTCCCTTCCTTTATCTGCGTATCTTTTTTGTTTTTCTCATTCTTGTTCTGGGACAAAGTCTGATGATAAAAAAATATGTCCACGTCTCCAAAAATGACTGCCAGTGCCCACCACCTGCAACGACCAATACAAAAACAAGCATTGGCATAGCCAATAGGTCTCGCTTTTGGGACCTTATAAGTATTTAGTTATGCAGCACAATATCCTTGGTGCAACAACATCAACCGTTGCATGGCTAAACACTTATAATGTCCCAAAAGCGAGACATATTGGCTATGCCAATGCTTGTTATTATTGGGCCGCACAGTTGTTGATGATAAATGATAGGGCCTTCTCGGTGCAACAGGAACCCTCACTCTTGGCAGATAGGAGGGCAATGGAACCTGAGTGCAACATCCAGAGATTATATGGAGTGAGGGGGCAGCCCCCCTTCCCTGACAGAGGTGGTAGTGAGGGCTTGGAAACGGGCAACTAGGACAGTGGGATGGCAGGGTAAACTTACGCTGGAGACTCCTCTGTAGGACTCAGACCTTTTGGATGACTTGCAGAAGACAGAGGGCTGCAGGAAGTGGGATTTACTTGGGAATGTCAAATTAGGAGATGTCTGGAAGGATGGAGGGCTGATCTTGTTTACTGACTTACAGGCGGAATATGAATTGACAGGCAGCTGTTGTGTAGTTTCCACCAATCAGTAGGAACTGCGCGTTTGCAGATGACATAAACTTAGTATGGTGCCAGACTGATTCCATGCACCCCCGTAGGATATGTTGTCCCTTGGACCAGCTAGCTCGCAGTGCCATGGTTAGCCCCCCTAAACCGCAACAGGGAGCGAACAGTTTTGGCAATTACTGAACATGACAACTCTGTTCCCTCAGGAACTATAGTGACAGACTTCAAACTTTTGCTCAGTCACTCATGCTTTCTTTTGCTCAGAGAAGTATACAAAGAAAACACAGAGGGGCTTTTTTTCAATATTGAACCAAAGTGATTTTTGTATAAAGTATGTTGGCTGCAATGATTAATAGACAGAAGCAGATTAAAGTTATGAGTGTCAACAAAGAAAATAAAACAAAGAGCTCCACCATCTTGTTCAGGTTATATATGCATACATATAAAAGATTATAACAATCGATTATACCCTAACCTATGTGTCTGGCGTGTGAATATATGGTTTGACTAGAAAACTCAGGGGCATATTCACAAGGATTTATCGCTGAGTTATCGCCACCTTAACGCATCAAAAGTGGAGATAGATTTAACGCCCCATTCACAAGCGGGTGCAAACTGCAGACAACGCAAGTATTCCCGCGATAACTGCCTCAAAAGTTACCTCCACGGGTGACACCACCAACTAACCCTAATGAGATGTAGAGTAGGCATTCACATGCAAAAACACACGAAAACACCACTACACCACTTTCACAACAAAGTGCCAGATCTGCGATGCGAACCAAAAACAGGCGATAGCCGCGGAAGCAGCAGGGATTTAACACCTGCCTTCTGCTGGTGTTAAGCAGGACGACTACCTGCTGCATGAAAGGGAGCCCAGCCAAGAGCCACATCTGAAGACCCACAGATGCCATGGAGACAATGATCATGCAGCTCGGAGACCCATGTGGGCCACAACACCCACCGCCACCACCCCCAGGCCCGCCACCACCCCCAGGACCCGTCCCGCCCCCCCCCCCCGGACCACCACAGAGGCAGCGTACACAAAGACAGCGGACCCACCGTAAACGCACCAGCCGCACAGACCGAATGCCAGAGGAGGACATTTCCCACTACAGGCCCAAAAGGACAACCATCCCCCGCATCCTGACCCACATCGCCCACCTGCTGACGGTACCAACACAGCGCACAACGAACATCCCTCCGCAGACAAAGCTGCCGGCTGTGCTGCACATGTTGGCCTCTGGTACCTTCCAACCCACAACTGCCAGAGTCGGAGGAGTCTCACAGCCAGCCCCATCCAAGTTCATCACACCTGTCCTGGATGCCATCATCAGCCTGGTACCCCAGCACCCCCACTCCACCCACACTGCGCAGGAGCAGCTGGAGACCAAGCAAGGCTCCCATGCCATAGCTGGATTCCCTCATGTGTCGGGGGCAATCAACTGCACACATGTACCCCTCGTGCCCCCTGCCGACACTGCACACAACTACCTTAACAGAAAGCACACGCATCCCATGAATGTGCAGGCAATAGTGGACTGCCCGGGACTCCTCAACAATGTCGTGGCCAACTCCCCAGGCAGAGTGCATGATTCCTACATCTCCCGACAGTCCATCATCAACCAGCGCTCCCAGGATGGCACCTATGGAAATGCAGTGCTCGTTGGTAAGTCCAAAATGAACACACCACACACCTCCACCCCACAGTCATGCAACTCACGACACTGGCAATGGGTACGCGGCACAACTACATTCAACATGCCACACAACATGCCAACCGACCAGACACGACAACACGACTCCATTGGGAACCTGGGCTTGCCATGCCCACAACCCAGCCACAGCATGGCACCACAGCCACACAATAGCAGGATGTGAGGAGAGGCTTGGAGCAGGCATGTGCGAGAGCGGCAAGTGACTAATGAATGAGAACCTACCCAATGCCAGGTGTGGCGTGGAGGTGGCGGACAGACTTCAGTGTGCAAACCACGGAAATGGCCATGTGGACATTAACTGCTGGTGCATGGAGTGTAGTGGCCATTGGACGCTACCATGTCCCCACAGGCTGTGGGGCAGAACGCGGAAATGTCGCACATTACGTCCCCCCCTGTATGCGCGGGTGGAGTGGGTTGGCCCTGCGTACGCCAGGCCTGTGTAGGGGTGTGAATAAAAAGCCCGTCGCACTGGGCGTGGTTCTCTTTTGGAATGGCCAACGCGTCTGCCAGGGCAGCGCCTCCCAGCCTGCCACGAGGCCGGCACCGTGCGCGGCGAGGCCTGCGTCCCTGTGCGCCTGCTGCACCCCGGGCCGCTGGTCCCCAGACCCGTCATGCCTGGCCCAGCGCACCAAGGGGGCTCCGCTCACCTGCCGACACGGCATATGTCAAAGAGGGCCCACCACGTGCCGGTGCAGGCTCCAGGCCCCAGTCCCACGACCTCTGCAGCCTCCGCAGACCATCGCTGGCCTCCACAGCGCTGGCCCACAGTACTCCTTTTTCATTGACATACTCCACCGGCGTACTCTTCAGCCCAGTTGTTGGCACATGTTGAACTGAGTCGTGAGTTCTGAATGGCAGTGACCAAAGGTCTGTGGCAGCGTCCACATCACTATACTCCCTCCGATCAGTGAAGCAAAAGTCTGCATCGCAGGCCTGTGACACGTGGTGCCACTAACCCTGTTCAACGCAAGCCGGCGACACGTGGTGCCACTAACCCTGTTCAACGCAAGCCGGCGACACGTGGTGCCACTAACCCTGTTCAACGCAAGCCGGCGACATTTGGATGAGGGCTCAGGCCTACACTGCGCTCCAGTAGGTCCCACATGTGGAACTGTGTCCTGAGTCTTGAATGGCAGTGACCCCAAGTCCGTGGCAGCGTCCACATCACCAAACTCCCTCCGATCAGTGAAGCAAAAGTCTGCATCGCAAGCCTGTGACACGTGGTGCCACCAACCCTTTTCAACGCAAGCCGGCGACACTTGGATGAGGGCTCAGGCCTACACTGCGGTCCAGTAGGTCCCACATGTGGAACTGTGTCCTGAGTCTAGAATGGCAGTGACCAAATGTTAATTGCCGCGTCCATATCACTGAACTCCCTTCGATCAGTGTCCCAGACCCTGCATCGCAAGCACACGACACGTGTCTGTGGGCCCGTGCTGACCGCTGCCCCCGGCCTACACTGTGGTCCAGTAGGTCCCACATCCAGCACTTAGTCATGATTCATGAATGGCAGAGTCCATACCAGTGAACGCATGGAGAGGAGTAAGAGGAAGATGCGGTTCAGACCGGATGAAAGCCGGATCCTCGTTACGGAGGTGACCAAACACTAGCAACAACTGACCTGGTGCCACTAACCCTGTTCACCGCAAGTCCGCGTCCCATGGTGCCACTGAACCTGAACTACGCAGGCCGGTGGGACCATCCAACGTAAGCCTGCGACACTCGGTGAATGGCCCCTGCTGACCGCTGCCTCAGGCCTACACTGCAGTCCAGTAGGTCACACATCTGGAACTGTGTCCTGGGTAAGATATGGAGGAGTCCACACCATTGGACACGCCTCATCGCAGGGGGCATCCCCTATCAGCACTGGTGCCACTGACTCTGTGCGCAATGAGTCATGGGCACTTTCTGGTTGGACTTTGGTGGCGTCTGAGTCCATGGCCTGGGGGTTGTCTGCATCATCATCGGGCTGGGCCGGACTTGGTGTCCGACATGTGTCTGTTCCATTCATCTCCACCATAGTGACTGTTTCTGCGTGGTTCTGCCCTCTGCTTCATGCCCTGGGGGTACACCTTCCACTGTCCACCAAGACACTCCGCAACAACCCCCTTTGTCATCTACGAGAACCTGCTCTGCTCTCGTGACCCTGCCCCAGTGCACCACAAGTCAGCGGCCCGTGGCGGTAGGCCCGTGCAGGACGCTGTGCATCCGGGGCCACTAACTCTGTGCAGCTCAAGTCATGGGGCCTTTATGGTTGAATGGGTGTGTCCTTAACGATGTACACTGTTGTCGTTTTTTGACTGCACCAGGCACACCATGACGACTGGTGTGCACACACCCCACACACATCCAACACAGGTGTCACTCGACATGTGAGCCTGCTAATAAAAGTGGCCGGGCGCACGTGCCCGTAGCCATTCCCACCATCTAAGCAAGTGTGTCCGTGTGGTCATTATGTCAGCATGATGGGCCGGAGCCCTGCAACATCACAGTGTGCTGTCTGCAGCAGAGGATACCATGTCACCTCAGCAGTGGCTGAGACCATGGACATGTAGCTTCGCCCACCCCCCCCGCATGCACAAGCGGCGTGTACTGGTCCGGCGTACGTCAGGTCAGCGCAGGGGTGTGCTGATTTGGCAGGGGGATCAGGGCGTGGCTCTGGTCTGGCCTTGAGCAGGAAGTGCGGTAAGTGTGTCTTTGTGTTGGGGTGTTGTCGCCACCAGGGCCACAGTAGTCGATGTTGCAATGTAGCATGCACCCGGAGGGCGGGCCCGCACGTACGGGGAAATGTAGAGCGCAAGACCGCTCGGGGTCTTGGCACATGCATGCCAAGTGTTATGTGTATCAGTCCTGCGGCTGCATGAGTCAGATGCCTAGCCTCAATCGCAGCGCGATCACAGCCAGCGATGGACTGTACACCTGTGTCCGCCCTGTCCGGACCATTGGCCTACACTCACGTGGCCGCACACCCTCAACGGCCAGCTTCAAGGTGTTGTTGGCATGCCGCTGGACATGCGCGGACAGGCATGACAATGGTGTGCCGTAGGAGTGCACGTAATACAACCGCGCAGCGCACACATGTGTGGGGGCTCGTGGGAGGGAGGAGCAGCTGTGAGGCAACGTAACACACAGTGAGGCCGCTCATGTGCCACGTGCTAGGCATATCATCCATGATTCCCTGGGTCACAGACATCCCACCCCACCCACGACAGGCCTCTGTGCATCTCCTGTATGCATGCAGATGGTGAAGTTACTGTAGGGATGAAAGGTCCTTTGTCTGAACTATCAGGCGGTAGCACATCTGCAGCTCCGAGCTGGGACTTGCATGTGCCCAGCACCCCCTGACAGATACGATAGCATTTGCTGGCGACTCCCACACTACGCACTGCCCGACGTGAGACCAACGTGTACACATCCCACACGCAGAAGTCCTTGGTCGTAGGTAGCGTGCGTGAAATGGCCTTCACACGTACTCCCACCCCACCCCAGGCCTGCACCCGTTGCACACAGACACTGCTCATTGCTCCGAGCTGTGCCATTTCATCCACAGGACTGGCGCGGGGCAAGCCAGTGGCGCTTCAAGCAGAGCCACTGACGCAATGGCAGACCATCCCAGACACATGCTCAACTCCAGTCACGTGGATCTGTACCGTGCACGTCTGCTGCATGTACTGGGGGCAATGCCATTGGCAGTGCTGCGGATCAGTTACCGGCTGAGCTTCCGCCTTGCCAACGTCACCCGCGTTCAGCCTGTGTTGCATTGTCGCTCGTGCATATTCGAGTGGTCCATGGATGTCTGCCTCTCCAACGTTACGGTAGCTGCCCTGGATTTCGACGTGTGTGTGTGCCCCCTGTTGGCCCACGACCAGGAGTGTCACTGTGATGCCCGTTTGTGGCATGCCTGGATGTTTGGCATGCATGCTGGCAACTGGACCTGGGAGATTGCACGAGTCGTCGTGTACAGTGACCACATTGAGCCGCTCCCCGATTGGGCTTTCATGCAAACTGGGGCCAGGGGTTGGAGTCAGCACATCTGTCCGGGACAGCTGATGGGTTATGTCGCCGACATGTTAGATGTGGTGGACAACGATCTCTCATTGGAAATGTTGGCCTACGCTGCTGCACTCGCGTTCATGGACGAGTGACAAGGTACCTGCAGCCAGAACTGTATGTGACCCATTGCACGTGTTCCGACGCCTGGTTGCATGTTGGGGATCTGGTCACATGTCCCAAGACGACAGTGGACATGGCTGCATTGGCCTGGACTCCTGATCCATGCGCGGACAACCAACGCGGGTTGGCACTGACTTGTGTTGGTGATGGACTCCCCTGGGGTGGACATGGGCGCTTTCCAACGTTCCTCATTCAGACATGCTGCTGCATTGGTCTGCATGTCGTGGCACTTCTCTTGGCTGTACTGACACGCAATTGTTGATTGTTGATAAAGTTTCCGCACGTTCACTTGTCTCCAACTGTGTTGAGTGTTTATTTGTATGCCAATGTGTGTGTCACGGCCTATCTGGGTCCCTGCCATACATGCATTGCTACCCCATCAGGGCTGTGGGTTGGTACTTGTGCATTATCATGTCCCTGTTTCGTGCTTTGCCAGATACGTATGGCCATTTACCGGCCACAAGCGGGTGCACTTGTGTCCTGTGTTCGGTTGTGCAAATGTTGCTGTTTGTACCTCATTGTGTTCGATGTTGGGGTGCTCTGCTTCCTATGTGTGTGTGCTGCATTGTGTGTGAGATGTCCCTTCAGCTCTGATTTGGCTCACCCTTCTCCCATTCAGGCAGTGTGGTTTTCACTTCTGTGCTTGTTCAGTGGTGTGATATTGCCGGGTTGTGTGACTTGTGCTCTTGGTTGGTGTTGTTACTCTTGGGCATGGTTTGTCTGCAGTTGTGCTGTGCTTAATTGTGCATGTGTGCCATTGTGCCCATCTCCCCCAGTCCCCCCAGTCCCTGGTCGTTCCTCTCCCTGTTGCTGTTGTGTCTGTTGATTTTGAGCAGTTTCCGGTCCCCGGGTCCTGCCACCATCTCCAGACTGATGTGGTGGACACCATTTTCTCCATGTCATCCAGCTCCTGGTGTGGCGCTGGACTCCCACCTCCGGTGTGCATTGCTGCCTTCTGGTTGTTGGCGTGTTTCTGCTTGTTTGTGCGTTTCGCATTATTCCAGCTGTTCTGGTTTTCTTCCATTGTCCTCCTCCGCTCTCCAGCTGCATTCACCTTGTCCACGATGGCCTGCCATGTACAATGTTTTGTTGCCAATGGGGCTTGTGGGGTTGTGTACTGGCTCCGGTTCCCTCCATTGTGCTTCGCTGTTGTTTTCTGTTTGGTTTGTCTTTCTTTTTCCTGCTATTGTTGTGCTTATTCCCGCCTGCCGTATGTGTGTCGCGGGCCTGGCGCTGCTTATCGCTGCTTTCCTCATCGCGTATGGGCTCATCGCACGTTTTTTGGTGTTGGGGTTTGTGTTTTTATCTCCATCGCGGTGGTTGTATCGCGGACATTGTCCGCGTTTTCGGGAGACTATCGCATGGTACCGCCGTGTTGTGAATTCCACGTTAACACGGGGTTATTTTCCCGCGATAGACTGCGATGTGTAAAGTTGCGTTAACATTTTTTGGAGATGTTTAGTGCACGTTCTTGTGAATATCCCCCTCAGTCTGGATGATCTAATCCCTTTACGTGGTAGGTAAGAGTGTATGACCCCATCTTGGCCACAAACTAGTCCGTCATCTACAACGCGAAAGCTTCAGCATGCAGGGACCCCTGGAGAACAGCAGAAGTGTCTCCTCTGATTATGTTAGGAAACAAAAGGCTATATATAGAAAATGGCATCTTTGCCTCAGGTCGAGATTGTAATTGGGTAGCCATTGTTTGTGATCTACAGATAGCTGTGTCGCCATATGGATGAAATAATAAAGCACATTTGTATTACACATGTGAGAGGCCTTGCACCAAATGCCAAGGCACTGTGATAGGATTCATACAAAGTGTTCTGTGTCAGCAAGGTCGGTGTTTCTGCAAAACCAATCCAAGCGTCACCAATGCAAAATGTGTGTCACACGTTAATGTGACAAAGAGAAGGCAACTTTAGGTAAAAGGAAATGTGTATATGCAAAAATGAGACTAATTCTTACTGGGCCTAACTCGGACACACGACATAGCCAGTTACTGAGGTATCAGCAACTGAGATATCTCCTAGGGAGGTGTAGGACCCTCAGGGAGAGTGGTGGAGGAATCTCTGCTGGAGTACAGGGTTTGGGGCGCCCCCCTGCCGAGCCATTCAATGTCCCAAATTTATACTACTCTGCTTCATAATAGCCTCTCACCACTTGACACACTCCGAGAGAAGTGAGAGGGCAATCTGGGTAGGCTTGAAGATGATGACTGGAGGATGGCTGGAGGATACCCGGGGGAGGTTGCGATCTGGGTAGGTTTTAGATTAATCCAATTGAACCTCTTTCACAGGGTGTACTATACAAAGACCCGACTCTTCCGGATAGGAAGCATAGTGGACGACCGATGTATTCAGGCTGTCGGATGCGGGGCACACTGCTTAATATGATTTGGGAGTGCCCGGGGCCAGAGCATACTGGAAAAGTATAGGCAATACACTGCCGGACTTGGTGGGGGTGCCAAGTGAGAATACAATCCTGACCTCGGCCCCTTCTTCACTAGAGCCCTGTTTAAAGATCATAACCATCTGGAAACATCAATAGGGGCATGGGAGAATAACAAAAAAAAATCTCTTTATGCCTTTGTTCTGTAAAATCGATTTCAACCTAGGAGAAATGATTATTCAAGCATTGTTTCTAACAGATTTCAATTATATTTACTGCAACCAGAAATCTAAATTTTAATACGTGTGCTGCAAGCCGTTCCTACTGTGTTTGATGTTTGCAACGTTTGTCAGATGATACACATGTAATGCACAGAAGAGGTATTAAATAAAAGCAGATCAGATATTTTAAATGTAAACATCAAATCATTACCAATACAGTTATAAGCAAATACATTAGATTCCCAAAAAATATGTTATGGGCATTGCTCTCATTGATAAATCTGCCAACGCCCAGCTCGCGGGACAAGTAGTTCCAGTTGGATTGCCTGTGTTCTGGAAGGACAGTTCAGGTGGTTCCAATTGGATTGCCTGTGTTCTGGAAGGGCAGTTCAGGTGGTTCCAATTGGATTGACTGTGTTCTGGAAGGACAGTTCAGGTGGTTCCAATTGCATTGCCTGGGTTCTGGAAGGGCAGTTCAGGTGGTTCCAATTGGATTGCCTGTGTTCTGGAAGGGCAGTTCAGGTGGTTCCAATTGGATTGCCTGTGTTCTGGAAGGGCAGTTCAGGTGGTTCCAATTGGATTGACTGTGTTCTGGAAGGACAGTTCAGGTGGTTCCAATTGGATTGCCTGGGTTCTGGAAGGGCAGTTCAGGTGGTTCCAATTGGATTGCCTGTGTTCTGGAAGGGCAGTTCAGGTGGTTCCATTTGGATTGCCTGTGTTCTGGAAGGGCAGTTCGGGTGGTTCCAATTGGATTGCCTGTGTTCTGGAAGGGCAGTTCAGGTGGTTCCAATTGGATTGCCTGTGTTCTGGAAGGGTGGTTCCATTTGGATTGCCTGTGTTCTGGAAGGGCAGTTTCAGGCCTCCGCAAACCTAGTGATACTATGACACAAGCAGGGCTCATCCACCGTCGTCCCTGCGGGGGTCCAGTCTTGTGACAGACAAGTGTACCGATGTAGGACCAGGAGATATTGGAAACGACCATCCGCCACTTAGGCGGGCTCTGTTTAAGGCCCACCATATATAGGTCCATAATTTAAGTAACTGGGCCTACCCTACATGTACATGAGCACCCGACTGAAGAAGTATTCAGGGGTGCCTGCGAACAGCACACAATTGGAGCACTGATAAGGGCCGTTAAATAGCGCACGTTGGTATTAAGCTATGCTATGTATTTTGCAAAGAGTGATCAACAAAAAAGATAGGAATCACAACTATTAGCCCATCCAGTAGAAGCCGTAGAAAGACTACACTAGTGAGTTTTCGAAAGTACGTCAAAGCCTGCCCGTTCTCAATGACTAACTGTAACGGGAAGGCATTCCGCAACTCTGTCACCCTTTCTCGAAGGTCGACCTGGAGACAAAGAGAGGTTCTGCAATTAAACTGGTGCAAGCAGGCCGATACCAGAGAACGTTTGTGGTGATGGACTACACCTCTCCCTGAGGTAACTGGCGTGAGTCCAACTCCCCGAACACTGGGAGAGGGTTCAGGGAAGATGTCGATAGTATCAATTAGGCAATGGCGTTACCTGTGTAAAGACACCATCGAAAAGAGTTCTGGAGGCCTCGCCCTGCTTCAATTGTCTGCAAAATGAAACCGGCTTCCTGACTCAGCTGGTGAGTATAAATCATGGACAAGTAAGAGTGTCTGGAACTAGCGCTCCCAGATGTCAACACTGAATGGGCGGGTTGCGCTCTTTCCTCTAATACTCAAGTGCTGCGCTCTTGTATTTCAACATTGACTGGCATGCACCCAATAGGACGCAGCACCAACATCCGGCTCACGAGTCGCACAATTGTGGTACACATGTATGTCACACAGTGTAGGCAATGCAAAATTAACTCACAAGCTGCTAAACCACAATACTGCCTTAGTGTGAAATTCGGATTAGGGTTCAAACCCAGGATTTCTTTGGAAAGTTGAAAAACTCATTTCACGCGATCTTTGTTATTTTTGTAAAGTAAAAGTTTGCATTTGACCAGTGTTTCAATGGTTCTCAATGCACGCGCAGTATGAAACCGAGTGCGCGCGTCCCTCCACCCTGTCAGCCACACCCACGGACTGGCGACACACTGCTCCCCGTCCCCTCCTCCCCCCGTCCCCCAAATATTTTCACCTTCCCTGCCCATCCAGGATGAGGCATCGAACACTGGAGGATTTGTGTGCAAGGTAACCGGGAGAATTCCTCGCAGCCTACTGTCACTGAAAGGCTAGTATGCGTCTGATAGGTGACTGACCCGTGCCCAGCCGCCCTTGCCAGTTAGAGGCACCGGCCTGTAGGGGAGTCTACTGGAGTAACCAGCCTCTACAGCTCTTTCTACCAGGCCAGCCAAGCTTTCATTCATTACCTGTAATGGCACTTGCATTACATTTATGCAGCAGACGAATTTTGCTTTCATGTTTTTGTGTATTTTTCTTGTATGGTTCTCAGCACACAGCAGTAATCAGGATGCTGTCAGTTGAGTGTCATGCCTGTGCAGGTCATGACCTTGGTACACAGTGCATACCCTGCAGAAGGAGCGGCAGTGGTAGAGATGGGCCCTTGCTCACTGCCCAGCCGCTGCTGGCGCGGGGCAGTGTTTCAGGTGTGGTGCAGTTCATTTAACGTCTTGTGGCCGCCTCTTTTCAGTGCCACGTTTGCCAATGTGACATGGCGGCGCCCTGAAATACACCTCAATTGGTGCCATCTGTGTAGGGCTGTGGATCCCAGTCTGCAGGAAAATAAGCGGTTTTGACCAACAAGCATCCCAGGTGACTGGGCGATGAGATAATTACAGACATTAATCGCACACTGATGGCAGGACCTCCTCTGTTCTGGTCCCAGGATCTTTCTGGCCGCCCCAGAACCCGTCCCGGCTTTTGCGTCTGCCCCTATCGCCTTAGCTCTTTCAGGGGTAGTGCCATACCTATGCTGATAGCCGCTGCGGCTGCTCCTGCCCGCCATCTTTTGTTGACCTTTCCGTCATGCCGCCTCTTTTTTTTTCATGTCACTCATGACCAGGGCGTAACTTGGTCAGTGAGATTGACGGTGTAAGCTTCAGATTTCCCAACAATCACGCTGGCATATCATGTTAAAATATATTATGAGATAAAGAACCCGAGGGGGCTTAAGGGGCAGCGGAAAGCGAGAGAAGTGATGATTGTTAGGGGGACTTAAAAGGCAATCGTTTTCAAACTAACCAAGTTTTAAGGCAGAAATGACAGAAAATTAGTGTTTTTGTCAGTCTGTGCATGTAAAAATCCAGAGTGAAATCCGACAGACACCTCGCCATTCCCGACTGAAAGCCCCCACAGAATATATTTTTAGGAGGGTGTAACACCTAAACCCCCCCCCCCCCCTTCCCCCAGGCTAGGCCCCTGCTCATGACCCCATGTTTCTTCGCTGATCCTGTCTTCACTCCTCTAGACACTGCATTTATCTCTCATGGTCACCCCCTGTCCTGCGCAGCCACACCCCCGTCTCGCGGCCAGATTATTAAATATGCGCCCCCCCCCCAATAAACCCAACTCTGCCTCCTCCCAATTGACATTCATAAGTAGCCCCTCCAGATGTATGAAATCGACCTGCTGTTAATAGATCGAAGACTAATGAAGTCACAGCGAAGTAGTGTGCGTTGGAAGGTGTAATCAAAACTCAGAGGTCGGATCCATTAATAATGAGAAATTAGAAACTGTAAGGGAATTTACAGTATTTTGGTACTCATGTCTCTTGAATTGCAAATTCAATATGGAATGACCCTTGCAACATCACAGGGCAACATTGTGTATTAAAACTTTAATTTGAACAGCATTGCTTATCAATTTACTCAAATGTGCCCCTAAAACTGTCTGTCCAGAATAGGTCAATACATATAGTCTGCGGTGTACAGAAATACGACCACATCTTCAGGCAGCGCATGGACTTAGGCAGGATGCCTGTGGGTTCTTAAGGTCAGGTAAGTGTTCTTTGCATGGTTTGAACATCTTTCTACACGCTGACGTCCACCTACCTTCCGGGGTTGCTACAGTTTAACTAGGTCAAGGAGGCTTAGTGCTCAAACCCAGGCCCAGATTTACTAACATTTTGCGTCATGGGTACACCACATTTTTGGCGCTAAGGCGCAGGTTTACTGGGCAAGTTTCTGCACTGCGTTGTGTTAATGGGAGAGCGCTGAACTGATCCATATTTGCAAAGATATGGCACTGTTCAACTCTGTCCTTGTGCGGGTGCACTTGTGGCTGTCTAGCGCCAGCTCAAGTACCCTTGCGCCATGATGCAAGGGTGCCTTCATTGTGGGCAGAGAGCTGAACAGCGCCACATCTTTGTAAATACGGCACAGTTCAGCTTTCTCCTATTCACGCACTGTAGCACAGCAACCTGCCTTGCTGCACTGCGTGACCTGTTAGTAAGTCTGTGCCCCAGTACTTACTACATTTCCCTTAAGCAGGTGAAAAAATCTTTGATCTGTAACTGGGTCAAAATTATAGTACTACTTTCTTCTAAACATTGGAGCATATAAAAAGCAATTACAATCCAACTCTGACGTTCTCCTGTTTTCAAGATAAATGAAAGGCCCACTTATTTGGATTGCTGAGGTCGTAGAGTTAACAGTCCGGTTGCAAGGAGGTTGCTGATTGGATGCATTTATGAGCTGCTTAGGGTAAATGGCAATTTTGATGCTTCAGTTATTTACGGTCATATTGATAGTTGTATTTTTTACGTTTTTTAATTACTTGTAATCATGCAATTTTATCATTTTATGTTGCCTTTTTTTTCTTTGCTTTCCATATGTTGCGTTTATGCTGTGATATAGAAACCTGAAGCTTGGTTTTCTCAGCCATTGTAGGACTCTATGAAAAAAGCATTCTTAATTTGTAAACTCATGAGCGACACAGCCGGTGCTGATGAATGCCGGGATTGCAGAGTACCAATGCTGTATAGTCTTGATTCCACCCCCTGCCTCTTTATTCCACCACTAGACCCCCATGCCTCTTTATTTCAGTCTTGCAGGATCTTTTTCATCCTTATTCCCCCCCTACTCACTGTTTTTTCCATCTTTCTCTTCATCCTCCTTTTGTTTTTTCTCTCTCTTGCTCTAGGTCAAAGTCTGATGAGGAAAAGAAAGTGTTGGTTCCCAAAAAAAGTGTTGGTGGGGCCCACCTGAAACCACGCCTGAAATTAAGCACTGAATAAAAGAAACATACAACTAAAACATGTTCCTCGGAGCTCTTGGTGTTGTCTCCTGCCTGGGAATGGATATGGGCTCTGTTGTCGCCACGTATTCTGTTTTGATGCCTCAGGCGTCACTCTTGCCTTTTTTCCTCCTCCTTATCTCAGCTGTAGCGCTCGGAGTACTGGAATCTCTGAGCTAATAAACAGTGGCAGAGCCTTCCATTCTTTAGGCAACTAGGCTGTACATGATGATAACATGTTTTATTATGCAGTGTTAATTTGCATGTGTAACTATGCTCAATCCTGAGGACACCAGTTTTTGTTCTGCAGGCCTCACCTACATGGTAGATGAATGGCCTCTTCAAACCAAGACATCCCAGAAGAGGAAGCAGATAAGTAATGAGTCAAACCAGGAACTTCTCTAAAAGGACACTATCTTGAATTCCCTGTTTGAAGAAATACATTATTCTTGCTGGTGTAATGAAATATAAATACGTCAAAGGATTTCCTCATTTGCTTGTCACCGATTAGAATTAAATGAAAGATAATGCCTATATTCCTGCTCCCTGTGACTCATGACCGCAAGAAAGCTAAGTGTCTGTATCAGTGCATTCCCATTTGAACAAGAAAAAGTCTTGGCACTTGGGGTTACTCATCTACTAGTAAAGTGTCTCAAAACATTGCAAAGCCAGGCCTTAGGACAAACTTTTCTAGATAGTCTCATGCCAGCTCTAAACTCTCCTCTATATATTGGCCTGTCAACGACTGGATCACTGTTAAAGCTCTACGTCGGGACAACCGTGCTCTTCATGGTAACTCTCCTGCTTTTATCAAGAAAAGTCTTCAACTTTATATCCTTCCATGCTCCCACAGGTCCTCTGAAATAAAACTTTGCATCTCTCAACTCAAGACGCCACACATCAGCAGTCGACGTGCAATTAAACGGTTAATGCATAAAGTTAGCCTCTGTGTCTTTAATGAAATCTTGATTCTCTACTCATAACATTTGGAGAATCGTCGTTCTCTCACCACAGTACGGAACTGTCTCCCTCTAGTGCTTAGAACCATCTCTTCCTTCCTACTTTTGAACGAGTTGTTTAGACCCATTGTTTAATTGGCTCCACCTAATTTAAAAAGGGCAGGACCGTGATTATGTAGGTTTTCACCCCTGGAGCCTTGAAACCTTTGGGTGTTTCAGTTCTCTATAACAGCTACATAACATTAATATTAACATACAGATTGAAAAAGTAGGCGAAACCCTGATCCCATGCCAAGACGAGAAACAGCTACAGCACGTGAATCACATGTGAAAACAAATGGGAGAATAATGTACAAGGGAATCACATGCAAAAACAAATGGAAAATAATGTACACATTGAAAAAATGTGCAAAAGGAAGGGTTAATCTCCCTGGACAAGATTTGGTTGTGTCAGCTACAAGTTACAATATAATAAATCTGGCCATCATCAAGCTCTCTTCTAGTACTTGGCAGGGTATGGCAGTAAATGTTAATGGCAACCCCTGGTTAGGTCAGTCGCCTTGAAGAACACACCGGAAGAGGTCACAGCCAGGTCAGGGAGGTTTGAGGGCAGCTATACCTGGTATTTGAAGACCCCTCCCTTAGAGTGTTGAGTTGTCATGCAGCATGCAAGACTCATTTTTTACCTGTGACTTCCCTAAAGGTTTTGGTATATTTTATTCACAACTGGTATATTATAATAGCACACCGAGGTAATCCCACGAGAAAGGGTGCACCTGTACTTGAAAAATGATTAAAGAAAGGAAGTGTAATGCACCCTTCAAGAAACTGCCCAATGGGATCTAGACTAGACTTCTGGAACTCCACAGTAGTTCCTAAGTCAACATCGACACCCCAAGACGAGCAGCACCAGCCCAGAGAGGCTTCCATATAGCCCCTGTTCCGAGAGGCACACTGGCTGCTCTCTCAGGCAATAATAGCTTTTGGGCGTCTGTGAGTTCCCCCATGAAGCACTCTGCCGGGGGCATTAAGGCCATGTTTCCGAATGCATACGTAAATCCAATGCAATCATTTCAAGACTGGATTTAACAACACCATAGGCACGAAATTGCAAAATTACTCCGCAGTTCCAGTTATACCTATGGAATGAGGAATAACAATGGATATTGGTCGGTGTTTCCGCACCTATTTCTGCATGTCATTTCCGAATTCCAGGCTTTTTGCGTGGACATATTTTTTTACAGGTTTGCCCCGTCAAATATGTGCTCAATGCTGCCCACTGTAATATCACATGCATAGTTACTGTATGCCTCTTAATGCCCATTTGGGGGAAAAGTATTGTTTCCATTTGTTTGGTTTTAAGTTCATGCTTGTACCATCTTCTGATGGTATTTCTTGCTTGAAAACGCAATAAAGAAAATGTTAAAAAAAATACAAAAGATCAAATTGCTATTAGAAGGTGAGTGGGGCTGGGGGTCGGAGTCCATCCTGCTGACATACTGAAGAGGTCCGACCCAGGATACAATGGACACAGCTGGGCACAGACAGCTCCAGAGTACAATACAAGGCAAAAACAAACAAAACGGCAGACTTTATTCAGAAATGATGATAGAAAATGAAACCCTCTTGTACACTCCCTGTGCCGTCAGACCCCCCTGTTGGCAGAGCTCGAGGCAGGACGATGAACCTGCGACATCCAGCTACAACCACTGACGCACCATGCATCAGCACCTCTGAAGGCCGCCCTGGTGAAGGTGCCTACCCTGTCACCCATGCCATTCACCTGAGACAGCCCCCACCATCCTCCTGTTCTCCAGGAAAAATACGAAACCCCTCCTGTTCTCCCGAAACCTACTCAAAGCCTTACCTCTAACGTTCCCTGCCCAGCCACTTCTTTCGTTCCCCTCCTAGTCCCCGTTCCATAAGTACATTTTCATGCATCTTCTCCCTGCATTACTTTCCTACTCCATGGCCTTTGGCTAAGGCACGTCTTTGCATCTGCAGCCCACACATACCACTGGCAATGCTAGTGCCATGCAAAGCACTTCACTTCCCCTGCAGGATAGGGCCAGGTCACACAAACACTACGCTGCCTCTAAAATAATCAATGACAATGAAATAACACGAATGCTGAACTGACATTCAGTGTACCTGAAATTAATTCAGGACATGTACCTGGCACACTCAATGCACAGAATTGGCTCTTGTGGCTTCGTTATAGGTGCTAGTATTACATAGCACGAAATTATTCATGTTATCAGCCACTAATGGATGAAATACAGAGTTAGTATTGGTGGCCCTTGAACCACTCTTTTGAAACATTTGCTCTGTAAGCTCTGTAAATTCTCCTAATGCAATCAACACTATGACCCCCATTTACCACCTGCACTCAGCAGGTCATGTTATGTTATGCAGATCTGTAGAGCGCACTATCGCCCGAAAGGTATCCTGGTAACCATTTACCACCTGCACTCAGCAGGTCATGTTATGTTATATTATGCAGATCTGTAGAGCGCACTATCGCCCGAAAAGTATCCTGGTAACCATTTACCACCTGCACTCAGCAGGTTATGTTATGTTATATTATGCAGATCTGTAGAGCGCACTATCGCCCGAAAAGTATCCTGGTAACCATTTACCACCTGCACTCAGCAGGTTATGTTATGTTATGTTATGCAGATCTGTAGAGCGCACTATCGCCCAGAAGGTATCCTGGTAACCATTTTACCACCTGCACTCAGCAGGTCATGCTATGTTATGTTATGCAGATCTGTAAAGAGCACTATCGCCCGGAAGGTATCCTTGTGGTAAATGTGTGCAAGGGACACCGGAATGGAGGCAGGGGGAGCAAAGGGGGTTGAGAGGTTAAGGGAGGGACAAAGAGGTTGAGTCATGGCAGATGGGAAGCATTGCACACCCCCCTTTCCAGAGAAACAGGACGACCAGCACCAGCTTTCAAGGCTTAGTTGCTGTTGTAGCCAAAGCCTCCTGCGCCTAGAAAAACCAGGTGCAGGAACACCGAGCCATTTGTGATCATGCGGAGTGATAGCCCACCCAAGGATCCCACTCCACCTCATTCTTTCTCAGGCCCTTTGTGGTTAAACGTCCGCACAGTGGCATGCTATAACCCATTATGATACCCTAAATAACAGAAATCGTTGGTACCCCAATGTTTGGTAGGTTTCACTCTAAAATAAACATCTCAACTTTAAAGAATGTTTTAAATTGGAGCGGTTTATTGTAAAATGATCACAAGTCACATGCAGGACCACTAAGATAAAGACTGTATTTTAGGTGGAATTTAGGACTGTATTAGTTTAAAACAAATGTGTACACCCTCTAAGCAAGGCAGAAATCAAATCCATCCACACACTAAGAAAGGAGTAAGAATGATCAGGGAATGAAGGACTACAAAAACAGACACTCGGTGAGAATTTGACATGAAAAATTGGTAAATAAAAAAAACAAGTCAAATTGGTAATCAGGAGAAATGAGAAAAGCACATCAGATTGGTTTACCAATGCTCAAGGATTGTCATAGCCATGCCAGGTTCAAGGGGGAGCAAAGGGGCAGAGAGCCTCCCAGTAAGAAGCCTCTTTGAACTTCAAAATGTATAGCCTCCATAAGTAAGTATGTGCATTTAGTGTGATGTGTCGCCAGGCATGTTCTAATATTAGCTGTGTCTTCTATGTAGCGTCTGGTACACTGGTACATTTGATTGCACCTGTGTGTCAGTGTATCAAGACTGATTTGAAAATGCAGCAAAATCAGGCTCCTCCTGTGTTCTCCTCCAACTACGTTCAGTATACTTCGACTGGAGCTATAAAAGTCACCACTGTGATCCTAGGAGCAGTCGATCTCCAGGTTCAACTAGTTCTGAGTTGATGAAACTCTACATGAATTATTTGCCTGTACTTCACCCATCGGTTGTGAGGCTAAGTACATCAGCAGGCTGTCCAGAGTGTTGCCATGAGGCATCAATCTGTCGTCTTCAAGAAGGATGCAATCGAACTAAAATATAGGCTCCTTTCTTTACGCGTAATAAAGGGATTCTTATTAGAATGTCTCTTTTTCGTGCAAGTGCGTAGCTTTCACCAAAAAAGGGAGAATAAAAGCACCAGCAAGTGCACGGCTAACTGAGAATGAATTTTCACAAGAGACAAACAGGAGCTACACAAAATGAATAGGAGGAATAAAGAGATCATTTGGGAAAAATGATCCACCTAGAAAAAAAGGAACAGGGTACAGTCACCCCAATAGTGTGGCCAAACCACTGATAACTGGTAAACCCCCTTTGTCAAGATCCACAGAGCTACCTCACCAATTCTGCTATTCCAACATTAATATATTAAGTTGCTCATGTGATACTCTCTTTTACCACCAGTTAAACATGTCTATGTCATAAACTCAGTCTGCCCATAACTACCACATTGTTCCTCTGAATCTTTGAGATGTGGATGTCCACCATGAATACACCAGGCCGCACCTGTTATTTGGCGTTCTGAATGAGCTTTGGCCTCTAAAATAGATAGAGGGTGGTACATAGGTGTTGTGAATCACGAAGAAGGCTCAGGAAACGAGTGTGTGTATGTTAGCATCCAAAGCACATGCACGTTCTGGAAAGAATAATTTGAATGTAGGTCTTCCACGGGGTGAAGAATTAAGAATGTCAGCCCCGTAAACAGTGATGAAGATTTGTAGTCACCGTCAACCCCCTACTATCATCACTGCTGACAGCATGCCATTTGCTGCCGATGTTTGGTGACAGCATGCCATTTGCTGCCGATGGATGGTGACAGCATGCCATTTGCTGCCGATGGATGGTGACAGCATGCCATTTGCTGCCAATGGTTGGTGACAGCATGCCATTTGCTGGCGATGGTTGGTAACAGCATGCCATTTGCTGGCGATGGTTGGTGACAGCATGCCATTTGCTGGCGATGGTTGGTAACAGCATGCCATTTGCTGCCGATGTTTGGTGACAGCATGCCATTTGCTGCCGATGTTTGGTGACAGCATGCCATTTGCTGCTGGTGGTTGGTGACAGCATGCCATTTGCTGCCGATGGTTGGTGACAGCATGCAATTTGCTGCGGTGGTTGGTGACAGCATGCCATTTGCTGCCGATGGTTGGTGACAGCATGCCATTTGCTGCCGATGGATGGTGACAGCATGCCATTTGCTGCCGATGGATGGTGACAGCATGCCATTTGCTGCCGATGGTTGGTGACAGCATGCCATTTGCTGCCGATGGATGGTGACAGCATGCCATTTGCTGCAGATAGATGGTGACAGCATGCCATTTGCTGAGATGGTTGGTGACAGCATGCCATTTGCTGCCGATGGATGGTGACAGCATGCCATTTGATGACAATGGTTGGTGATAGCATGCCATTTGCTGAAGATAGCTGGTGACAGCGTGCCCCCCTGCTTGAGGATCACTAGTGACATTTGACCTCTGTTCTATCTTGCTGGTGATATTAATCCCCTAATGATGACAGCAAACTTGTTGCTGAAGAGTTCTGGTGACAACACTTCACCTGCTGAAGATTGCTGAGAGCTGCTTGGCTGAAGATGAAGTTTGCTGGTAAAAGGGGCCCATTGCTGGTGCCAGCTGCCCGCTGCTGAGGTTCAGTATTAACAGTCCGCCTTGCCCCCATGGATGATCAGACATGGCTGTAATCTCCCTACTGGTGAATGCTGTCCCTCTATTAAAGAGAGCTCCGTTGCTATTTGTAGCTGGTATAATAAGGGTCCGAGCCAATGCCAGACCCCACATCTACAGGGCATCCTCTGTCTGAAGATGGCACCCTGAGTACCACAGGTATATCTACAATATTCTTAATTGGGGATCAATACTGCATCCGTTTTATAGTGAGTTAGCTCTAAATGCAACTACTCATTCCTGTATTTAGGGAAATATTCTTTCTCTATGATCGATTCACCATAGCAATGACACCTTGTCCCCATAGGGAGGACCACTTTAGATGCAGTGCTTACATAAATGATTGTTTGTATTCTTGAGTACATAAAGTTATACATAAATATGACAAAAACACAATGTTAAACCCGTATATACTTTACTCTCCTTGTAGATTGTAATAGTAGTAGCACTGCATAGAAAGCGTATACCGCTGTATTAATTACTGAAAAGGCGATATTTTAACATAAAGACAAACAAATGATCAATTGAGCGCCCCATGCACTTCGGAAAATGCCGTGTTGAACCCCGGCTTTAACTGCATGTTTGGCGCTCATAATGTCAAGGTCACAGCCCACCTCTTGCACCTGTAGAACAGTATGGAACGACTAAAGAAACAAGTAAAAAAGCGATCCCAAGCCAGCACGAACCGTGAATGGCAGGCACCGAGAACCTTACCTGACTGGAGGACACGGGTGCCTCTTCTCGAGTGCCCTGCAGCTGCCCTCCGCCCTTAAATACGGCGCTCCGCTCCTGCAGAGGGATGGAATGTGGGGTGTACGGTGTCCGGCAGGCGCTGGGTCTTTCCCAGCTGTTGCTAAAAGACAGTGTCTTCCAAAACTCCCACTACCCGACAATTTAGGGAATGTACATCTGGAGGCGGATCTAGTGACAAGACCCGATGACAGGATGGCTCATCCGACAGGTTCTGGCCAGGCAGGCGCGGCACACCCGGGCTGCCGAAGGTAATAATGCACCGGCAGCGCTGCCGGAAACAGGACTATGTGGGTGCATGGTGGGGTGGTCTGCAGCCGGCGCCAGCACAGAGAGCAATGCGACGGGGTGCAACTAAGTCAGGGCACAGGGGTTTATGGGAAGTGTCATAGCTTGTGCCAGCATGGGGGCATTGAGGAAGGGTTCTCAATGCCCCCATGCTCAAGGCTGGAGCGAGATATTATTGGGCTTTTGGGGAATTGATAGAGTGGGACCTACCAAAGGGGGCGATGCAGTGGCTCTGTAGCTGAAGCAGGCCGCTGGGGTTTATGGGAAGTGGTACCGATGGAGGCAATATGGGAGGGTCCGAGGCTGGGTCAAGACACAGGCCCCCGCCAGTGCCAACACAGAGGGCACTGCCGCGACTTGGCATTAAGGCTTATTTTATGTTCCTATTTAAGAACTTCATGGCGCCAGAAGAGGCAGTGCCCCGTCTGTACTGTACATCAAGAAGGGGCTCAACAGCGTGTCAGAAATACCTTTTGGTCACTGACAAAGTTCTCGATTTTTCAAGTTTCCAGGTTAATTGAAACAGCCCAAGCAGGAAAAAAGTATGTTGATTTTTGTAATCTCGCTACAGGGAGTTCGAGCTCTCTTTTGCACATAGCATATACTACATCGGGTGGGCTTGGGCTTTGCCCCTTGCTCCTAATTGGATGGGTTGCTGGTCCATTCCAATCCCTGCTCCTGATTCAATGGCTGTCATCCCATTTCTTATGTTTATCCCACCTCTGGGCATTTAGGTTTCACCCTGCTTTTTGATTGGTTGACTGTATCCTTTCACTGCTGACATTAAAGGTACTATTTTTCCCTATTTTCTTTCAGTTCTGAATTAACACTAGATGCAAGGGCATTTCCTGTCTCTGGCTCCTTACGTGCACTCTCTCCCAATCCTATCTCTCTTGCCCCACTTCTCAAACCCTTTCATCTCCCAGACCATCCTTGGCTCTTCTGCTTGCTGCCCCCACAACTGACTCATTACCCTCTGCTCCTTGCCTTGACACCATTTTGCTACGGCTCGATGCTTCTATGTCTCTTATCCCTGCTTCTTTCCCACTGGCCTGCCACTCTACTCTGTTGGCTTTGCCAGTGCTTGTTAAAATTCACTAGTATTGACAAAGCCAGTACCAGTGACCCGCCGTCTTAGAAGGTTCTTTTTTTGTACTTCTATCATGTTCTTCAAATGGTGTGTATTGGCAAAGTGTCAGCCATCTTGGAAGAATTAAAATTAGCATTCCAAGATAGCCTGATAAAGCTACAAGTTTTGCCACTGATTTTGATGCAGTTTTGCAATCAATAGCAAAGACAATAGCTGTGACTGAACCTGTGGAAGTTTATTTCCTAAGCTTGAAAATTGGCTGCCACGTTTTATCAAGAAGCAATGTGGCAGCCATTTTGGAAGCAGAGAAAATAATGTTCAAGACGGCCGAATTAAATTTTCAGTACTTCCAAAATGGCGGCAAATCATCATTAGCCTATTTCTTCCTCTAGTTCCTAGTACATTCCTACCTTACCCAGCATCCAAGTCTTTTGTAGGATCAATACTTCCCACCTAACACTTTTTATGTCTGTCTCCCTACAAACAGAATAAAAAATAATGACCCCCACACAATTGGAGAAAACTCCCAGGTTGTGGGGGTCATTAGGTTTTTGCACTTCAGCAACAAACTATGGGAGTGTTTCTGAAAAACAAAAAAGTATCGTGCATGACCATCAGAGGCATGGTGGATGTGCACCATATGTTTAGTGCCTTCACTATCACAGAGATCACCGAAGGGCTGGCAGTGATCTCTAGATATGGCAAGCGGCAGGTAATTACCTCCTCCACTTTGACAGACGGCGGCCCTCCCACCATGCCTTAAATCAGACCCAGAGTCTTTAAACAATTTTTTTTGTCCTAAATCTTCTCCAAGGGTTCAGCTGGAGGAGTCTGAAGAGCTCAAATGACTAGATGAAGATCTTCAGGAGGCACCGAAGTCCTCACTTTTGGTCGCAATAAAATAAAACAAGACAACAAAGGTAATACAAGATCTTCTACCTGCGACGTGAAAGGATTGAATGGCAGACCATTGTAAACTTAAGATGGAGACCAAGAGGCCCAACTGAAAATGTTGCTGAAACAACTGAAGAAGTAGTTCTGTGGAACACTCAGATTGGGACATGTTAGTGAGATAACACCTTGTTGAAAGAACAGCCAGTGATTGTCATAGGCCTGACGAGTAGAAAGCCTATGTAAAGTCTGAATCAAGAGGGGTACTGGAAGAGTGAGACCTAGATGTTGAAGCCCTGCCCTTTCAACTTCCACACTTAGAGCTTCAGAAGCTCACACAGGTGGTTGCTAGAGGTAGGAGGCTCCTTGGACATAAAGTCAGAGGAAGAACATATTCTGGTTCCACTGATATTTGACAGAGAAAGGAAAAACACAACTTGATGGCCCAAAATTAAAGGACCACAATCATGACCCTTCCTGCTGGACTAGGAGATGAGCAATCAATGGGATCAATGGAAAAGGATAAAGTAGCTTGATCTCCATAGACTGAGGCGATCATTTATTCCCAAGGTTGTTTGGTAAAGGAATCTGGTGAAGAACCAAGAAAGTATGGCGTCTACATGGTTGGTTAACAAATCGATACTGAAGTTTCAAATTATCTACAGACTGCTTGGAAGATAGTGTGAGAACTAGTAAACTCCTGGATCAAGTGAAAAATCATACTGCTTTAGAATTGCCCACTCCCCGAATGTAAATTGCCTTTATGGGGGCACCACGGCTTCTGCCCAGGTCAGGAGTTGAAAAGTTAGCTGATTCATGATCCTGAACCCTGTCCAAAACTGCTGATTGAGGTATGATTTTGTTATTGTGTGTCATTGCAAACTACAATTGTTCCACCTTGGATCTTTTCTGCAAAAGTCTGTAAAGCTCTCTGTACTGATGGTAGTTTCCTCTAATTGGAAGTATGTTTCTGCTAGTGCGTTGCCCAATGTCCTTGAGCTTAGGTCGACCCGAGGGGCATATTTACAAGGGGATTGTGCCACCAGAACGTCACTTTTTCCGATGTTCGGGTGGCGCTGTGCCCTGCTATATATTTACAAACAGCGTTAACCCACTTTGTATGGCTTAATGCAGCTTTGTACACATCGTCCCCTTTCATGCAGGTACCTGCATGAAAGGGGCTTGCAATGGGTGTTGCTGTGGGTGTTCCACCGCAACACCCACAACACCCATTGCTTTATGATGCTGCCCCAAATTTACGAGGATCTGTGGGTCTTATTTGGAAGCTCCTTGCGCCGCCGGTGCATCACTTTTTGTGACGCAACGGCAGTGCATTTTGCTGCACCATATTTACAAGGACAGGAAAAGCCACCCTGCGTGGATTTTCCTGTCCTTGTAAATGCGGTCCCTTCACACGCAGCACTTTGCGTGAAAGGGGCGTTCCATGGGTGTTGCTGTGGGTGTTCTCACGCAACACCCATGGAACCTGACACTTTTCCAGATTTACAAGAAATCGTAAACCTGGAAATGCGTCTGAATGCTACAGCTCCCCAGGGGAGGCGTAGGGAGGCTCAACGAGGAGATATGTATCCATTTCTCCTTGTTTTTTTCTTCTATCTATGCGTGCTGCATTCTGCAGCACACATAGATCGAGGCAATCACCTCTTGTGAGGGACACCTTCATGCACATAAACAATCATTTAAAAAAAAAAAAAGACGTTTTGCAAGATCTATGTGTGCTAACGCAGCACACATAGAAATTGAAAAACGCTGTTTCGGATTGTTTATGTGCATGAAAGTGCACATAAACAATCATCCCCATGACGCAGGCATCCTTGCACCATGGTGCAAGGGTGCCTGCATCAGCGCATGGCAGCCAATTGTGCGCCAGTGCAGGGGAAAGCACAGGGATGAGACATATTATTGTAAATATGTCGCAACCCTGTGCTTTGTAAGTGCTGCAGCGTGGCGCAGCCAAAGGGCTTGCGGTGCAGCACTGTGGCATTTTCTTGTAAATGAGGCCCTGTAAATCTGAGGTAGCGCCAAAAATGAACTCCACTGAATAGCAGGCGTTAGATTGGTGCAACAAAGAGAAATACTTTTATTTCTCCTCGTTTTTGCTCTTTCTATGTGTGCTGCATTCCACAGCACACATTGAAAGAGGAAATCGCCTTTAAATATTGTTTATGTGCAGAAAGGTGTCCCTTCCTGCAATCAAAAATCATTCCCTGCAACACAGACACCCTTGCACATTGCAGGGAATCATCCCTGCAATGAAGGCACCCTTGCACTATGGAGCAAGGGTGTCTGTGTTGGCACTTGGCAGCTTTTTTTAGCACCAGCACAAGGGAAAAAACAGGGGTTGCGCCGGATTCTTGTAAATAAGGTGCCTCCCTGCATTTTTGAAATGGTGCAACGCTGCTAAATTACCTACAGTGCCCCGTTGCGCCATTTCCCTTTAAATATCCCGCCCAGTGTCAACGCCACCACTGGTCTGCAGGTGTTTATTGTGAGAATCTGAGGTGTGTGACAAAAAAGGGAAAAGCCCTCAGCAACTCTGCGCTGCTAGGCTTGATCGTGGGAGGAAACATGATTTAGAAGTTCATAAGAATATGTTGAACCCATACCTCCTCCTTGTGAAAACCTCAAATCAGGGGAGCTAACAATTTGGAAAACACTTGAGGGAAAGGTGTCAGTCTGAAAGGCTGGTCATGGACTTCCAATTGTTGATTCCTCATACAGAATCTCAGGAATTGTTGATGACAGAATTGAATGGGGTCATGTAGGCGTGCATGCTGAAGATCTGTGGGCATCAATATGTCCCCTTTGGATAGCAGTGGGAGAACATGTTGTTGCATCTTCAATTTGAAATGTGAAATCTTTACAAAGAAGTTGACTTTCTTTCAATCGCTCACCAGTCTGTAATATTCTGACAACGAATACCTACCCTTATCCTCATCCCTGACTGGGACTGGAGAGATTGCTTTCTTGAGAACAAAAGTCCTGATGCTACTTGCTCATGCCTGTGCGTCTGCTAATCTCAGGGCCAAGGAATAGAAATTACACTAGAATCAGGTGGTATGAGACGTTGATGACATATCGTGATGTCACTGCCTCCAGAACCCATTCGGAAACTGACGGATGCCTTTGCGGAGGAAAGTGACACAGCTGACCTCCCTCTGGACTTCTCTCTACACACTGGATATCAGCTTGTTCAGGGCCATTGTTGAATCTTCCCTGGGGAGTCCTGTTGGTGTCATAATGTAGGACCATGCAGACCTGTTGTTGAAACTGAGAGCAATTAGAAGCATAATCAATCATTTTCTGATGGGTTACTCATATGTTTTATCCATATCAAAATATTTGGATGATGACCTGAAAGGTTGTGCAAGTTTCTGGCTCTTGAAAGATGTATAATAATAATAATAATAATACAAACACTTGTAAAGCGCGACAGCTACCTCAAACAGAGGTGTCCCGGCGCTAAGCGGAAAATAGTACAGCACTGGACCGCTCAAGGGCCAAGTCATAGTCCCTCAGTCTTCCTTAAAAAGCCAAGTTTTCACCATTTTCCTAAAAAGGGGCTCCGAATCAATAGTGCGGAGATTGCTCTATATGTATGAAGAACCGATCCAAGCTCACACCAAATAAGAGAGAGGACCATTGCTTGGATGACTTTTTTTTAGGGCATGCTCAGCTAAGGAAGGTTTTTTTTCTCCAACTAAGTTTAAGTTGGAAGTTTGTGTTTCCTGGCCTTCATACTAATATGGGCATCAAAAACAAGGTGGTGGATGGAATGCTTGAATTAATCTCAGCCACTGGCAATCACTCAGGCCATTGTTCGGTCACCATGCAATCTCATTTTGGACCCAGCCATATGAAAATCAGTCTTGACCCTGCTGCAAAAGGAACATTCTAGCCTGAACTGCCAGGCCAGGTCCTCCCTGAACTGAAACACAAGCAGTTCAGGCCCAGTTTCACCCTTATTACGGCTCATCAGCCAGGTATAGCTTGGTTCCAGTGGCACAGTGAGTGCAGGACCCACATCTGGGCATACCTGTCACACTAAGGGCATTTAAAACAAGGTGGTGGATGGTATGCTTCAATTAATCTCAGTCAATCACTTGGGCCGCATCCCAATCCATCATTTGTTCGCTCAATATGCGACTTCAGTTTGGACCCAGCCATATGCAAATCATTCTTGACCCTGATCCTAAGGGAAAAGTCCAGCTGGACTGCCAGGCCAGGTCCTCCCTGAACCTGAACACAAGCAGCCCAGGATCATTTTTGGACTTATTAGGGCTGATCAGCTAGGTATATCTTGGTTCCAGTGGCGCAGTGAGCACGGGACCCATGTCTGGGCATACCTGTCACCGGATTCTTTTTGCACCAAGAGCATTCAGTCAGTTTGATTTTTCCGGTTTTTTCTTTTGCATGCCAAGAATATGATCTTCTTTTTGGACCTTTTTACTCTGAGATTTTAGTTATGGAATTGCAGAAGAGGTTAGTTGATGTATTTGTGTCTTGGTATTCTGAAGGATGAGTAAAATAGTTCATGCAGCGCTCATAAAAATTTCTGTCTTCCCCTGGTGGATGGAAGATGATGCTCATCTGCAAATAATGGATATTGTGTGTATTAATGCAACTACGCCACCAGTTTTGCCTTCCCTGTCAAGGCGTACACTATCATAACCAGGTAGAATCAAGAAGTCCATGTTGGGTTGTAATGTTTCATTGACCAACATCTCTGTCAGGATTGTGATGTTGAGTTAGCGATTTTGATCCTGTGTCCGACAACAGATCTGCTCTTATTGAATAAGCATCCTATGTTGAATGCGGTGGAGTATTCACAAGGGGAAGATATTAATAGAGTTTCTTAAAGGTTTCTGTGCTCTTCTCAATTGAAGGAACATTTGTTTCTGGAGAGTCCGCTCAAAACTGGTCTAGATTGTGACTCTGGGGCAATGTTTCTTTCATAGGCTTTGATCAGGTGACATTAGGGCCTTGTTTGCCACAGTATCTGATATCTTATCTTAAGCAGATTGTTATCCTCCCAGTAGGGATTTTATTTCTTGAGGACAAAATGGCAGGGTCATTTTAGGTAGATAATTGAATCTGGGAACAGAGTGTGAAATTTCCGGCTGTATTGGTTTGATGTATGTGAATTAATGAAAAAAAGAAAACTGAGAAACCACATTTGATGGAAAAACAATTTTAAGGAAATGCAAATACATTGAAAATATAAAGAAGAATTTTAAAGGAAAGATCATTTTTAGTAAGAGTCCCAAATTACATTAAACTAGGCTGGAGTTTAGGGATAGTGAGGGGGTTTGAGTTCAGGAATGTGTGATGTTTAGGGATGGTGACATTTTTTAGGGAACAGGAATGGGAAGAGTTTAGGGGTGGGGAGTGGTTTTTAGGGTTCATGGATGAGTGGAGTTTAGGGGTGTTGAGCGGTATTAAGGGTTCAGGAATGGATGGAACTTAGGGTGGTGAGGTGTTTTAAATGTTCGGGATGGGTGGAGTTTAGATGTAGAAAGGGTTTTTAGAGTTCAGGAATGGGTGATGTTTATGGTTGATGAGGGTTTTTAGGGGTCATGAATGGGTGGTGTTTAGGGGTAATGAGGGTTTTTTAGGGTTCAGGGATGGGTGGAATTTAGGGGTGGTGAGAGATTTTAAGGGTTCAGGGATGGGTGGGGTTTAGGTATAGAAAAGGACTGTTAGTATTCAGGAATAGTGGATTTAAGTGGTAGTGAGGGGCTTTAAGGTTCAGGGAGGGGTAGAGTTTAGGGGTAGAAAGGGCTTTTAGGATTCTCAAATTGGTAGAGTTTAGGGGTCAGGGATGGGTGTTGTTTAGGTGTGGTGAGTGATTTGTATGGGTTAGGGATGGATGGTGTTTTGGGCGGTGAGGGGTCAGTGAATTAAAAGCATCCGAAGTAATTGTTTGACAATGTAAAAGATTTACATCCAAAATAATGCCACTTGAAGTAAATCAATGAAATAGTCATTGCTGACAAAAATGTTTCTGAAAGTAAGACCTACAGCTGTTGCTTTTCCACCTCAAAAATAAACATGCAAAGCCAATTACAAAAAGTCCTTCCATAAATTAGTTTCTATAAAATTGCAAATGCCATTCATCCTGAAAATTTCAATTAAACAGTTTAGGTAAAATGGCTTCTCAGTAATGGCATTCCTTGAAATCGATTTTCTATGAAATCACATACAGCCCTATTGGAGACTTGATAATTTTAGATACCTTAAGGCTAGGCTTCAATGAAGAGTTTTGCATTCCTTTTGGGTTTGTTAGGGGAATTCGATAACATCTCACAATAAATACTGCTGTTCAGACTGGCTGATAAAGGGGTGGGTGGCACCCCCCTGCAATGGAGCTGGGCCCAGATTTATCAAATTTTGACTCAGCACAATGCAGCAAGACAACTTGCTGCGGCAAATGGAGAGGACTGGTGCACATGGTGGTTTCCTAGCCCTAACGCAGGCACTCTTGCGCCATGGTGCAATGGTGCCTGTCGCAGGCAGGATTGTTTTTGTGCACAAAACAATCCTTAGAAGCTTTTCCTTTTTCTAAGTGTCCTGCAAAATGCAGTACACTGAGAAAGAGGAAATAACAAGGAGAAATAAGGATATTTCTCCTTGTTGCACCTCCATCGGTAGGACCTACAATTGTGATGCATTCCCAGGTTTACCAGTCGTGGCAAATCTGGGAATGCACCCAAAATACATGGGTGGATGCGTGTGAACACCAGCGCTCCACCCATGTAATGCCTTCCTGGTGCAGGGTAACGCAAGTCAGCGACTTGCACTGCCTTGCGTTGCTCCCGATTTACCAAGCAACACTTAGCCATGCAGGTGGCCTTGCGTGACGCAGGAGCAATGTAATCCTTTGATAAATCTGCCTACCAGACTTTTATTGTCACACAGGGGGCAATCAGTCATGCTGGAGCCATTTTCTTCCCTTTCAAAATCACTTAAAAATGAAGTTCCTCAAGCATCCTCCCTGAGCCCTACACTATTTAATGTGTATACGTCACCTTTGGCCTCCTTTGTTGAATCCTTGGGCATTCGGGCGATCTCCTATCTGGACGATACCCAACTCATTCTTTCGCTGGGCAATAACTCCATAGTCGGACAGCAAGCCTTTAAGAACTATTTACTAGAGGTGGTGGAATGGATAAACAAGAACTGCTTGCGATGTAAGTCCTCAACACCTAGAGTCTCCTTTTTGATATTAACCCTTTCGATGCTTATGACGAGCTGGACTCGTCATGGCACACAGTGGACGTGTGCTCATGACGAGTCCAGCTCGTCATAAGACCCACCCACGGGGGAAGCGCTGGCGCTCCCCCCACGGGTGTCCAATTTTGCCCCCACAAAGGGGGATGGCAGCGGAAGAGTTTCCGCTGCCACCCCCGACCCCCCCATGGGAATCCCATGACATCAGCGCGCACAGCGCACGCTGACGTCATCAGGAAGTCCCAGATGCTTGGGAAGCCATTTGCTTCCTGAGAGTCGAGGAACAAGGTAGGTTTCCTCGTTCCTGGGGGGGTTTAGGGAATGCATAGAGGCATCAGGGGAGAGGAAAGAGATTCTCCTCTCCCCTGATGTCTCTTTGCAGGGCATTTCTGCTTCACGATCGCGCACAGCGTCGCGATCGTGCAGCGGAAATGCCCCCACTAGCACCAGGGATTAGTTTACTTGAGTAATGGAAGCGACCCCTTGGGCAAGGGTCGCTTCTTTGGGGGTAATTTATTTTGAATTGTTTTTCTGCCCCCCCCTGGGGGCAATTCGGCCCGTTTTTTCGGCCGTTTTGCCCCCGGGGGGGGGGGGGGCAGAAAACACCACTAGGCACCAGGGATTACTTTGGGGGCATTTTTTTGTGTATGGAAGCGACCCCTTGGGGAAGGGTCGCTTCCTTGGGGGGCATTTATTTTGGAATGTCTTTCTGCCCCCCCTGGGGGCAAATCGGCCCGTTTTTTCGGCCGTTTTGCCCCCAGGGGAGGGGGGGGGGGCAGAAAACGCCACTAGGCACCAGGGATTACTTTGGGGGGCATTTTTTTGTGTATGGAAGCGACCCCTTGGGCAAGGGTCGCTTCCTTCGGAGGCATTTATTTTGGAATGTCTTTCTGCCCCCCCTGGGGGCAAATCGGCCCGTTTTCGGCCGTTTTGCCCCCAGGGGAGGGGGGCAGAAACGCCACTAGGCACCAGGGATTACTTTGGTGGCCATTATTTTTTTATGGAAGAGACCCCTTGGGCAAGGGTCGCTTCCTAGAGGGGGCATGTAATTAGGAATGTTTTTCTGCCCCCCCTGGGGGCAAATCGGCCCGTTTTTCCGGCTGTTTTGCCCCCAGGGGGGGCAGAAAACACCACTAGGCACCAGGGATTAATCTGGGGGCCATTATTGTTGATGGAAGCAACCCCTTGGGCAAGGGTCGCTTCCTAAAGGGGGCATGTGTTTTGCAATATTTTTCTTCCCCCCCTGGGGGCAAATCGGCCCGTTTTTTTGGCCGTTTTGCCCCTGGGGGGGGGGGGGGCAGAAAACGCCACTAGCCACCAGGGTTTCCATTTGGGGGCATTTAAATGTACATGGAAGCGACCAAAGGGGAGCATTTTTTGTTGATGTTTTTCTGCCCGCCCCCCTTGGTGGCAGTCGGTCTTTTTTTTGTCCTTACTGCCCCCGGGTGGGGGGGGGGCAGAAATCCCCAGTAGGCACCAGGGATCTATTTTTTTTTCCAGGGGGCGACAAATATCTGTCTGTTTTCTGCCCCACCTGGTAGATAGAGTGGCTTGGTGGAAAACCTCACCTAATCCCCATTTTTCTCAGCCCTATTTGAAGGCCCATGTGGCCGAATGATCATTTGGGTAGCGACATTGTTTGTTATAATTTTAATTGTCATATTGTTTGTGAAATGTAATAGTAATTTTTTATTTCTCTATTTTATTCTAGTTCAAGGCTTTTGCTGTTTACACTGTTCCAGGTTGCGGTTTTGTTACTGCTGGTTTTGCAGCTTGTGTTGTTGCATGTGCTTGGTAAGCAAATTTATTTCGTACTATTTACTGTAAATTAGATTAATTTCCCTACATGAATGTGTTTTTGCAAATGGTGTAGTAATAGCAGTATGTTTGGCTTCTGTGTTTTGAGTGTCAAAATCTTTTTGCATTAGTGCTTGATGTGTACTTTGTTGTCTTATGAGTAATTGGTTTTGTTTTTTCTTTCTAGTGGGATATCGTTGATTTTTGCTGTGTCTCTGCAGAGTAGGTGCTGGTGAGTGTAGCTATCTTTGGTAAGAGTTATATTGTTTTTGAGTATATAGATCTTTGTGCTAAAGCCACACTTTGTTTACTACTTATTTTGCACAGTGTTGGTTGTTGTTGACTTGTTTGTGCAGTCTCCTTTCTTAGTAAGGATAATGGCTAGCCGCAGGATTACTGCTCAGCAGGTTGTTGGTATGCTTTTTGAGTGTTCCTCTGACAGTGGTTCAGAGACTGACTCTGATTCTGAGGCAGAGGTGGGAGGGGATGATTCAGGCAGTGAGTTTTCTCTCCACATGGAATCATCGGATGATGAAGCTTCTCTCAGTGCGGATGAAGTGCCTGTGTTAGAAGAGGACATTGATGTGCCGTTAGTGCGGCAAGAGGCATCTGGGCTGCAGCGTGCAGCTGCAAGGCTTCACGTTGCTGTAGTGCGGCAAGAGGCATCTGGGGCTGCAAGGCTTCCCGTTGGTGTAGTGCGGCAAGAGGCATCTGGGACTGCAAGGCTTCCCGTTGGTGTAGTGCGGCAAGAGGCATCTGGGGCTGCAAGGCTTCCCGTTGAAAGTGCTGACCTCTGGGTTGCCCCTGGCATGGTGCAGCCGGCATTGCCAGACTTTACTGGTGTTCCAGGGTGTAGAGTGAATACTGAGAACTTTTTGCCGATACATTTTTTTCAGTTGTTTATGGACGATGTGTTTTTGGCAGAGATTGTTGAGCAGACTCATTTGTATGCCGAACAGTTTTTGAGGGACAACAGTGCCAGCCTTAAGCCCTATTCTAGAGCTACCCGGTGGACTCCCACAAATCTTGCAGAGATGAAGAAGTTCTTGGGATTAACTTTTTGATGGGCTTGCTAAGGAAGCCATCAATGTCTTCATATTGGTCTACTAGTCCCTTGATGGCAACGGCTATATTTCCGGCAGTCATGAGTCATGATAGGTATTTGCTTCTGCTTCGGATGCTGCATTTTGTCGATAATGGTTTAGCGTTGCCACGAGATGACCCTGATTGTGACCGTCTTTTTAAGATTCGGCCTGTCCTTGATCACTTTGTTGATCGATTTTCTGAGATCTATGCTCCAGGAAAAGAAATAGCAGTGGATGAGTCTTTGGTGTTGTTCAAGGGGCGCTTGGTTTTTAGGCAATACATTCCTAGTAAGAGGGCACGCTATGGAATTAAGCTGTATATGCTGTGTGACAGTGGGACTGGATATGTCTCTAATTTCAGGGTGTACACTGGTAAGGAATCTAACATTAACCCCCCTGGTTGTCCGTCCACTTTCGGAGTGACTGAGAAAATTGTGTGGGAGCTTGGTAGAGGATTATTTAACAAAGGCCACCATTTATATGTAGATAACTTCTACACTGGTGTGCGGTTGTTCAGGGAATTGGCCAAAGTGGGCACTGTTGCTTGTGGCACAATCCGCTGTAACCGTAAAGGTTTCCCAAAAGAACTTGTTTGTCAAAAGCTTGTGCGGGGACAGTGCAGTGCGTTGCGTTGCGAGGAGCTTCTAGCTGTGAAGTTTTCCGACAGGAGAGATGTCTACATGCTGACTACCATCCATGATGAAAGCACTGCACCTTTGACTGTTTGGGGTCAGGTCGCAAACCTGTGTGCATTTTAGACTATAATAGGCACATGGGTGGTGTTGACAGAGTAGATCAGAGGTTGGAACCTTACACTGCTCTTCGTAAGGCTTACATTTGGTATAAGAAGTTGGCTATCCATCTTTTCCACTTGGCAACCTTTAATGCTTTTGTTGTGTTCAAGGATTCTTGTCCTGAGTCAAAGATGACTTTTGCTAAGTTTCAAGAGTCTGTAATAGGCAGCCTTGTTTTAGTGGAACAGGCAAGTGTTCCTAGAGTTGGAGTGTTGGAGGATGTGGCTCGATTGAAAGATCGCCACTTTCCTGATTACATTCCTCCCACATCTTCAAAAGACTTTCCCACTAGGAGATGTAGAGTCTGTTGGCGAAGAGGTTTGCGGAAGGAGACTCGTCTTTTCTGCTCCGAGTGTCCTTCTAACCCTGGGCTGTGTGTGCCTGCTTGTTTTAGAGCGTACCACACGCAAAAGAATTTTTGGGAGCATCCATGAGTGGTAAAGTGAACTGCCTGGTCTGTATTGTGTAAAAAAATGTATTCTGTTTCAAGGTTGGCATTAGTGCAATGTATTTAGTTTCAGATTTGTGTTAGTAGATTTGTATCTATTTGCAATTTGTTTGTGGGTTTTTTTGTATAAAAAAATCCTAAATGTGATGGCGGTGTGTGTAGGCTGGCACTTTGCTGGCGGTGTGCGTGGAGTGGCGCTTGGCTGGCGGTATGCGTGGAGTGGCGCTTGGCTGGCGGTGTGCGTGGAGTGGCGCTTGGCTGGCGGTGTGCGTGGAGTGGCGCTTGGCTGGCGGTGTGCGTGGAGTGGCGCTTGGCTGGCGGTGTGCGTGGAGTGGTGCTTGGCTGGCGGTGTGCATGGACTGGCGCTCGGCTGGCGGTGTGTGAGTAGTGACTTGCTGCTGGTCACTACACACACTGCTAGCCGAGCGACACTCCACGCAATCCATCGGCTTGTGTGGTTGCTGTGTTAGGAATGTGGGCGTATGAAAGTGATGGGCCCTTGAATGGCGCTGTCTGCTGGTGTGAGTGTTGTAATGTGATGGGCCCGCGCCTGGTGGTGTGAATGGTTTTGTATGTGTCACACGTATGAAAGGTGTATGAATGGCCTGTAAAGAGGTTGGTGCCTTGTCGTGGCTTTACAGCTCACGAGCTGTGAGTCAATGGTTCAGTTTCTCGTCCCTTCAATTATTAACAGTGCATTTCATTTTTGTGAAATCACTTGTTAATACAATTGTATATACTGAACCATCACTCACCCTCGTGCCAAATCCAACCAGTATGTGTGTGTGCTTGAGGATTAGATGGCTGTGCAGAAATATTTTTTTTTTTGTCTTTCTCAAGCAGGGTGTACCTTGTCCCTTTTTGTAAATGTTGTAATGTGTTTGTTTCGTGGCTGGTGGTGTGAATGGTCTTGTGTGTATCACGTATGAAAGGTGTGTGAATGGCCTGTAAAGCGGTTGGGGCCTTGACGTGGCTTTACAGCTCACGAGCTGCGAGTCACTGGTTCAGTTTTTTGTCCTTTCAATTATTGACAGTGCATTTCATTTTTGTGAAATCTCTTGTTAATAAAATTGTATACACTGAACCATCACTTGCCCTCATGCCACATCCAACCAGTATGTGTGTGTGCTTGAGGAATAGATGGCTGTGCAGTAATCTTTGTCTTTTTAGTCTGTCTGCCAAGGTGTACATTCCGTCAAAGAATAAACTACCAATTGTAGATATTGTCGTAAACGAAACACCCATGGGAGTACATGGTGATATCTCTCTTGTGGATCACAACAAGTTATGTTACCCACAATGTCCTGCAAACCTCAAAATGTCTGTCACATTTTCCTTGCAATATTGTGCCAAAATTTTCACGCTGCAGAAATAAACAACACATTATCTCAAAACGACCTGGTTTTGCAAGGGGAGTCACCTGGGTTTTTGGCCCGGGGCTCGGCGGCCACCTAGGGAAACCTACCAAACCCACACATTTCTGTAGACACCCGGGGGATTACAGGGAGGTATGGCTTGCGTGGATCCCGCAACGTTTTCTTACCCAGAATCCCCTGCAAACCTGACATTTTGCTGAAAAAATCCCTTTTTTCACACATTTTTGTGTGGTAAAGTTGTGGCATCACCGGGCTGACACAAATTTCCTACCACCCAGCGTCCCCCCAGGTCTCCCGATAAAAATGGTGCCTCACTCGGGTGGGAGGCCCAAGTACCCGCGACAGGCAAGGGCCCACAACGTATTGAGGCGACCTCAAAATGGCCTTTCACAAAACGACCTGGTTTTGCAAGGGGGGTCCCATGACATTTTGGCCTGGGGCTCGGCGGCCCCCTAGGGAAATCTACCAAACCCACACATTTCTGAAAAGTGGACACCCGGGGGATTCCAGGGAGGTATGGCTTGCGTGGATCCCCCAACGTTTTCTTACCCAGAATCCCATGCAAACCTGACATTTTGCTGAAAAAATCCCCTTTTACACACATTTTTGTGTGGTAAAGTTGTGGCATCACCGGGCTGACACAAATTTCCTACCACCCAGCGTCCCCCCAGGTCTCCCGATAAAAATGGTGCCTCACTCGGGTGGGAGGCCCAAGTACCCGCGACAGGCAAGGGCCCACAACGTATTGAGGCGACCTCAAAATGGCCTTTCACAAAACAACCTGGTTTTGCAAGGGGGGTCCCATGACGTTTTGGCCTGGGGCTCGGCGGCCACCTAGGGAAACCTACCAAACTCACACATTTCTGAAAAGTAGACACCCGGGGGATTCCAGGGAGGTATGGCTTGCGTGGATCCCCCAACGTTTTCTTACCCAGAATCCCCTGCAAACCTGACATTTTGCTGAAAAAAAATCACTTTTTTCACACATTTTTGTGTGGGAAAGTGTAGCATCACCGGGCTCACACAAATTTCCTACCACCCAGCGTTCCCCCAGGTCTCCCGATAGAAATGGTGCCTCACTTGTGTGGGAGGCCCAAGTACCCGCAACAGGCAAGGGCCCAAAACGTAGTGAGGCGACATCAAAATTGCCTATCTCAAAACCACCTGGTTTTGCAAGGGGGGTCACCTGGGTTTTTGGCCCCGTCCTCGGCGGCCATCTAGGGAAACCTACCAAACCCACACATTTCTGAAAAGTAGACACCCGGGGGCTTCCAGGGAGGTATGGCTTGCGTGGATCCCCCAACGTTTCCTTACCCAGAATCCCCTGCAAACCTCAATTTTAGCTGAAAAAATCACTTTTTTCACACATTTTTGTGTGGGAAAGTGTGGCATCACCGGGCTCACACAAATTTCCTACCACCCAGCGTTCCCCCAGGTCTCCCTATAAATGGTGCCTCACTTGTGTGGGAGGCCCAAGTACCCGCGACAGGCAAGGGCCCAAAACGTAGTGAGGCGACATCAAAATTGCCTATCTCAAAACCACCTGGTTTTGCAAGGGGGTCACCTGGGTTTTTGGCCCCGTGCTCGGCGGCCATCTGGGGAAACCTACCAAACCCACACATTTCTAAAAAGTAGACACCCGGGGGCTTCCAGGGAGGTATGGCTTGCGTGGATCCCCCAACGTTTCCTTACCCAGAATCCCCTGCAAACCTCAATTTTATCTGAAAAAATCACTTTTTTCACACATTTTTGTGTGGGAAAGTGTGGCTTTGTCCCTATTTGCCATCCCACTTTCTTAGATCAGCAGAAGCTTTATTTCTGAAAACTCCTAGGTTTCACTTCCAAGACTAGGGGAGGATGCTCTTTCATGTATTTGTCCAGCAAGGCCTGGAATGTGCTGCCTCTCTTCCTTCACCAAATTTCTAATGAAAATCAGTTCAGGAAAAAATCTAAAGACCTGGTTATTTAGCTATTGATAGTCATTTTTATAGGGCCACTCACTTTCAGTGCTGGGATGCCTGTTTGGCAGCTGTGCTCTTTATAAATCGGAATGTTTCATATTGTATTGATGATTGATTCAGGAGAATCTTGTCTAGAGATTTTTGTGTTGGGTCATCACCTCTCTACAATGCGACTTTATAACTTCTGCTTTGGTGTTAATGGCATTGGATATCATTGAGATGTACGCATTGTGGCAACTTGCACATATGCTGTTTTTTTATGGACCAAAGTGGAGTAGGTCAGGAAGTGAGGGTCCAGTCCTTTAATTTCTCAGGGAAATAAAGGCCTTGTCATCAGTTTGTGGGAAGGGCCCTGGGAGAGTCGCCGAACGGGGCATTGGAGGCTAAGGGGACTTAGTAAAGGGCAACCAGGTCAAATGATTCAAGATAAGTCATGTTAGTTGTGGAGGGGAAGTGGATAGTCAGGGAGCGTTGTAGAACAGTTACAAAGTGTAGTATAGGGTGGTAGGTGTAGATAGAGAGCCGGGCATTTAGGGTGGTTAAGGTCAGATAAATTATCAGAGATCAAAACCTGTGTTGTAGGTATATTATGTTAATTTAATTTATAATGCACACAAATCACCCCGGGATGGGTATCTGTACTTACAGGAAGTGTCCTAGGTCTGTCCATGGTATAGGGGGTGAGAGTTGTTGAGAGGTATGGGAGAGCTGTTGAGAGGTGCTAGTGAGTAAGAATTGAGAAGAAGCAGGAGAGACAAGGTGAAGGGATGCAAATGTATCATTCAAATATGCATCAGACAGTGAGGCAGCATGACTGGGTAGGACCAGAGCACCCAGTATTGTGGCCAGGCCCCGGGGAATGGGGTCCCCGGGGCCAAGCTTGGCCTGGGAGGGGGCTGCACGACCCCTCTCCCCTGTTTTAAAAAAATAAAATAAAGGGCAGGCCTTGGGGGATGGTGTCCCAGGGGCCAAAACCGGCCCAGGGAAGGGGAGCCACTCGCACCCCCTCCTTTATTAAAAAACTTCTATTCAAAAAAAGAAAAAGCCATTCTAAAAATACATGGCCCCGGGGATGGGGTCCCCGGGGCGAAAATTGGCCCAGGGAAGGGGGGCAACACGGCTCCCCCTTCCCTTATAATTTAAGAAAAAAGAAAAAGATACTGGCACGATGTTGGAGGCCCCACCCCTTTCTGCACCTCCTGTTTGCTGCTGGTTGGGGGATGAAGTCCCCTTGGCTGCTGAGGGTCCTTGAGGGTGAACAACCCCTCCCATTACCCCCAGTAAGTCCCACACAGTGGGACTGCTGAGAGATGTTCAGAAGCCACGCCACCTTTCTCCACCACTTTGCAAACACTCCTCTTGGCGCACTGCTGGTGGGGGGATGAAGTCCCCTTGGCTGCTGAGGGTCCTTGGGGCCAACAAGACATCCTATTACATTCAGTAAGTCGCACACAGTGGGATGGCTTAGAGGTGTTTGGAGGCCACGCCCCGTTTCTCCACCACTCTGCAAACACGCCTTCTGGCTCACTGCTGGTGGGGGGATGACGTGCCCTTGGATGCTGAGGGTCCTTGGTTGCGAACAAGCCCTCTTGTGACCTCCAGTAAGTCCTACAGAGCGTGATTTCTGAGAGGACTTTGTAGGCCACTCCCCCTTTCTCCACCACTCTGCAAACGCGCCTCCTGGCGCACTGCTGGTTGGGAGATAAATGCAAAAAGAACAATTGATGGACAGAATGCAGAACAATGTCATACATTCACCCCAGTACAGAGATCTGGGCCTAAATCCATCGTTTTTTTGCTTCCCATGCCATTCCAGTTTGAACCCAGCCATATGCAAATCAGTCTTGACCCTGCGCCTAATGGGAACAGTCCATCCCGAAGTGCCAGGCCAAGTCCTCCCTGGACTGGAACCAAGCATCAAATAAAGTCATTTTGGATGCTGAGGTTTCTTGGGGGCCTCTGAAGCCCTCCTCTTACCTCTAGTAAGTCCGACACAGCAGGATTCCTGAGTGCTGTTCGGAGGCCCCGCCCCCTTTGTCCACCGCTCTGCAAACGCGACTACTAGTTAAAAAACCATAGAAATTCACTTAAAAACCCCAAAGGTTACAGGGACGTTATAGTTAGGAAACAGATTTTGAAAAACCTTAGAAATTCACTTTAAAAAACCAATGGTTACAGGGTCGTTATAGTTAGCAAATAGAATTAAAAAACCTTAGAAATTCACTTAAAAAAACAAAAGTTACAGAGACATTATAGTTAGGCTCAGATTTTACTCTTACAAAACCAGTGAGATTTGGCAGTTATAGTTACCTGAGCTAACTATAACTTATACCCCCGCAATACACTGCTTATGACCTCACATATTACATCGCTCATGATGGCCTATTTGCTAACTAGGGTTTAGGGTGGGTAAGGGTATTTGGGTGGCAAGGATATTTTTAGGGTTTGGATGGGTAAGGGTTTTTGGGTGGTAAAGGTATTTTTAGGGCGGGTACGGGTATTTGGGTGGCAAGGGTATATTTAGGGTTTAGGGGTGGTTGAGTTTAGGGGTTGGAGTGATAAGGTAATCTATATATGTGTGTGTGTATATATATATACATATGTGCCTGCTTAAAGAATAAATTATCACTGGAGCAAGACTGCTGGAGTGCGACCCTCTTTTCTTCTAGGGAGGAATTCGTTGGATATATATATATATATATATATATTCATATATGAGTGTATATCTCTATATCTATCTCTCTCTATTCGTTTCAACCTTTTACAATTACATTCAGAAAGGCACGCTCAATGAGCAATTCTTTAACTAAAAGCAGTCCCGAGGTGAGAACCAACACATCATGGCTCAATGTAAGTAAAGGGTTCATCAAATGTGCGATATGCAAAGCGTGTAAACATGGAGTTAGTAAAACAGAATATGTTACACCCTTTAGCAATAAACCAATCCGTATCAACAAAAAACTGACCTGCAAGACAGAGTATGCAGTCTATGTGCTGGAGTGTCCTTGTGGCCTGCGCTATGTGGGAAGTACTAAGCTGCAGGTCCATAAGAGGATACTCCAGCACATAAGGGCAATTAACAACGGAGATATGTCATATCCTGTTGCTCGGCACTTTGAGGAACTACATGCTAAAATGTCACAAGAGCTTAGGTATTACGTTGTGGACTCGGTCCCCCCTCTGAGAAGAGGTGGTGACCGAGAAGGACTTTTAAGGAAACTAGAGACCAAATACATACTAGAGATGGACTGTAAAACACCCCATGGTCTGAATTCCAGTGAGGATTTTTATACGTATCTTTAATATTCAGGCTTTTAAGTCCCCATACATAATGTTTAAAGCTTGCTGCTGCCTCACCAATGTTTTTACAATTTTATGTATAACATGTTTTTGCACTTTTGCACATTTTAATTTAGGAATTTACTGGTGACACTTTACATTGCACTGGCACTTTATCTTATGGCATGGGATGCCAGTTTAAAGCCCACTGGGGCTATATTCCTCCACTCTCAGTTTTTGAGAGAAATTGGTAACAAACTGCAATTGATAGAAATCAGTCAGGATTGTATTTTTGCTGCTATATATATAGAAAAAGTTTACATTTTTTTACTTTTTAATATGCATTTTATCCAATGTAATGGGCTTTTATGCCTTTTCAACCTGGCAATTTTTATGAGTGGTATATGTATCTTTTAAATATTTATTTATTGAATTACATATTTAATGATATTTATATCGTTATTGCTCATTTTGCACAGTACCAGTTTTGGCATATTTGCTTGGCAATTTTCATGAGTGTTATATGTATCTTTAAAATATTTATTTATTGAATTACATATTTAATGATATTTATATCGTTATTGCTCATTTTGCACAGTACCAGCTTTGACATATTTGCTTTGCAATGTCGAAAGGAACTTTTGGAGAGTGTTGATAAGTTCTGCAGCTTTTCCATGTCTATGATTATTACGAGTCACGTTATTCAGCACTGTCACTTTAAAAGGTTGAGACCGCTCCCTTAACATGTCATGTGATCAAGGCCCCTGGAGGGCTGAAACGCGTTATGTCGGCGGTGCAGGGCACAAAATAAAATAGAATTGCACCAAATCCTGGGTTCGCATCGTCTTTTTCAACGGAGTGAGCAAGAGGCGATTCATTACTATATTTTACCGAGTTGGCTTCCTCGGTACCAGCGTAACCCCTCCTTCGATTCATGGGCCGTGCGGCAGGAGGCAATGGTTCCGGAAGTTGTCGGAGTATCCAGTTTCTCCAGTAAGGAGTAGCCGTGGTTGCCCCCGGACGGCGGAACAGCCCCTACAGCGAAGCGGAAAGGCAGAGCGTGTGTCGGAGGACCCGATCAGCGCCTTACGTCTTGCCGAGGTAGGAGCTCGCTTATTGTCCAGTGAAGGAGTGTGCTTGAACAAGACGTCGGTATCTAACCGGGCGTCTGTGTTCTGTGTCTTTATTCAGCCCGTAATTCATAGCACCATGTCTGCTGACACGTTAAGGAGCCATGAGGCCGCGGCAAGCGGCATGTTTGACAATTCCCCAAGTGGGGAGGGTATAACGAGTTTACCTACTAGCAGTCCACCCAATTCCAATTCCAGTTAGAGAATTGTTCAAAAACCTGGAGAAGCTCATGAAAGCGGAGCAATCTAAGTGGTGGGAGTACAGGTCCCTCTCTCGATATCTGGAAGTGGGAAGGATACCAAGGGGACTACGGATAATGCTTGCCCCAAGCTATGAGAACCCTGACCCTCGAATGCTAGCAGAATGGGCGGATTGTAATTTGGAGTCTTCGCGAAGATTAGTCGAAATTCTCGTGAAATACACTGAGACTGATCGCGAAGCTCTACAATTGAAAATCGACGCCTTAAACGCTGACATAGAGAAATTAGAAGTCACGGCTGTGATTACTAAATATCGAGAGGAAATGTTGGCGCGCCTGCACCGGGAAGAGGAGATTATCAAAAAAAGAAAGGCTTTCAAGTTCCAACGGGACAAGTTGGACTACGAACATGGCCAAGTGTTCACCTTTTCGAAAAAATATGACAATGTTAAGGTATCAAGGAAGGTGATTCCTCCTCTTGCTGTTCCAAACGATGCAAGCAATAGTACGCCAGCAGCCACGTCAGCCTCGGATCTCAGTTCGGCAATCGACAGTGAGTCCGACAACGAACAATTAAGGGTCCAAAGCTTGGGGTTTCACAAATTCTCCCTGGCCCAGGAGGTCGATTGCTTGCGCCAGGACAGAAGGCAGACACTTCGTCCTCGTGCTCCACGTGCAAAAACCAGCAGCACCGCAACAGGAAACGATGGGAGAGACGACAATGCGGTAACAAACGCAAGTATAAAGCAAACCAACAGAAAACCAAAGAAACAATGGAGGCGCACATAGGATTGACAATTCACAACTATGATTCCCAAACAATCATCAACCTGACGAACATAACCTTAACTGAGAGTGAATTAAACATATTGTCACTTGGATTATCCTTCAGTCCCAAAAGCGATTTCAATTATGCGCAAACCCGTGTCGACATGTACAAATTCGTGCGCAAACTCAAACTGCGCAAATTCCATCTGCTACAAGGGCCACCAAGAAGCAAACAAATTGCAGCACCTATTCATGAAAACACGAGTCCTTCAATTTTAACAGCTGGCGATATGGGACTGTTGCAAGATCTCCAACAATTGCAGCATGAAAATGAGAATGTTGAATCGCCTTACAGCCAAGACTTGGCATTACAGGGTGGTGCTACATCAACCAACTTCAAGCCTAAATCAACATTCTGTCCGGTCATGCTACGGGACAATATCGATGTTTTTCATGATAAGATATCTCAGGAATTTAAATGCCTATACAAAAAACAAGGAGGTATAAAAAAGTGCTATACCAGACAAGACAACACGTATTACCAGCTGATGAAAAAGTTGCAGGCCAACGACAACGTAATTATCCGCCAGTCGGATAAAGGCGGCAACGTCGTGTTGTGGCCGAGAGATATGTACATGGACGAAGCAATGAGTCAACTCAATGACAGGGACTGTTACAGATGCAGCACAATGTTAGCTGTTAAAGCTGCGTGGAGTATCTTCTATTCGAGTTTGCTGGCATGGAAAAGTGCAGGGTTGTTGACAGTAGATGAATTCAAATTTCTCAAAAATGACCACCCTGTGATGCCAGTACTGTATTTCATACCAAAGATACATAAAGATACATTGAAACCACCAGGAAGGCCAATAATTTCAGCCTGTAGCAGCCTTATGGAAAATGCAAGTAAATATGTGGACTTTTACCTACAGGAGTCCGTGAGGGGACTACCATCTTTTATTCTAGATACAGGAGACTTATCGCGAAAACTAGATGATGTAGTTTGGAATCCTGACTACTTGCTTATTTCATTGGATGTTTCGTCCCTTTATACAAGTATCCATCACAGGGATGGCTTGAAAGCAATTGAGTATTTTTTAAACACCAGACCAATTTGTTTCTTTAAGCATAACAAAATGTTACTGGCTATGATCACAATGTGTCTTCAGAATAATTTCTTCCTTTTTCAAAACCAGGTGTTCCAGCAGGTTAGGGGCGTGGCAATGGGGGCCTGTTTTTCCCCCAGCTAGGCCTGCCTGCACATGGGACTGTGGGAAGAACAGGTCCTCAAGCCCACCTATGGTGAAATAATGTCTACCCATGTAATGAGGTGGTATAGATACATTGACGACCTGCTGATAATTTGGAAGGGCTCGGAGGATGGAGCTCTACAATTTATCGAGCAAATCAATAATAATAACTTAAATTTAAAATTTACAGGCCAGATTAGCAATGAGTCCATTTGCTTCCTTGATGTTGAAATTGTAGCCCAGAACAATCAGTTACACACAAGATTGCATAGAAAACCGACGGCTGGGAATGCTTTATTGCATGCGGCAAGTCACCATCCTGCACATCTGATCCGCAGCATTCCCTTTGGGGAAATGCTGCGGTTAAGAAGAATCTGCAGTACTGATTTGGATTGTCAAAAAGCACAAAATGAATGCCGAGATAGGTTTCTCAGAAGAGGCTATTCCCTGGAAGTAATCAACAAAGCCATGATTAAAGCAAATGAACAGGGTAGATCTCAGGCGTTGGCTTGTAAATCTAACATCGATCAAAAGCCAACTTCGGATACAGTACAACCATCTAGATTGATTCTCACTTATAGTAACCAGCATCAAACAATACGAAGGATTGTTAATAAGAATTGGGCTTTGGTCAGAAATGATCCAGTCTTAGGTGCCAATTTGACTAGATCACCTAACATTACATTCAGAAAGGCACGCTCAATGAGCAATTCTTTAACTAAAAGCAGTCCCGAGGTGAGAACCAACACATCATGGCTCATTGTGAGTAAGGGGTTCATCAAATGTGCGATATGCAAAGCGTGTAAACATGGAGTTAGTAAAACAGAATATGTTACACCCTTTAGCAATAAACCAATCCGTATCAACAAAAAACTGACCTGCAAGACAGAGTATGCAGTCTATGTGCTGGAGTGTCCTTGTGGCCTGCGCTATGTGGGAAGTACTAAGCTGCAGGTCCATAAGAGGATACTCCAGCACATAAGGGCAATTAACAACGGAGATATGTCATATCCTGTTGCTCGGCACTTTGAGGAACTACATGCTAAAATGTCACAAGAGCTTAGGTATTACGTTGTGGACTCGGTCCCCCTCTGAGAAGAGGTGGTGACCGAGAAGGACTTTAAGGAAACTAGAGACCAAATACATACTAGAGATGGACTGTAAAACACCCCATGGTCTGAATTCCAGTGAGGATTTTTATACGTATCTTTAATATTCAGGTTTTTAAGTCCCCATACATAATGTTTAAAGCTTGCTGCTGCCTCACCAATGTTATTACAATTTTATGTATAGCATGTTTTTGCACTTTTTGCACATTTTAATTTAGGAATTTACTGGTGATACTTTACATTGCACTGGCACTTTATCTTATGGCATGGAATGCCAGTTTAAAGCCCACTGGGGCAATATTCCTCCACTCTCAGTTTTTGAGAGAAATTGGTAACAAACTGTGATTGATAGAAATCAGTCAGGATTGGATTTTTGCTGCTATATATATAGAAAAAGTTTACATTTTTTTACTTTTTAATATGCATTTTATCCAATGTAATGGGCTTTTATGCCTTTTCAACCTGGCAATTTTTATGAGTGGTATATGTATCTTTTAAATATTTATTTATTGAATTACATATTTATTGATATTTATATCGTTATTGCTCATTTTGCACAGTACCAGTTTTGACATATTTGCTTGGCAATTTTCATGAGTGTTATATGTATCTTTTAAATATTTATTTATTGAATTACATATTTAATGATATTTATATCGTTATTGCTCATTTTGCACAGTACCAGCTTTGACATATTTGCTTTGCAATGTCGAAAGGAACTTTTGGAGAGTGTTGATAAGTTCTGCAGTTTTTTCCATGTCTATGATTATTACGAGTCACGTTATTCAGCACTGTCACTTTAAAAGGTTGCGACCGCTCCCTTAACATGTCATGTGATCAAGGCCCCTGGAGGGCTGAAACGCGGTATGGCGGCGGTGCAGGGCACAAAATAAAATAGAATTGCACCAAATCCTGGGTTCGCATCGTCTTTTTCAACGGAGTGAGCAAGAGGCGATTCATTACTATATATATATATATATTCATATATGTGTGTATATCTCTATATCTATCTCTCTCTATTCGTTTCAACCTAAACAGGTCATCATCACAGCCTCGATTCTTCCTTGTGGGCTATACTAAAGGGATGCTTTGGATTTGAAACGGGATCTTCACCTGTTATCCTGCAGTAGCCCTGGGAGGTGGATGAGGCCGGTAGGATTGCGGAAATCAGCTGTCATATATATATATATATATATATATATATATATATATATATATATATATATATATATATATATATGTATATATATATATATATATATATATATATATATATATATAATATATATAATATTACAAAAAGCTTTATACTTACCTGGGTAATACTTACATTTTTGTTGTAATGGCCTGCGTGGTAAAGGAATATGCATTGTAAAGACATGCGTGGTAAAGGCATTTGCGTTGTAATGGTCGCTTTGTAAAGGCATGCATGGTAATGACATGCCTGGTTCCATCCCACATCCGATAGAGAGCCTTACACTATATAGGAACTTAGATGTGTCAGCAATGTTCATGACTAGTTCAAAGGTATGGATCCAGGAGGAGACGTTATGGGAGAAAACCAGGAGGTCGGTTTTAAGATCAGCGTTTCAGGATATTCATGCATAATTGGTGCTTGAAAGTTTTGGCATCATTTTTAATAAATTCTGAGGGTATGCGATTGGGTAAGGTTCAGGGCTGGATTTGAACAAATAGGTGTCAGTTTTGACCGTAATTATGGGATGGTGCAGATCAAAGCACATGGAAGGAAGCTTAATGCCTAACTGCTTAAACAGGGTGCAGGTTTGAGTCCAGAGGTGGGATTGAGTATCAATTAAGGGAAGTAAATACGTAGAACTTGTGCTCCTTGTTTTAGTGTTTTAGCTAGAATAGCTAGAGCTAGGATGAGGGGTGAGAAGGCACTTCAATTTGGATTACAATCTTACCCCTCTAAGTAGTCTTGCTTCATCATCAACAACTACATGGAATTTTGTCACCGCCCTGCTACTTAGGTTGAGAGGAGGAATCAGCTCAGTGTGTCCTTTGGTATACCGTTTGGTAGTTGAACTACTGTATGCAACGCCAAGGAAGTACATTTTCACTGGAAAGGTCGACTGGAAGATGGAAGAAATAGCTGGAGTTAGACAAAGGCACTGAGGAAAAGAAAACCCCTGCACTCTGTAACTAGCCCGCACAGCTGGTAACGATGCGTTGGGCACATGGGGTTGTGTAGAGGAAAGTGTTAAGAAGCAGGTCACTTGAGGACAGGCATCTTGCGATGCTCACCTGTCCTGAGGCTGACTTGTTCCGCTCATTGTGATGGTAACATGGATGAAGAAAGACATCTCAGGAGCCAGACCGCAGGATTAGGACGTATGGCCCGAGTGTGCTCCACCTCTTTCAGGCACCATGTTTGTTTATGGCTAACAGTCTTAACTAGTCACTGATCTCAGCACTCCCAGGTACAGAAAGAATCTCAAGAGTGCCAATAAGTAAAAGCCAGAAGGGAGATACTGTCCTTTCCATGAAATGACTTACGGAGGAGAAAAATGTTGAGAGGCAATGGAGGGGTATAAATAGATCAGCAGTCCTTATTGGTCCTATTTTATCCTTATTGCAAGAGAAAGGGCAGGTCCCTCACACAAAAATGGGGGAGACAGTCCTAATTCAGTGATTCAATGCAGCAGTTACAGACCACCAGTTCGTTTTCCAAGTCCTTCTATCCTTTCTCAAAGGTAGATGTCATGTTTCCCAGTCAGGAAAGAGCTGGAGGAGTAGGAGAAAGTCCTTCTTCAGTGTCTCCGGCAGGAGAGCAGAGCCAGGGGACATTCTGTGATAGGACTGGAGGCTTCAGATTATGCATTCTCTTCTCTGCTTTAATATAACAGCAGCCATGCAAGCCATAGCCACACTAAAATGACCATAACTCACACCTTTGCAATGCACAGTGTCCTCACAAATGATCTCATTTAAGATGTTATAAGTGGTATTATGAAAGCTATGATTTCACATATTATAAGTGATGTAATATAAACAGGTATAAGCAGTGCATTGTAAAAGTGTGGATTATAGTTATTGTAGTTTGGCTAGTGAGTTAATAACACTGTGTTCGGCGGTGCACAAGTTATACTAATTTGAAGGTAGAGTATAAATGATACATTTAAGGTATAAGTATAAGTGCGCCCTGAATGCTGATCATCATTACAAACAAAAAAAAACTCAGGCTGCTTGGGAAACTCTTCCAAAGCAGCCCGAGCCTCGGGATTAAAAAAAGGAAACCCAGACGACCGACGCACTGGGGAGGGGATGCGGGTATCAGCCATTTGCACCAAAAGGGTCAAGCAACTATCACTATATAATATGAGAGAAACATGCAAAGTACAACATGGCCACTAAGCAGCAAAGAAAAGTTTGGTTATGTGTTTCTAACTCCGTTGATATGGCTATCAGCCTTGTGATTGGTTAATGGACTGCCTAGTGTTAGGACATGCAGTTTTTTTCCTATGAAACTATGGGTTTTATAGTTCGGTTCTACTGTAATCTTAACTAATGGTTTAATATGGATTACATGGCTGCTGTTGTATAAAATCAGAGAAGAGAATACAAAATATTTGCCTCAGTGACCTTACTAGAGTTGGAAATTCTTGTTCACAGCTGTTATATAATTTTTTACTACACTCCACTGTCAGTTTTATGGAAAAACATGGACACTCCCATAAACAGTGTGGTGGAAGAGACAGTCCTTCTACTGTGTCTCCAGGGAGCAGGGGATGCTTCTGCAGTCCTGCTTCTATAATTTAAACATAAAATGGCTGACCCCATCACAGAGAAGGGCCTGGAGTAACGAAGGGGGTATGGTCAGTGTAATCAGCTGTCTTCTAACCGGATGAGGCTTCCCTTCGCTAGAGAAGGACCACAGTGAGCCCATAGGTGAGAGACAGGATTGCTGCAGGCCAGCAGGACCGAAGGATAGTATCATGGAGGTACTGAAATACACCTTTTCTCACTGGTAGTCATGAACAGATTCTGCCAGACCACACAGTGAGATCAGGGTCAGCTGAGGGGGCATGCCAGAAAGAAGCTGGGGGAATCTTTGTCAATGGTTGAAGAACTTCACCTCAAGAACCCAGCACTGTCCGACGCCTAACACACCGATAAACCTACAGGGGAAACCAGGCAACAACACAGGTATCTTTACATCTATAGATGACTCGGATAGCTTTCTCCATGCTTCCCATTGATGGTGGGGATGATTCTGGATGGATGAGCAACATCAAGTACGTAATTTTCATGGATCATGATTCCTTGCCACAGAGCTCATTGTGGATCATCCAATTTGGCGCCTATCTTTTGGTTGCATCTATGCTTTGCAGTACCAGTTTCTAAGGGTTAAATAAAGATATATGAGACATACATTTTCAGAGGATTCATGGTTGTCACATGGATTTAGCAAATTGAAAAACTTTGGCAAGTTGCAAAGTTTTCCATGGAACGTCTCACAGGGTTTAAAAAAAAAAAAACTTTGATACTTTGCACACCCATAGTATAATTCCTGTAACAGGAGAAGCAAAGTAACGTGTGTCAGTTGAAGCATATAAGCATCACTTTTAAATGGCAGCCCTTTCAGCTCAAATAATACACAGCCCTGAATTCAAAATGCAAGTTTGAGTATTGCCACTTCTGGTGTTTTGCTGTGCTACTGGGCCAAATCCCTGATTCACTGAGAAATTTTGAAGCAACAGTCTGTGTATGTTTGTGGTGTCTGCATTATGGATCTTTCAGGTCAGTCGTACTGATATCAGTCTCCGCCACTGAAAAAAAGGGCTCCTTGCATAGCCTCAGGGCTAGCAGGACAACTATGTGCTATAATGCTGGCACTTTTCATACACACAAATCACCGAAGCCAAAGAAGAAAACATCATCCTATACAGAAGCAAATGAAGATATGATACTGGAAGACCTGAGCTATCACAACTTGATAGAATTGGGAATTATATGACAAATGGTGAAATATTGTGTGCCAAAGACGAGTTTCAACAAAGAGACCAGATATTTGACCAACTCTGTGACACAATATCTTTTGGGAGAAGAGTTTACAACTATTACATCAACTAACAGCTGCATCCATCTAACCATAACCAATTGCTCGGGTCGGCTCTCCATCTAACCTGTCTACGGCCGAAGATAGAATATTCATTCCAGCACTTAATTTGTTCTGGTGGTGACAAGTGCTGGGTAACCCTGGGCGGTGAACTCCGCTCCGCTCGCGGAGTTTGTGGAGTTTCCTGCACTCCGCGTTACGCGGAGATCGCGGAGTTCTGAAAAACTCTGCTTAGTGTTGCGTAGCGTAGTTTTTTTCCTCGCTCGCGTTCGTCAACGTCAAGTTGGCGACCGCGAGCGAGGAAAATCAACCTCCCGGCGAGATTTTTCCTTGTTCGCGATCGTCAACATCAAGTTGGCGAGCGCAAGCGTGGAAAATCAACATCCCGGCGAGATTTCTCAACGCGGGAGGGTCAGGTTTATCATTGCGATTGGTCACGTATGCTCGCGACAGCTCGCAATGAGAAACTGCCCGTTCGCATTGAGAAAGCTGCAGCTCGAGTAAAAATCTACTCGAGCGGCAGAAAAGGAAAGCAGGGACTGCTTGCACTGTGCAAGGTGCCATTCGCAATGATTGCACAGTGCGGACAAGCATCCGGCACTGTGCAATCACCGCAAACGGCATTTTTCTATCATACTCCGCCGCTCGCGTAGCTCTGCTCAGTGCGGCAGAGTTTTTTTTGCACTTCGCGTAGTGCAACTCCGCGAACTACGCCCAGGGTTAGTGCTGGGCTCCGGGACTCACTTTTGGGGACCAGGACTTATTTTTCATCATCAGACTTGGACCAAGGACAAGAGAAAGATGAGCAGAAAAGCGAGAAAGAAGGAGGACAAAGTGTGATAGCAGTGATGAAAAAGAACATGCAAGAATGAGATAAAGGTTTAGGAAGTGTAGATGGAAGAAAGAGACATGAAGTGGAATCAAGATTAGGCAGTCTCGCAGTTCCACAACCTAGGTATTCGGCAGCACCGTCAGTGGCGATGGGTTCTACTCTTAAGACAACTTTGGAGCCTGACACTTATTTATTTTACAAATTAAGCATTGATTTAATCTGCTCAGTCAAAGTAGTATTACGTTGCTATAATGTACTGATATTTAAATAGCACAAATCAAGTTTTCACACAAGGGTGCATTGCACATTAAATTGACTCGGTTTCAGGAGCCGATTGAAGATTTTGAACAGGAAGTTGAGATTGACAAAATGTTGAATTGCACTTCACATATTAGAATTACATTACATTTCACAGATATTTTTAGGAACAAGGTGATTAACGGATTTGGCCATAATCACACAAATTTCAGTCAAGTAACTAAAGGCCTGATTTAGCACAAACGTGATGGATATCCCACACTTCTTTTTTTTAAGATAAAGCAGCTTCATTGAGAAAAATATTAACATGACAGAAACAATATACAGAATGAAATCAACAAAAATATCATAAAGAATTGAAGCTGTTGAACAATTTTGAAATATAATAGGGAAAAGGAGGGAAGGGAAGGAGGGGGAATGCATAAATGAAGACCAAGTTAACAGCAGCTAAGAGCATTACCTGAAAAGAAAAAATAGCAATATAATATAATATGATATAATAAACTGAACAAGGAATAGCAAAATTAGTACCCATAGCAGAGAAATAGAAAAATCATGGTGGTTTAAAATTTTCAGATAAAGTACAAAGACGAGATTTATGAGCTACATCACCTAAAAAGGAAGTCAAAGGTAATCAATATAAAACTCTATTAGTAGACGGACAATAAAAAGAGGAAAAGGCAGTATCTAATCTATGGTAATGACAAACATTATTCCACCAGGCTTTATAAGAAATATTTGATGAACATTTCCAATTGAAAGCAATTTGGTGAAAGGCAAGAGCTAGCATGAGATCTAACAACCGTAAGTTACTATGTGGCGAGTGGATATCCTCAGAAAGACTACCCAAAAAGAGTATTAGGGGAGCTAGTGGGCAACTTAAATGAAACATTAAAGATAACTGAGACCAGACCTTTTCCCAGAAAGAAGCTGTAGGGGGACAGTGACACAGCATATGCATAAGATCACCAAATTAGTGGTCACAGGACCAACATTTAGGAGAGGAGTAAGGGGTAAGATATAGTCTATGATAGAGAAAGAACAAAGACTAGGAAATAGAAGCTGTTCTGGAGGTTTTGTAAAGTTTATCCCAAATCTTATTCCAAAATGGAAGAGTCCAGATACATCCCAAATCCAATTCCCACTGCATTTTCAGCTTAGTTTTGGATCTGACATACGATAAAGAGCGAAGAAGTCTATATAAAGGTGAAGCATTAGGAACAGAAGTAAGAATTGAACAAAGAGGGGACTGTGAAGAGGAAGAAGGGGAAGCACTTGGTAATGAATGAAGAACATCAAGAAGAATATTTATGAGACGGAAATATTCAGTTAAAAAGGAACAAAGGCACTTAAATAAGTGTTGAAATTACGAAAAGGAAAGAGGATCATTATTAGAGAATGCATCTTTGACCCAAATAATACCTCTTTGCCTCCAGGCTTTCCAAAATAACGGTTTGTTCTTAATAGTAATAAGATTGTTATACCAGAGAGGAGATTATCGGAAGGAATCACAAGTTACAAATTGCGATTGGTAAATTGGTTTTAGGATAGTGCAAGTGTGTTTAAAAAGAGAAGAAGAAATTATGGAAGGCTTAGCCGAGAAAGATATAACTTCACTGGGAAGAAAAGAAGCTAGAAAAGAGCATTCAATATCCAACCATAAAGGGGTAAATGAGGTTCACGACAAAGAAAACCATCTAGAGGCTTGTCGAAGACAGAAAGCCTTATGGTACAACCCAAAGTCAGGGAAATTAACTCCACCTTCCTGTTTGGCCTTCCTAAGAGAAGCTCGATAAATTCTGGCTTTTTTATTCATCCAAAGAAATTTAGAAAGTTTAGAGTCTAATTTTTTAAAGAATGTAGCAGGAATATTAACTGTGATAATTGAAAGGGTATATAAAATTATGGGTGCAATCATCATTTTGATAAAGTCCATATGACCCCATCAGGAAAGAAAGAGGGGATTCCAGGAGGAAAAAAGTTTGCCAACTTTATCTAGACAATCATTGACATTCGCCGAAACTGAATCATTAATGGAAGGGGTGAACCAGATGACCAAATACTTAATTTTGGAGTTATTCCAATGGAACCCCGTGGCAATGAAAGAATGACTAAAAGTAAACTTAGTAAGAGACATGATTTCAGTTTTGTCAGAATTAATCCTGTGTCCGGAAACCGAAGAAAAGGTAGCGATTTCCTGAAGAAGAGCCGGAACAGACTGCTCAGGAGTGGAAATGAAAAGAAGTATGTCGTCAGCATAAGCTGAAATGTACAAATGATCAGCTCCATATTGAAATCCATTGATTTCAGCGTTATTTCTGATATGGGACAGGAAAGGTTCCAAAGCAAGTATAAATAAAAGAGGGGATAAAGGACAACCCTGACGATCACCACGACCTAACGGAAAGTAACTAGAGATCTTCTCATTGACTAAAACTGATGCCATGGGGGATTGATAAAGTAAGGAAACAAATAAAATAAAATGGGGACCTAACCCATGCCAGGCTAGGGATTTGAGCAAGAAGGACCAGTCAATGCGATCAAATGCTTTCTCAGCATCAATAGAGATTGCTGCCAGAGGATATGAAAGAGAAGATGCCTTGTTTAAAACATTAAAAAAGAATCTAGAATTATCAGAGGTAAATCTACCTTTAATAAAACCTGACTGCTCCTTACCAATCTTTGAAGGAAGGAAGGGTTCAAGGCGTAAATCTAGTAATTTGGCAAAGATTTTATAATCCACGTTGACTAACGAAATAGGCCTGTAGTTTTTACAAAGAGTTGGATCTTTACCTTCCTTATGGATAAGACAAATAGTAGTCTCTTGGAAGGAGCCCCCAGTGGAACCAGACGCAGAGAAAACTTAAAATAGTTGTAATAGTCTAGGAAGAAGAAGATTAGAGAACTGAAGAAAAAATTCGACCGTGAAGCCATCCGGACCAGCAGATATATTCTTCTTAAGAGATTGAAGTGCACGAAGGACCTCTGATAAGGAAATGTCAGCTTCTAGGGATGAGAGGTCTCTATGTTCGCTAAGGGAATTCCTGGAATTTTGTAAATAAGTCTGTATCTGAGAAGGCAAGGGTGGAGATTCAGTGTAAAGAGACTGATAATATTTAGCAAATGATGCAAGAATATCAGAATCTTTGAAGACAGGAATCCCTTTATCATTTTTTACTGAGTCTAACATGTGACCCTGCTTACGGATCTTCAAATAATTAGCCAAAAGCTTACCCATTTTATTAAGGCCACCGTAATAATGAGCACTTCTACGAAGTAAAATTGAGGAGGCTTTTTCTGTGGATGTCTTATTAAACTGTAGTTTTGCACGAATAAGCTCTTGCAAATTAGGTGGAGTAGATGAAGAGTAATATTGATGTTCAACGTTTAATATCAAGTAAAAGGAATTGATGTTGTTTAAGAAGAGATTTCTTTTTCCGAGATATGAAATTAATAATATTACCTGGAGCAGAAGCTTTAAAAGTATCCCAAAGTAATTGTGGAGAAATGGTAGGGGCTGCATGAATTCCCAAAAATTTGTAGGGTCGCGTAAAGGGAGTGATTGAACCTCTATCTATTAGACTTGGAATGCACCAGGAGTAAATCAAAATCTGTAATGACAGGGACATGTTCATAAATCATAAATGGTTCAATAGAAGAACCGATGAGATTTTGGAAGAGCGATATAGAGACAAAAATATGATCCAATCTGGATAGGGAGCCATGAGGAGGGGATAAAAAGAAGATTCTTTAATAGAAGGATTGCAGATTCTCCATGAGTCCAACAAAAGACGTTTAGATATAAAGGAATGGAATTGTTTGTGCATTTTTTGGGAATATACTTAACTGGGGATTGACGATCACTTAAGGGGTCCATTACTTGATTACAGTCACTGCCCAAAATAAGAAAGGCATCAGCATGTTCCACACATTTTTGGGAAATGTTAGGCCAAAAGGAATTATCAACCTGGGTAGGACCATAAATATTACAAATAATTAAGGGGGTATCATTAACAATGAACTTAATAAAAAGCCATCTGCCTTCAGAATCAAATTCTTGAGAAACAGTTAACAATTTTAAATTCTTGTGACAAAGAAGAACAACGCCATTTTTTTATTTAAGGAAGGAGAGACAAAAACAGAACCCACCCAACCTCATAAGTTTCAAAGCCTCAAGTTCAGAAAGGTGAGTTTCTTGGAGCAGAACGAGGTCAGGGGAATATTTAGTGAGGAGTGTATTTAATGAGACAAAATTCTCTGCCTCTTTATAGGGTTAATTACTACTTTAACGTTCCAAGAAATAACTCTGAATGGTACAACAAATAGAAATATATACACAAAGTCAGTCTTTTAAGACAGAAAATACAGCAGACAGTAAGACATCGAAAAAGAACAGAAAGAAATGAATGAAAAGAGGGATCAAAGGGAAGAAAATGGAAGGATAGAGAAGAGATCCAAAAAGAGAGACAGTATATGTCAAGCAATGACGACTGTAGAAACATACCTGATGAGGATGAACACGGGTAAAGAGTTGACAACAGCACAGGATAAGACGGCACAGTAAAGGAAAAGCATCAACAAACAAATGGAACATAACAAGATAAATGACTGGAAAAAACACCAAGGAACCTGAAAAAAGAAGGTTAGTCAGTAACCGCGAAGAACACAATAATCATAAAAGAATAAGCATGAGACTGCAAATTAAAAATAGCACCAAAACCTAAGATAATATGCAGGAGGAACCATACAACACAGTCATCTCAACAAGGAAGCAGAAGTCTCCATGGAGCCGGAAGAATGAAGACTAAGAAATTCTCGCAGGTCTGCAGGAGCATTGAAGGAGGAAGTTTTATTCTGAAATGTCACTTTGAATAGACAAGAATGGAATAGACCAAAGCGGGCACCGAAAGAGGACGAAGATCCAGGAACACCTTCCGCCTGGCAGCTGTAGCTCTTGAGACATCCTGTGAGATGAAAATTTTACTTCCCTGCCATAAAAGTTGCCTTTTAGATTTCGCTGCACTAAGGACTTTAAGTAAATCAGTAAATTCCAGAAAAAAGATGATGACACCTCTGGGTTTGGATGACGAGGAAGTTGAAAGAGAGCGTGGACTTAGGCGATGGGCTCTCTGAATATTCAAGCATATGGAGGAAGGTAGGCCCATCAGCTGAGGCAAAAAGAAGTAAAAAGGAAATAGGATCCATTCCCCCCAATACTTCCTGAAGGCCATAGAGGCACAGGTTATTTCTACTATTTCTGTTTTCTAAATCTACAGAGTGAGCCCTCAATGCCGCCACATCTTCCTCCAAAGCCGCAGTTTTTAAAGAATCATCTTGCACATCACTGACACGTTATTCAAGGTCCGTGGCACTGGATTCCATTTGAGACCATTTGTCATCCAAGTTCTGAATGTGCATATTGGTTTCTTCCATGAATGGACGGAGCGCACGGAATTCCTCAAGCACCAGATCAAGAGAAATAGCAGAAGAGGATTTCTCAGGAGAGGGAGGGTCCTGTTTGGCTCTTTTGTGGGAGGATGAAGTCATAGCCGGACGAAGTCGTAGCCGGCCCAATTTTAGCAGAAGAAGAGGATGAGGATGACATGTTTGTTGTTGATGAAGTACACCTCGATGGACAGCTGGCAGATTTAGAAAATGACAACAGTTTTTGTGAAGAGGAGGTTGCTTGAAGAGGAGACGCCCTGAGTTTCTTTAGTCTGCCCTTAAAGTGTGCAAGGAAGCCTTCCCAAAAAATAGAAAAGAAGGACTGGTCGAGAAAACAGCCCCCTGCTTGCAGCACTGGAAAAATAGAGCGTCGCAGAAGAATTAAGAGGGAAAAATAACCTCAGCGTGATGAGCCTAAAATAAGCAAGCAGAGTACAGCAATGAAGCCAAAGGCATGCATGGCATCAGGAGGAATCCATGGATGCAGCAGAATAAGTCAACAAACCTCCTGGAGAAGTACAACAAAGAATGGCCGCTGCAAAGAGGAAAAAAAGAGAGAGACGTTACAATGGTCTCAAAAGGAACCAAAAAGTCAGTTTAGCATATAAGAGGGCTCACCCTGCCTTCTGACGCTCATAATGACCGCTTGTGCGGCAAAATGATCAAAGGAACAGTTCCAGTATGCTCCGTTCGTCCGTTGATGCGAGGAGCTCCAAAGCTAGGCGGCCATCTTGTTTGGCGTCCGCGCCGATATCCTGCACTTCTAATTAGCAGTGCATTAAGATATAATGCACTTGTAATAAATAGGCCTGGGATTTAATTATTTTTTTTTTTTTCGAATTTCAAACCGCAGAAATACAGAGATTACAGCAATCGCAAGATATGATAATGACAACAATACAAAAGTAAGTATGCGTCTGAAGTAGGTACTGTGGTCCATATTTTGCTGTTAATAGAAGAAGAAATCAAGGAGGGGGTAACAAGTAACATAGAAGAGAAGGGATATCAAACAGTTCTGTATTGTGCAGTGATATATAGGATTAATTGGCCAGGTAACAGGACAGGGCATAATAGGGATTAAGCGTTATCGATGGAAGCCAAAGGCGCAGCATCTGCAACGTCAGGTCGGTGTGCTGCTGTGTCCGTCCGAGCATGGCGGTATAATTCAAGGGGATCCCAAATATCTTTAGGCCAGGAGTGTAGGGGCATTAGCTCCCAAAAGGCAGCAAGTTGTTCCTGACAGTACGCTGCATCTTTGAACCCCATCTCACTGCAGCCCTGCGCTTGGCAAGTAGTAGAAGGAGCACTGTTAATTTGCGCACTTCAGGAGGCACCTCTTTAACATAGTCCAACAGCGCAACTAGGGGAGTGCGCTCGAGGGCATGTCCAGTAAGATCCTTAATCATCGCAAATACCTTGGCCCAGTTATCCGATACACCCAGGCAAGCCCAGGCAAGATGTAGAAATCCGGCGCTGGGTTCGGAGCAGCATGTACAGCTCGCATATGCAATCAAGCCCATTCTGAATAGCCATTCGGGGGTGCGGTAAAGACGGTGGATGTATTTGAAATTGACAAGGCAAAGTCTATAGTTGGGGGAGAGCACGCAGGCTTGGGCGCGGGCTTGAGCGCAGCAATAGCGCCACTGTTCATCTGGGAGGAGGGCCGATAAGTCTGTATTCCATGAGCACCTGCTAAGCGAGATTCTTCTTGGCGCGGAGTTCTGCATCCTTGCATATAGGCGCGTTATTAACTTTGGGGGAGATGGAGTAGTGAGAGTTGCTTCAAGCACTTGAAACGTAGGCCCGGCGCCTGGGAATGTAGCATGTATTACACGAGTCGCAGTATGTAATTTGTGAATATGTCTAGTAGGTCAACATCATCACCTTGTACCCCCTGTTGTAGCGAAATGAAAGTGCCATCAGGATAGAGTGAACATATGTTTGTGAGGTGCAGTGTGCGCTTTCTAGAGCGGGTGGCAGGGTCCTGGGTGCTTTGGATGGACGGATGGACGGATGTCCTATAAGTGGCACAGTGGGGGAGATGAGATGCCTAGCGCAGGCCCTGCATCTGAGCTCGTTTCACGCCCACATCGTGCATGCCACAGTGTCGATCTGCACCCAAGGTCATTTAGGGGCAAGACACATTTCCATCATAAGAGGAGAGGGCACCGCATGATCGAACTCCGGGGCCGTGTGGGCAATGAATTGCGTAGGAAAAAGCCAGTGGTGGGCAAACTGTGCCTGGGCGCTCAAATAATATAAGCTTGCTACGAATAGATGCGAGTCTGGAGGCATTGCGATCTGTAAAAAACAGGAGTTTAAGTTACCTGATCTCCTCCTCCAGGCATGCAAGGTTGCAGCGAAGTGCACGGAGTATGGCCGTCTGCTTTGCAATGCACGCCCCTCTAATGACAACTTTGAAGGCCTCTCACAGAGAAGACTGCAATATCTCAGAGTGTCATTATTTTCAAAATATTCCACTACTGATGTCCTGATTTCTTCCTGGAATACCTGATCCCACAGGGCACCGGCGGGAAGACTTCAAGTGCATGCACCTGGGGGACTGGTGAGACCAGCCCTGTCAAGGATAGAACGTCACGAGATGCCAGCCAGTAGTCTGTACGAGACCACAATGCATGGGCTGTCGTTATGCATTTGCCTTCCTTGTCGCCTGTGTGACAAAAGCGCCAGAGACCTGTTTGATCAAAGTCTTCCATAGTCAGATGGAGCTGGGCATCTGGAATCGCTAAATCTGTCCATCTCGGGGCTAAGTAGCACATTATAGTCCCCTCCCCAGAGTCTCACCAGGCCCTTATGTTTCGGTCAATTGGCAGAAAACTGGGAATCATAGGTACTGGGGCCGTATATGGAAAGAAGTTTGACTGGGTGGTCATGTAGGATATGGGGAAGGAGAACAAATCTACCTTGCGTATCATCATGGCAGTCGTTTTCTGATAGGGATCACAACTCCATGAACGTAGCTGGAATAATAGGCTACATGTCATTCCCCAACCCATCCCGCCCGAAGTCATGCTTGTGTTCCCTCTGTGAGATGCAGCTCCTGCAGGAAGCAGAAGTCCATTGAGTGTTTTGCAGGTACACACACTCCTTACGCCGGTCATTTAGTCCACAGATGTTACACGTTACAGCTTTAGTTGCCTGCATGAGTGGTTCGGATGAGGCAATTGAGCAACTATCTCCTCCATATTGCCGTGCGCAGTGTCTAGAAAAAGTCCTGTCTGAGTGACACTAGGAAAGGATAGTGTGAAAACATTTAGCAGCCAAGTGGTTGCAATCAACATGAGTAAACAAAACCTCCCACCACACACTTTTGTTCCCCGAATGAACCAATACCCCAATCCCTCCCGCCCACAAATACCCTACAGCATTGTAATAATACGTCACTGGGACTCATCTTATGAGGGAGAGCTAGGGGTCCGGCTCATTACCCAACCAGAAAATAGCTGAGGGACCAGAGATAGGGTAGGAACGAGCATTGGCCCACTCGAGTATTATAGGCCAGATCAATATGTTCACAGAAGGTGGATGAGAGGCAATATCAATTGATAACAAGTAATACACTGTAATAAGTACAGAATAGAAAGACAATTGGTAGTCGTTGGTTGAGGTCTTTGTGTATCCTTTATTTCAAATGTGCCTGGTATGCGTTTGTTGGAAACAGCAAACGCGTTTCGACCAAACACGGGCTTCTTCAGGGCTAAAGTTGAGGCAATATATGTCTTGCACGAGTAGGTAAGTCATAAGTCGTGTTCAACGTGGTGTCTTCCTATAGAAGCGCAGAAAAGAAGATGAAGAGGCCTTAAGCCTAAGGGACCGCCAATGAGTCCAAGTCAATCGTGTATAATAAATCCAGTTGGAAGAACTAAGTAGCCAGTGACGCTTCCAAGGAAGCAAAAATTTGTAGATTAAAGTGTCGAAAGATTCAAGCCGTGTCCGTATAACGTCCTGTGTTCAACGGGATGAGGAGCAATCTGAAATAAAGGATACACAAAGACCTCAACCAACGACTACCAATTGTCTTTCTATTCTGTACATATTACAGTGTATTACTTGTTATCAATTGATATTGCCTCTCATCAACCTTCTGTGCATGATTTGATTTGTGATCAAGGGGCAGCTGATCACTTGAGGTGGGCAAGATCTCTACATCACGTGACTGACCTGGGTAGTGCAGTCTCTCATAACCCGGCTGCTTTCCCCTTTACTGTATCAGATCAATATGTTGCCTGTGCTATCAGCAAGCAGTGGGCAACAGCCACAGCAAGATAAGCAAAAGGAGTTTAGTTTGCAGTAGGCATCTACCATCTGGCCGATTTAAGCCCCCCAAAGGGCTACCCCTGGGCGTCACAGGGCTCAATGTTTCATCATATGGATCATGTGTGTGCAGGTAAGTGCAGAGAGTGTGATGGTCTTAAATGTCTCAGAGTGTCATAATTACTAAGAGCGTAGGGTGGAGTTAGCTAGTTTCACTGAGAACTGCAGCATCATGTTCTATATCTCTCGAAGGTGATCCTCCAGCTCTAATCAGGATGTTTTTGACAAATTTGGCAGCCTTTTTCAGATCAGTGAATAGGAGAGTTTTCCCTTAGAGTGTCATCCCAGATAGGCAGGATACAGGAGCAAGTACTTGGCATCAGTGCATTGGGGGGTGCGCTTGATCGGTAAAAAATCTCTACGTGCAGCCTGCACTGACACAGTGCAGACCAGTTACATGGAAATCTCGATCCCTTTGTAGTGGAGTGGTCGCCGTTCCCTCGCCAGCCAAAAAGCCCTGTCTCGATCGAGATAATTCAATAATCGAGCAATGATGGGGTGAGGCGATGTTCCAGGTGGTGGTCTGGGACCGAGCGATCAGTGGGCCCTCTGGACCGTGGACAAAGCAGAGAGGTCAGCTCCAAACAGCATGCGTAGCATGCCCTCCGCGTAGTCTTTCATTTTGCCCATATCTGTTGACTCCGCAACTCCAATAATGTGCAGATTATTGCACCTGGGTCAGGCTTCCAAATCCTTATTTTTATTTCAAATTACTTCCAGTAATTTTTCCATGCTCAGGAGCTTCTCCCTTGCTGCGGAATGCTCATCTTCGATGTCAGCTGTCCGACGTTCCAGTTAATCGATGCAGTTGTCGTGCTTGTCGATCTTTTCTTTGAGCCAATCAAACCTGTCCGCAAGCAGGTCAGTTTTGATGTCGATGGCAGTCAAGCTTCAGATCTAAACACATGGTGCGGATATTGTAGTCGGGAGGCAGTCCCCCCATGTCCTGCACAGCCAGCTGTGCATCTTCAGGGGGCAGGTCTGATGCGCTTGTTTGTCTGTGGTTATCAAACGAGAGTTTGGGTTTCTAGGTGTCGCTTTTCCCCAGCTTCTGATGTAGGGCCCACTGGGTGCCGAGGTGTCCACTCAGTAGACTCAGTGATAATCGGACAATCGGCGTATCAGTGGCAGCAGGGCCTTATTTGCTGCTTTATTGGTTAGAAACAAAGTGAGATAGTTCTTCTCTCGCACTGCGACACGTAATGGCGTTCAGGCACCAGCAGGGCACTTCTCTAGTTGTTCCAGCTTGGTGTGAAATTCAAGTACAAAGTCCAGACCTCACCACTCCCTGAGGTGCTGCAGGGGGCATGAGCAGGTCAGCCGGAGAGCTGCAGCAGTGTGAGCTGGAACAGCGCAGTTCAGATGCCGGATGCAATGCGAACATTGTCAATCAGAGTTGTGTGTGAGCTTGTGGTATTTTGGATCAGCTGAAGCAGTCAGGTTCAGGCCCTGCCACACCCCAGATCACTGGGGGGGCCTGACCAGGCTCACAGGTGTCATGCTGTATCACGGGTTCCACTCCAATACTTAGCAGGCACCATGCTCAGAACTGCGGGCAAGTTACAGTGGGAGGCAGTCCATCGTATCAGTCCATTGCCATGCAATATGTGCTCTTGTCTGCAAGAAGGGGCTGGGCCAGCGCCGTTGCTGTAGTTATATGACGCTCTGGCAGCGCACACGAGGTCATTGCGCATTATGCTCTGCCGTTACTACAGAGATTCAGTCTCATGTCCGCATTACATAATCAAGGCCTGCCTTCCAGCTCTAGCATTCCTCTCATGCAGCAATCCCGGCCATTCAGTGCACTCTTCATCCCCACCACTAACCTCCCCAGGCAGCCAGATGATTAAGTGCTCCCGGGCTGGGGCAGCAGCCACCCCGCTGTGGGCCTGCCCCATTTGCAGCACGGTCTCCGCGCAATCACCGGGCAGTCCCAAGCAGCCGTTTGCCATGTAGATCCTGGCAGGAAAGAGAGCATTACCGCGATGTCCCAGGTGGCGTACCGCAGGTCACGGCATCCCAGCACACCCACGCGGGAGACTGCAGCCACTGTGCCCAAATGGTCCTCCAGCAAGATGGTGGTCCCCGCCAACATCCCCACAGGCATTGGTTGTCTGGCTCTCCAGGCAGCGATCTAGCCCTAAAGCCATCATCTTTTTGCTCACTACGCTATTACAGTTTGGACCCAGGCATATGCATGTCAGTCTTGGCCCTGTTCCCCATGGGAACAGTCCAGCCAAATTGCCAGGCCAGGTTCTCCCTGGACCGTAAACAAGCATCCTAGGAGCGGTTTCGGGGTATCACCTCTCATCATCCAGGATAGTGTGAATCCAGTGACATGGAGAGGATGGGACCCACGTCTGGGCATTCCCTTCCCACTCAGGATGGCAAATGCAAAAAGAGCAGTTGATGGACAGAATGCTGAGCAATGTCAAATACCACCAGTCAGAGATCTGGGCCTAAATCCATAATTTTTTTTGCTCAGCACACCATTCCAGTTTCGCCCCAGCCATATGTAACTCAGTCTTGGCCCTGCTCCTTATGGGAACAGTCTAGTGCGAACTGCCAGACCAGGTCCTCCCTGGACCAGAAACAAGCATCCTAGGACCGGTTTTGTGGTATAACCCCTCGTCAGCCAGGATAGCTTGAATCCAGTGGTGTGGCGAGCACGGGGCACAAGTCTGGGCAGATCCATCACACTTGGGGGTGACAAATGCAAAAAGAGCAATGGATGGACGGAATTCTGAACAATGTCACCCCCCAGTCAGAGATCTGGGCCTAAATCCATCATTTTTTTGCTCACCATGCCATTCCAGTTTGGACTCAGCCATATGCAAATCAGTCTTGACCCTGCTCCCCATGGGAACAGTCCAGCCTGAAATGCCAGACCAGGTCCTCCCTGGACTGGAAACAAGCAACCTAGGACTGGTTTCGGGGCATCACCCCTCATCAGCCAGGATAGCTTGAATCCAGTGGCATGGCAAGTATGGGTCCACGTCTGGGTATACCCGTACCACTCGGGGTGACAAATGCAACAAGCATTTGCAATGCAATAGGTCTCGCATTTGTGCGAGTTAGAGATATTGGCAGGGGCGGCTCCTCCACTAGGGTGGAGGAGCACCGTCCCACTGCTTTCTCGCAGTGCGAGAAGCAGAAACATAAAATGGTAAAACTACCATTTTATGTTTCTGCTTCTCGCACTGCGAGAAAGCAGAAGGATTTGGTTGGTTTTGCTCTAAGGCAGGGGAGGAATGGTTTGCCTAATCTTGAGGACGCTGACTGTTTGGTCGGCCCTCTGGGGCCGCCGAAACCAGTCATGCGCACTCTATAGTTCTCCATGTAGGCTGCAATGCAGCCTACATGGAGAACATGGCCTCCCCGTAAGCCCCTTCCTGGGCTGCGTCCCGACCTATCACAACGCTCCACTGGAGCGTTGTGATTGGCTTAGGGGAGGGGAGGGAAGCTGTCTGTGGCTGCTTCCTGAAGACAAGACGCGGGACCAGGACTGCGCGGGACCCAGCTGGCAAAAAGGTAGGTTTCAATTCTTTTTTATTATTAATTAAATTAACACCCCCTCCCCTGCCCCCGCCAGAGACATGCCAGCCGCGACTGCTAGGTTAACCCCTGTCATACGGGAATTGGCCGTTAAGTCTCCGTCAGGGCCTGCCCAGCAATTCACACACAGTGACACTGCCTCCCACCTCCATGGCCTGGGGCAGCCCTGCGGGACAGCAGATCGTCCGTCCAAGGGGGCATAGCCATGCCCTCAGGGAATCCTCAGGCCTCAGTCCAATGGGACGGTGGTGGCCCCCGTCCTGCTCACCCCAGCAGCACAGTGAACGCTCTCAATGTCCCAGACACTCTCCCGGCCCCGCCAGCTTTGCTGGGCCTCAGTGTGCTTCCGCGGAGAGGAGTAAAAGGGGGGAGAAGGTGTGGTTGGTCAGCTGCTCCCATGGTACAGCTAGACCTGATGGGATCAATAGCTAGGCTGCAGGCAGGACCCCCCGGGAAGTTGGAATTTGCTCCATGCTTCAATGAATGACCAGGAAGAGTTAATTCATGAGTACCACGGTAACCAAGGCCAGAGGGGACTAAGAACAAACAGACAAGGAGGAACAGGATGAAGAGATACAGCATAAAATATACCAGGTCTAGAGTGAAACGGGCCAGGTGAATGCGGAACAGGGAGATCAGGACCCGGAGGACCAGGGTTAGAAGGAACAGAAGAAGCAGTAGTAGGAGGGCCAGGTGGCCCTGGACCAGAAGACGAGTGGAGTCTGAGAGCACCAATCAGGATCAGGAGACGAGGAGGACTAAGGCAAGAAGTAAGAGACCTAGGTGGACAGACCCATTAGGACCACTGCCAGGAGAACAAGGGAAAACAAGACCCGGCATATGCAGACTGTGACCACAGAGAATAGCTGAAGGAGGACTAGGGGACTAGGAGCAGAAGGACCAGGGCAGGGAAGATCGCGACCAGAAAGAAACGGTGCGAGAAGGACCTAACTCCGAACAATCAGAAAAAAAAACAAGGACCAGGAAGTGCAGGCCCAACGGGACTAGGATTAGAAGGTCCATGAAGATCAGATTCAGGGTGACCCAACACCAGAATGACAAGGACAATATTGACCAGTGTGACTCATACCAACTAGGAACTGGGAGGATAAGGCTCATGGGGCAAGCACATAAAAAACTAGGCCCAGGAGGGCCACTATTGGGAGGAACAGAACAGATGGGACCAGGGTCAGAGGGCCATGAACAAGGTGGAATAGTCAAACTCTTGTGCCAGGAGGACTAGGATGTGACCGGAGGACAAGAGGGCTTGGAAGGGCTAGGGAAACAAAACAAAGGCCAGTGGCACCAGTAGACCAATTCCAGGACGACCAAACAAAGGAGTACTAGAAGTAAGAAGACCACAAATACATGGGCTAGGGGGACTAGGAACAGAGGAATTGGAAACTGGCAAACCAGGGAGACTAGGTAAACCATGGAAGCAAGAACAGGAGGACGAAGGAAACAGAAATAGGGTGATAGAGGATCAAAACGGTCAGTACTGGAAAGTTGTGAAACAGGAGGACCAGGACCAAGATCAGTAGGGCTAGAGTATCTGGGAATGATGATAAGAAGACTAGGACTAAGGCTGGCATGAAGTAGATCCTGGAACATTAAAACTAGCTGGTGGGCCAGGACACATTATTGCAGAAACATGAGGATATGAAGCAGGAGGACGAGAACCAGGATTAAGAGTATTGGAGCCAGGTTCAGGAGGACTATGAAGTTCAGGACCAGGAAGACAATAGCCTGTGGGACCAGGATAAGCAGGAAAAGGACTGGGGTACTAGTGTTAAGAAGACTAGGTAAACTGAAAGGATCAGGATCTGAAGGACCCCAAACACTGCAAGGAGGGCCATGAAGTTCAGGACCTAAGGCTCCAGGGTCGGAATACCAAGTGGAACAGAATATCAGGACCAGAGTGAGGAGTATCAAATGTAGCAAGGCCAGCCAGAGACCGGAGCACAAGGGAATTAGACAAGAGTGGGCAAGTGGACCAGGACCAAAACAACCAGGCTCAGGGGGACCTGAACAAGGAAAGGAAAAGCAGGACCAAGAGGGCCAGGACCTGTGGGTGTAGCACCCAGAGGACCAAAATGTCAAGGAACAGAGCCAGGAGGACCAGAACAACCCAAACTACAAGGACAGTGACTAAGAGAGGCAGGTGTAGGAAGAGACCATGACAGAAGAGACCAGATGGGACAAGAGGACCAGTAGGATTAGGACCTGCAGTACCAGGCCCAGAAGGTAAAGGGTGAAGAGCACTAGGACAAGGTCAGCAGGGCTAAAAGCCCAGAGAGGAACAGGGCCGACGACTGGGGAAACCAGGAAGAGCCAGCATGGCCAGAAGACAAGGTTTATTTTAACCAGCATGACAGAATAAGAACAAGAAATATCAGGAGGACCAGAACCATGGACTTGGATGACTTAGAAAACCAGGCTCAGGAGAAATGAGCTGAAGCGAACACAAACTATAAGGACCAGGATCAAGAGGTTTATGTCCAGAGTGTACAGTATCACAAAAAGGATAAGGACTATGACAGCTAAGGATGGGAGGATCAGATCTTAGAGGCCCAGGAGGATCAGACCAGGGATCTAGGCAACCATACCCAGAGAAATAAGCTCTAAGATGACTAGCACACAGAGGGCCAGGGGGGCATGGACAAAGGAGACCTGAAAGATCAGGGTAATGAGGACCAGTGCTTGGTGTATGAGGATCAGGAAGACCAAGGTAAGGAGGAAAAGGAGGCGCAGGACCAGGATAACTACAGATAGGAAGAACAGGCCATAGGGCTTGGAACATAATGGCCAGGAGGATGAGGAACAGAATGGCCTGGTCCAGGAGGAGCAGATCAAAGAAGACAATGACAAATAGGTGTAAAATCTAGAGAACAAGAAACAGGAGGACCAGACTGCTCCAGGGAGGAATAGGAAGGTCAGGAAAATGAGGACTATGACCAGTAGGACCAGGAGCCCAGGACCAAAATGACCGGCTTAGGAGAACCAAAACTCAGTACAAACTGTGGGTCCTTCAACTTTGAGAATAAACTACGTTTGAAGCACTTACCTGTTTTCTTTGTGTTCTCGTACGAGAAGGAGAACTCCACAAGGACCAGGCAAATAGGACCAGTGAGACCACAACCAAGGGGACTAGGAAGATCAATGCATAGACCCCCATGAGAATCAAGACCTGGTCTACCAGAACGAGAAAGATCAGAGTGAGGAGGAAAAGGAGGACAAGAGCAAGGTGGACCAGGATTGTAGGAGCAAGGAGGACCAAGCAGGTGGCTAGGGCCAGGATGGTTAGGAGGAGGAACAGGATGATCAGGATGAAGGAGATCAGGACTAGCAGAATGAGTTAGTGCGGAATCAGGATGAAAAGGAGCAGTAGGACATGAAGGTCCAGGTGCAGGAGTATCAAGACCAGATGGAGGAGGGCCAGGAAGACTACGGAGATCAGGATCAGTTCAACTAAGGCTATTTGGACTATGGACATGAGTGGGGAGGATAAGGTGGAGAATTAGGGTCATTATAAGTGGCACCAGGAACAAGGCTAGGCAGACCAGGAGAACTAGAGCCAAAGAAACTAGGACCTGGAGTACCAAGTGGAGTATTAGTACCAGGACCTGGGGTAGGATGTGCAGGTTGATGATAAACAGGAAGACCAGGACAACCAGAGCAAGGAGGAACAAAAGTGAACTTAACAGAACCAAGATGACCAGGCCCAAAAGGACCCAATAATGAGGACACAGTATAATGTGGAACAACAGGATAGGGACAAGGGCCTGGAGGATCAGGACAACACAAACTAGACTCAGAAGGATGAGGACAAGAAGAGTCAGGTGGAGCAGAAATCATCAGACCAGCAGCACTAGAGTCAGGAGGATCTGTAGGACCAGGACACAGGGCACCAAGGCCAGAGAGACCATAAAAGATCAATACAAGCAAGGGTAAGGATCAGGAAGTGTGAGGCAGGAATAGAACTAGTAGTAGCAAATTCAGGAAACCAGTAAAAGAGCGACAAGAGCTAGGGGGAGCAGTGCCAGGGGGAGGACCAGACCAACCTAGAAAAGGAGGACTTGGAACAGGACCAGGAGGAGAACCAAGACCGGCCTTTAAGGACCAGGAGGAGGATGCCTGTGTGATTCTAGGAGGCCTTGTATTAAGAAAAATTACAGCATGCAACTTTGTGTTGTAAGTGACAGCAACTGGTGTCTGATGCTGGTACAGTGGCCTAAGGTTGAATCAGAAGGAGCGGGACTGAAAACTTGGCAGAAGGGTCTAAAGGTGGATGGGTGAAAAGGCAGTTGACTGTGAAGGATAGCAGATAGGGTTTGAGAAGCTCTGAGGGCTGAAGTCAGCAAAATTGGTCAATGGCTAATAAAGGGGAGGTCAATGGGCAAGTCGAAGCCAGCAAAGTGGAGCTCATGATCAGAAGAAGGCACTGGTGAGCAGAGGATAGAGTCGGAATGCTGCATATAGATGGGATCAGATGGCCTGCAGAATGGGACACTGAGTAACAAAGGGCTCTTATAGCCAGCTGCATTAGCATAGAAAACCAAGGCCAGCTGTGGTTGGTCCAACACCAGACATGTGGTCTGTGAAGCTCTAAGGGCAAGTTGAAGCGTGGCAGAGGTACGAATGCACCGGAAGTGTTTGGAAGAACAGCAAAGAGGCCCTGAGTAAAAAGACTGGTAGTCTGCGAAAACTCTAGGCTGTCAGAAGAATGTATGGTGGGGTTTTAAGGCTAAATAAAGGGTTAGAAGGACAGTAAGAACAGCAGATATCGCACAAAAGTGGTCTGGGGGTGTCAGGTGGGCTATAGGGGCAATAGAAAAAAAAGCTAAACGGGACTGTGGGAGCCATAAAACGGGTGCTGTGATTATCGAGGAGCAACCAGTAAGTTCAGTGGTCTTTGAGGCCTAGCAAAGCGGTGAACTGACTCTTTAGAATCTGCTAAGGATGGTCGAAGGAGAAAGGGGAAAGTGAAAGAGGGCAATGTGAGGGCAGACAGGGTGCTGGAGGAAGGTCTGAGTTCCAAATTCAGCAAGGGGGATAATGGACTAGCTAAGTGGTTGTGAGGGTTAGCCAAGGATGGTCTAAAATAGGTTCAGCGAATCAGTTGTGGGCTTCAGAGGGTTGTAAGAGATGGCTTTGAAATGTAACAATGTAGGAGGTGGTCTTAGAATTGGTGTGGAGACTGTGCATGCTGACAAAAAGAAGATGCCTGAGGTTTTGAGAGCCAGCTGAAAGGCTGTGATGCTGATAGAGTAACTTATTGAAACACTTACATTGACAAAACTTATCATTAACCCTGGGTGGAGTTCGCGGAGTGCCGCTACACTGAACTCAGCGGAGTGACCCAAAAACTCCGCCACGCTACGCAGAGTTCTGCGAGCGGGCGGAATAACAGTAGCTTCAGGTGTGGGTGGGACAGAAAATAGAAAGGCTCATAGCTGGTTAATTTACAAGTGCACCTACTGTGGAGTTGTTCATCCCACGGTGGAGGACTGACCCTGGGGCGCTGCCGGTGCTGGCAGTGCTGGTTGTGCAGGTTCTGCTTCTGGTTGCCTGCCAATAGCATTTGCTGTCTGAGAGAGGTTGCAGCTCCTCTGCATAGAGCTGCAGCGTTGTGTGATGCTACTGGCTAAGACACAGCAAGTTGATCTGCGCCGCCTGTGGCCGTGTGTGTTTTCTTCACCCTGAACAGAAGCACTTCCGGTGTCTGTCTTGTTGTGAAGGGTGAGAGTGGGCTGCATGGCTCCGGTAAACTCCGCTATCCTGTGGAGGCGGAGTTTTTGCCAAACTTCGCACTCCAAGCGGAGGGCGGAGTGACAAAAACTCTGTGAACTCCACCAGCGAAGCGGAGTTTATGCCAGCCTTACTTATCATCAGCTTTTGTAAATAGTAGCCTATGGGTTCTTATGGATGAAACATTGAACTGAACTGAGTTCTTGCAGAATAATCTGACAATCTCTGAAGGTCAGAATAGGGCTCTAAAATCTAGTTTAGAGAGAAATGGATGAGCCAGATGAGCTTTAAGTACTGGCAAAGGGGAGGGGCTGAAGGATCCTGAAAGCCAGTGTGGATCAGCAAGCAGATTCTAAGAGCTAGCGGCACTGGCTTACTGGCTGTAGACCCAGCAAGGGGTGGTGCCATATGTGTTTTGTGACTTATTAGTCTTGACTAGATCTTTTTATGTGTCAAGGGAGAGTGCAGTCTACTGACCTCTCTCACATAAAGTTCTACCTTTGTGTGACTCTAAGACCATTGCGTTGACATTCAATGTGTGTGTTGCGTGTGTGTATGTGTGGTGGCGGCTGTGTAGCCCTTGGTTAGTTGTAAGACTGTATATGTGATGAGAGTCTGGGTGCTGAGACCCGTGGATTACATTTTGGGTGGCCCTTGTTTTAGCCTGGCACAAGATGGAGGATGGATATAACTTTCTCAGACAGTGGATGTGTACTGACTGTATTCCTGTGGCTGGAGGATGGAGTCCCAGACACTGAAGTTAGGGAAGATGGAGATAGATCTACTTTGATATCAAATGAGGTCCTTGTTAGTACAGGGCTGCTGATTAGTTCTTACTGAGCACTGCTATTTGGCAGATGGTAGTGGTGTGAAATGAGCCATCTGTTTCTGTTACTAAAGGCAAGGATGTTTCTAAGAAGGCCCTCTCTTTTTGTCTGCCCTGATTACTGCTTTGGGAAAGATGATGGCAGTCAGGTGCAGAGATCTTATACTTCGTTGTATCCTTGTTTTTGGTACTCCTGTATGGAGCCAACACTACTTCTACCTGCTGTGAAAGCCATCAGCCAGAAAATTAAATTTCAAAGACAACCACCCCAAGCTGGTTGTATAACCTAAGACAGTGAATCCACATCCCTTTTGTGGAAAATCAGTGTCATTGTGGGACAGTAAAATGATTGAACCAAAGGACACAAGAATGGAGGTAACAAAAAGTCTCTGTTTATTCTCATTGTCATATTCCCCACAATATTTGTAATAAAGTCAACAAATAAAATATCTCTATCCGTCTCTTTTGTTCTGTGCCTTTCTCGCCGCAGTGAAACAGGTGAAACGTCTTGTGCCCATGTACTATATTAATCTCCTGCTACTAGGACAAGTCACCGAGTAGCCTGAGTTGAAGGGCCAGTAGCCAATCGGATCCAGAATGGGTACAATTTGGGTGTTCTACAGTCCTGAGATAACCCCCAATCAGAAAAGGAAAACAGTGGAGCACTTCCAGAGGACACGCATGCTTGTCTAGTTCACCCAGGGGAAATATAGGAATAGCTGTAATAACTAATTGAGTAGGATGATATAGCATTTGCAAGCCATGCACAGGACTGTCATCACATTAAATGTTTTCTGATCTTGAGAGGACAATGAAATAATCAATTAAATAGCATCATTCCTATACCCCCTCAACCTTACCCTCTCATGATGATTATTCTGAGAACAAATGTTCCTGTACGTTTCCCCACTAGGTTGTTTGGGAATACCACAAGTACCACAGCACCAGCATTGAGATGGAAGAATCGTTTCACTGTTGGTCTAAGGGACATCTTAAGTGGCCTACTAAAACACAATAATTATCTTATTTACATGCACAAAACATACAAGGTACCAAGGCTAAAACTAAACACACCTACATGGCTATATATGTTGACTCTGTGGTCTGAAACCGGCTGTATTAAATCAGCTCTACAGTATTTGTTAAAAAACAATAACGTGTTTAATGAGAGGATAATCAATACTCACAAGTCTGGAACATCAACTGCGTCAACAGGCCTATAATGGCAATGTATAGAGGCTGTCTTTTGAGAATCACATATTTGGAAATCAGATTACGCAGGATATATTCTTAAGTAGTAAATAATCTTTATTTGGATTATACACAATAATCATAAAAGATAAAAGTCATGTGTTAAAAAAAGAAAAAAAAAGGGAACACAATGGTACTTATTATAAAAGAGCACAAAATACATTTAAAACATTTTTTAGGCACATACTGATTCGATTCATCCAATTTAAAATATACATAGACTTATAAAATCCTATTAATATCAGGACCCCGGCCTACCATGCGCGTTATTATTACTAAGCACAAAGTATTTTATTAAAAAATAGGGGCACCTTTTAAATAGCCGATGACTGCCGTCATCACCACCTGATCCTGTAAAAGTTGAAAAAATAAAAAGGCAGGGTAATGTTGGGTGAAGCTCCTCGCTTTTAAAAGGGGTAATAAATATCTTCTATGGAGCAACTCATAGTATTTACAAAATAGGACCAGATGTATTAGGGTCTGGGGGGAACAGTCATCACAAGGGCAAATTTAAAGAGCGTGAGGATCAAAATGGCCCGGCGGGAAGCAAATCATCGTACGGATAGTACCCAAGCGAAATTTGGTAAGTAAAGATCTATCCGTGGGGTGCTTAACTGTCGCGAGATAATTTTCAGGGCCACTAACAGTTTTCAACAACAGGAAAGATCTAGTGGAGTCTTTCGTCAGCACCCGAGCTTCCCTTTCCTCATTGGTTTTATTAAGAAATGTTTCCATTAAAGCTCTGTGATCACCCTTTTTGATGAGATGTGGCTTATCAAAGATGTCCGTGCGATCGAGGGAGTGGGCGACCGATTTTATATAATTAATCCATGGTATCTTAAGCCCGTAGGTGCAATCCATGCAGTCCTCAATCACACTCCTGTTAAACCACAAGCTCTCATTAGCCCAAACAGAGATCCATAATAACAGTGGAGCCAGTTTAACCTGGTCCTCCACGTAGTTTAGGCCCAATTCCTCGTGATTGACAAATGAGGAGCTGTTTGGGCCCACCCCCAGGAGCTTCCTACAAAATCGGTACTCTTCCAGCTGGATTCCTTTACACTTACGGTACCCCCAAATAGCAGCTCCATAAGTCAGGACTGGGAGACACTTCATTTTAAAAATTTGTACCAGGGGCAGCACAGGCTTGTTATATAAACTCACTGAACAGAGAAGGACTAAACTTAAAAATTCAGACAATAGGAGAGAACCAGGGGAAACAATTATTTATCTTAATACTGCCCTGACACACTTTGCAGTGTCATGCTTCATCATTGGGCCGCATCATACGTCCAGGTGCAGACCAACACACTGGACGGAGCGCATTTATTTTTTAAAGAAATGAGAAGACGTGTGGAGGACACAAGGAAGGAAAAGGTACAAACAAACAAAAGTAATAAAGAGGAAGAAATATTTCCCCAAAGAAGGGATCTAGAAGTGCAGAAAAGACAATTAAAACTACCTAAGGAGAAACACACTTTTATCTTTATTCCTGTGTTCCCTTGGTAGAATTAAAAATTTCACCAGGGGATATACCGGGGAGGTAAAGACCCCTATACCCCTACTGCAATTGCCTACTGACATTGAAAATCTAAATAGGGCACAGCAGGCTTGGGTGAATTTAGAACAACGGCTAGATATACAGGGGAGCCAGTTAATCTGGTAGTCAAAAGAGATCCCCAGATAGGGGAATGTGGAAACCCTAATAACGTGTTGCCCTTTGATGACAATGGGCCTCGTCTTAGCTGCCCTCCTCCGCAAGCCATATAGTGCATCTTGGAAATGTTAGTGTCTAGGTCCAGGTCGTCCATGAACTTCACAAACCGATCCACCAGGAGTTTTAGCCAGTTAGCTGTTTGGGCCATCAGTACCGCATCATCGGCGTATAACAAGGACGGGACCCAACTTGTCTTTACCCTTGGCAGATCAACTCCATTTGCGCTCAGACATGCATCTAGGCTGTTAATATATAATAAGAACAGTAGTGGGGCCAGCACGCATCCCTGCCTGACCCATCGTGGTAGGCCTAAAGGTTCAGTGGTTTGCCCCTCAATGCCGTATCTAACACGAGCATTTACGTCCGTGTGCAGGGCTCTGAGAAAATTAACCAGGTCGACAGGCAGCCCCAGCGCCCCAAGGATATCCCAGAGCTTGGACCTATTCACCCGATCGAAGGCGCTGCTAAGATCCATAAATGCAAGGAAAAGAGCTCCCTGCTTTGCTACGACATACTTCCCTATGATAAGGTTGAGGTTCAAGCATTGTTCAATGGTGCCCATCCCTTCCCTGAATCCATATTGGACAGGGCAAATGATGTCTTTAGCCCGAGCCCAAACTTCCACACGCTGGAAAACAATACGCCCTACCACCTTTACCACTGAACATAATAGGGAAATTGGTCTGTAGCAGGTGGGGTCCGACCGATTCCCCTTCTTAAATACAGGGACTATAGTAGCTGTTTTCCAGATAGGCGGAAGGCCAAGTTGTGTTGCAGCGTTGAGAACATTAACCAACACTGATCCCCAAATATGAGGTTCATTCTTGTAAAGGTCCATGGGGATTCCGTCTGGCCCAGGTGCTTTATTGGACGGACTGCCCATGAAAGCCTTGTAAACCTCGTCAAACTCAAACCTGATCTCCAAAGGGTACAAATTATCCACATTGCCCTGATTAAAAAGAAGGTCTTTATCCAACGCATAGACCTTTTGATTGTGTGTAACCCAAGTGGCTGGAGGGATGGAGGAGCCTATATCATCTTGCACAGCCACATTGAGCTGCCTACCTTTAACCACCGCCGAAAAACCCCTAGAGTCTCTAGAGGCACAAGTTGAAACTAACTGATCCCATGAAGTTTCTCTAAGCTACGCCTTCCTCTTCGCTAGGGCAAATTTATAAGCCCTCCTAGCCTCCTTAATATTGTCTTGGTTGCGAGGTAAGGTGTTTAGAACTTCGCGCAAATAGTTGCCCGCCGACCGGCATGACTTGTTGAACCAGCCCGGATTGGTGCCGTGAAACCACATGCTTGTTCACTTTGGCCATTGAGAGCTTACGCCACTTAACTCTCAGACCCCTGTCCTTTGTGGTTAAACCAGTCAGGCCAGGGTCAGGAGTTACATCTGGACAGGAGTTACATCTGGACCTACGTCAATTCTTAGCCCAATCTCTATGGGATTATGGTAGCTAAAAGTGGTTTCATGGACCACTCCTGAGCCCAGGAGTGGTCCATGATATACTCTTTATCCACTGTCCTTGAAGCTTGTTTCTTATCCATTAATTGGGCTTAAATGATGATGTAATTACCAACTGCGCAGTCATTTTGTCCAAACAATATTTACTCCCCAAACGTTGCTAGAAAAACATCTGACAAAAATTGACTGACATTTGGCCAGATACATAGATTCTTTTTCTTTTATATGTATGGTTTTAATTCCTTCTGCCTTCAGATTGGAATTCAGCCACTCTATGATACTGAGTGAAGGGGTCATATGCAACTGGTTCTAATTTAAAAAGATCACTGTGGATCCAATATTGCTAGGGTTATCAGATGGCATCATGTCACTGGAATACAACTTTTCCAGTGCTAGACTTTGCTTTTGCAATTCATTGTGTTCAGGTGTTTTAGCCTTATTTGTTTAATTGAACTAAACCAGAATTACAAATAACATAATGCACAGATTTGTTAGATGAAAACTCGGGACAGAAAAATAGGTGTTCATAACAGGGAGCCTTTTGGTAATGCTACATCTGTCCCTGGTGCATTCATGGCTTTGTGAGTAAAAGTGAGTACATAGCTCTAGAAAAGGAAACAGCTTCACCTATCCCTGAAAAGGATCTAATGATTATTTGCAACCTCATCAGATACATGTAAAAGAGCAGAAGCATTGGTGGAGTAAGTGACAGCTCCATAATGGGGCTTCCTAGTCGCTTTTTCTTATCCCTTGGTACATTTGAGTGGCATTCTGTACCATGGCTGCCAAGGTAACTTGCAAAAAGTCAAATGTTCGCTTCAATGGCTATTGGGACCTTTAGACAGTGCTGTTTGGATACAAATTGCATTTTAGAGAGTTTTAGCACTAACTTGCATAAGGAGACAAATGCTAATTGTGTTCACTCTTTGCATTTCTAGTGGCAAGTGTTGAAGTATGTTCTATGATTAATCATTTCAGCTGATTAGACAGCAGCTTGGTAAATAGTAATGTTTCTCTGCTATTTGCCTAATCAGGGTTCAAATAGTATATAGTGTCTGCTATTTACCCAGCAGCTGGTTGAGAAATGAAATTTCAGTGCTATTTGTACGGCTGCTGGCCAAACAGGACAACATTTCTGCTATTTAGTCAGCAGTGGGGTAAAGTTAATTTGCTATTTGCATGGCTGCTGGGAAAATTATACATAATTGTCTGCCATTTTGCCTGTGGCCGGGTACATAGTGAAGATTCTTGGCAATCTGCATGCCAGCTATACACATAATAGATAATGTCTACTATTTAGCCACAAGCTGGGTAATTAGTAATGTTTGTTTGCTATTTACATTTAGACCACAGCTGGTAAATAATGACGTTTTCTTGCTATTCGCTTGGCCGCCAGCAAAATAGGATATAATGTCTAGTATTTAGCATACCTGCTGGGTAAATAGTGATGTTGCTCTGCTATCTGCAAGGTGGCCTGCCAAATAGTAAACAATCTCTACTATTTAGCCAGATGGGCTGGTAAATAGCTGGGACAATTCACTATGCATCTGGTGGTTGGCTAAATAGCTTCCAAACAATGTACTATTTGGGTGGCGGCCAGATAAATAGCCACTTCCTTAACATAAAGTGTTGGCTCAACAGAAGTTTAATGCAACAACTTTCAATAGGGAGAGTGGCTTTAATTTTCTATTTAGCCTATGTTTTTATTTCTGATGGTGTGTCTTTGTACTTTGTTACTGCTTGACACACAGCAGGTACTGACACAGAATTCACTTTTGTGTGCCAATAAAAAGAACTAAGAATAGAATTTAACTCCCATAATTAAATTGGGCTGTGCTATTTTATAACCGGTTTTACCATGCCTATTAATTTTTTGGTTGTCTTTACGCAGTATATAGAATATGCAGGGAAAGCCCAATTTGGAATCCGCCTCAGTCTCACAATATCTTGGGAGTCCCGCCCACTTGAGTTCACCGAGTTGAACATATTTATTCCATGCCAAAAGCCGATTCACTTCCTGTGATAACTGACAGCTGAACTCCAGTAGCATGCACATTTTCCTCTCCTTACTTAGTTTGCTTCATTTTCTGTCTTGAATTTTGAATTTGCTTTCCTCCAGTCTTTGACTATTGTGTGTCTTTAATTTTCCCTAAGTTGATCACCAACTCTCTCTTGAGGCCAAGAACAAGACATAACTGGTCCTAGACACCATTTTCAGGTCGATGGAATCATTATCCCTGGCTTTGGAGATAGACTGCCACCTGGGAAATTGTGAGATTTCCAAGACAGTCCAGTGCCTTTGAAAAATAGGTAGGTCTATGGCAAGACTGAAGTATTACTGACTTTTATTCCACCCATCAGGCAGATAATATTTTCCTCTGTCTACACATTATTTTTTATTGGTGCCCACCATTCACCTGACCCAAGGGTCCCAACTATTCAGTGCTATTGCTGATTGCTTACAATGCATTATGCACAAAATTATTTGACCTATTTTTAGGTCGAGCTTAGGCAGCACGCATGCACTGTCTGCAAGGCCTGGTGTCTTCATTAAAAGGACTTTGGTCCCACCTGCTGCTTACCATAGGTCGACTCCAGCATCGTGCTTCTTTGCTGCCTCCTAATTAGTTCAGGCATCCGAGACCTCACTTCCGTCGGAGGCAGAGGAGCACTGGCCAAGTACAGTTTCCTTCCTCTTTCATTCTTTATCTGGTGTTTTTCGAGTACTTCCTTTTTTTTTTTTTATTGTTGCTTGCCCGTCGCAGTTAGCGCCTCTGCATTAACAGAGCGGAAACATGCACTGTTAACGTACAGTACGAGACACAGTGTTTTATTTTAGATGTGCACTTCATCTAAATTCATTGGCGATTTGTTTCTCCTCTTTCATGGACAGTATCACTTTTGCAAGATGAAAGCGGCCATAGAAGGGGGGGGGGGGGAGGAGTTGGGAAATGTTGTGCTTTGTTTAATGTGCGGTGTTTGCGAGGAGAGGAAGATGTTAACTCTTGAAATGAGACTCTTTTTGAAAGGCCCCCGATGCTACCAGTATTGTATTGTATTAGCCTTTATAGAGTGCGTAGCCTACCGCTGGTGGCAAGGCCTGCACAGATTATTCGCAAATGAGGATGGTTTGCACTGACCCCAGCACCTGTACTTCATTTCTATTACCAATGAAACTACAGAGCAGGGTTTCAGAAGCTGATGCAAGTATAACAAAGGGGAATGAGAAACAAGCGCTGGAATGAGTCATAGATTTCCAGAGGCAAAACATCTACCCTTGCTGCAATGTAGGGAAAACAAATCTGTTACAAAGAAACATGAGTTATTTTTATGCCTCAGCATCATGGACAGAGACAGTGGATTATGTACCTGCTTGGAGAGTGAGTGACTAATAACTTCTTGCACTGTGGTAGAGAGGTGTAACATGCTCCGACACTTTCTTTGTTACCTGCTCTGTAATGTCTTTTTTTAATCTGAACAGCTAATCGCCAGAAAACAAGTCCTGACCATCCTGTTTGTCCACTCATTTCTTTCTGGCCTTCCAACCATGCTCTTGTAGAATGAAACACTGAGCTTACAGCCTACAAAGACATTAAAGGCATAACATTGCACAATAAACATACCACAATAAAGATCTCTAACAGTACAAGAGGTAAATTAGAAAGATAAACGTCTGCTTTGTGCTTTCGGTCATTTAGAAAAGAAACACTAAGGACCTCATTTATGAAAAGTGACGCATCACTGCGTGAAAACAGCGATGCGTCACATTTCATTGCGCCCTCCTTGCGACATACTGGATGTGTCATATTTACAGTATGACGCATCATGTCGCAAGGAGTTACAGATACGTCAGTATTTCTGACGTATCTGTAGGCGCAAAAATGACGCATTGCTGGAGTGTGTCACGAAAGTGACGCAACTCCATCAATGGGTCATTTCGCATGGGCAAGTCCCATTTCAAATGTGCCTGCGTCAGTCTTACGCCTGCTGTGAGACAGGCGTAAGATATTGACGCATTTGCGTCCTAGAAGTTGCGCAGTGAAATCTCATAGATTTCACTGCGTCACTTCTACGAGGCTTACTTGCGTCAAAACGCCGACCCTGCATACATTATACCTGGCGCAGGTATAATGTGGCGCAGGGGTTTACAAAGTGACGCATCTACCTAGATGCGTCACTTTGTAAATATGACGCAACATGGCGCATTTTTTACCCTGCTGGTGCGTCACAAATAGTGACGCACCGGCGGCGCAAAAGTGACGCAAGGGCTCATAAATAAGCCCCTAAGTTTAAATCACAACATTTCTTGGTCTCATTAAACATGCAACGTGGCTGCTCCTCAGGGCAAATGCGTATGCCGACGTTGGCGCTTGGGCCTTGGTTTTGGGATCACCATTCACTGATGAAATGAAATGGTATGGTGAGGGAATAAATAATAATTGGGAATATGTCCTCTCTGTTGTTTGCGAGGGCGAAATGTTTTTATAATAGTCAAATTGCTGTAGATATTTGTAAAATAATAATATTTGGCATACAGTGCAAACTTCCTCTTTTATGTGAGGATAAAAGAAACTACCATTTCAGATTCTTACAGTCAAAGCATTGACCAAGCAAATCAGAATTAAATATTCGAAGGAAATCCCAGGCTGTAATATCTGCTGAATTGCTTTTTTCATGGGGACGGGTAAAAATGTTACCGGCATAATTTTAAGAATTAACTTACCACAGGGATTCAACCTCATAGAGGACAGAAGTCAGACACAGCCCGGTCAGCATTAATATGTAGAGCACCAGATGGAAGCTGTATCAAGGTGAAATAAATCAAGTGTTACCTTTAAAGGTATTTTTTTTCACAAACTTCAGCGATCTCTGGTATAAAAGAAGTTTTCTTCTTTCTGAGTCAACTATGTTACATTAGTTCCTATCCATGCTGAAGTGGGTTAGTCACGTGGTAAGATTTACTTTTTAGGTTGAGCTTAGGCAATGCGCATGCGCTGTCTGCAAGACCTGGTGATGTCCGTAAAAGGACGTTGATCCCACCTGCTGCTTACCATAGGTTGACTCCAGCGTCGCTCTTCTTTGCTGCCTCCTAATTGGTTCACGCACCCGATAGCTCACTTTCATTGGAGGCAGAGGAGCATCGATCAAGTACAGTTTCCTTCCTCTATTTATTTATTTAATGCATTTTTATAAAGCGCGGACTTTACCCGAAGGTGTTAGAGCGCTGTACAATAGAACCAGTTACGTTACATGGGAGAAATGTTACAAAATAGAACGTTACACAAATAGCAGGACACAGTATCACACACAGCAAGCAAGAGGAGGTAGGGAAAAACATAGAAGGCAAGAACACAATATGAAACACAGCAAGCAAGGAATGTACAAAAAATATTACAAATTTACAATGACTAACGAACTTCCTGGCGGGGTCTGAGAATGAAGGAATTAGTTCTGAAAGTGTCTTTGGAATAGAAGAGTTTTGAGGTCAGCTTTGAAGATCCGGATGGAGGTGGTGGCACGGAGCAATGGAAGGAGCGAGTTCCAGATTCTCACCGCATTACCTGAGAACGATTGAGCCATCGATTTTTCCCTTTTGAAGGAGGGGGGCTCAAGCAGAAACTTTTCCGCATTCCGAGAAGGTCTCAAGCCTCCAGACAATTTCATTTATTCGCCAGATAGCGAGGGGAGGAAGTGTGCAAAGCTTTGTGGGTGATGCAGGCCGTTTTGTAAATAGCTCTTGCCTCGATGGGAAGCCATCGAAGAGAAGACAGGATGGGAGTGATGTGGTCACTTCTTTTGGACCCTGAAATGAAGCGAGCTGCTGAATGGAGGACGGATTTGAGGGGGGAGAGGTGAGATTTGGGTAGGCCAGTCAGAAGAGAATTACAATAATCCAGTCTGGAGAGAACTAGCGATTGGACCAAGGTTTTTAGGTCTTTCTCCGGGAAGAACCGACGAATCCCCCACGGAAGGCGCAGCTGATAACGTGCGTTCTTGGCAATGGAGTTGATGTGTGAGATTAGGTTGAGTCTTTTGTCAAGTATGACACCTAGGGATTTAGCGCAGTCGACAATGATGGGTTTATTCTTGAGTAAATTCAGCTGATCCATCCAGGATTGAACAGGAGGCGGGGAGAGAGAGGTAGATAGGAGGAGGAATTCAGTTTTGGAGGGATTGAGAATGAGTTGGTGAACTAACATCCAGTTGTGAATAGAGTTGAGAGTAGAGTTGAGTAGTGAGAGATCTTGAGAGGAAGACACCTTGAGGTAGATTTGAGTGTCATCCGCATAGAGATGGTAAAGGATCCCAGATTTGCTTAGGAGGTTCCCTAATGGTTCCAGATAGAGATTAAACCGAGTGGGTGCAAGGATAGAACCTTGAGGGACGCCTTGACCAACCACCAGTGGAGACGAGAGACTGTTCGCAATCTTGATCATTTGGGATCTGTCCGAGAGGAATGAGGCAAACCATTTAAGCACTGTGCCTTCCACGCCCATTCTCTGTTGAAGAGTGTTAAGGAGGGTGTTGTGATTAATAGTGTCAAAGGCTGCAGAGAGGTCAAGAAGAATCAGAAGGCACGATTCCCCAGAATCGAGTATCTATCATTCTTTACCTGGTGTTTTCGAGAACTTCTTTATTTTTTAATTGTTGCTTGCCCGTCGCAATTAGCACCTCTGCAGGAACGAGCAGAAATGTGCACAGTTAACATACAGTATCAATCAGTATTCTAATAAAGTGCGACTACCCACCCGTGAGGGTCTCAAGGCTCGGGGGGAGGCTGGTCTGCGGTTCAGTTGAAGAGCCAGGTCTTGAGGTCCTTCCTGAATTGTGGCAGCGATTTTGTCAGAGGCACGGAGTTCCAAGTATTCGCAGGGAGTACGAGATGCAGTGTTTTTTTTTTTAGATGTGCCACTTCATCTAAATTCACTGACCTCTTGGCGCTTTGTTTCTCCTCTTTCACGGACAGTAACACTTTTGAAAGTTGAGAGCAGCCATAGAAGGGGGTGGCAGAGGAGTTGGGAAATGTTGTGCTTTGTTTAATGTGCAGCATTTGCGAGGAAAGGACAGGATGTTCACTCTTGAAATTAGACTCTTTTTGAAAGATCCCCGAAAGAGAGAGGAATGCTACCATTATTGTATTGTATTAGCCTTTACAGAGTGCATAGCCACCCGCTGGTGGCAAGGCTCAAAGCTCTTCTCTGGATTTTCGAGTAAGTGCCTCCTTCCTGTGTTTCATTTGTATAGTGCCTCATAGCCCTGACATGGTTATATAGTGAGAGTTTCGATCGGCACAATGTTGCTGGATGCATGATTGAAAGAGTGTTTGTGTTAGCGTGGCCTAAATGGAAACAGCAGAGTACAGCACATGCTCTGTGAAGGAACTTTCGTGAACATAAATCTGAAGTGATCCGCAGAGAGTAAGAATTTGTGCAGCTGCGCATGTAGGCACGTGCCGTTATGCCTGGACAGTGTTGTATAAGTAAATGTGACCATTACAATACCCTGCACACCTGAACTATGCCTCATGCCAAAACTCAAAAAAGAAAAATGCTATGTAAATTTATATACTTGGCCCTAATAGTATTTAAGCCCCCATTGCCATGTCATGAAAGGGAAGCCCCAGAAGTAAGATTGTGGATGCATGATCTATTGACATGGGCTAAGGCAGAGGCTGCGGCTATCACATGGTACAGTGCTACAAACTGGACGTGGCCAAATGGCACTGATTTGGGATGTTTACATTGCGAAGGTGGATGGAAGACAAAAACAACATCAGACCCCCTTAACCATGCAATCAGTCGGCATAGGAAATATACTAAGCTGAAAGTCAACACCAATGAACAAGACTGATAAACACATGGGCTGTAGCAGTGAGCCCTCCCCCCCCCCACACACACACACACACTGGCTTGAACTACTGGTGATTTCTCCTTCTATCCCACTTATATGTCATCCATGGGAAGGAAGCACATAAGGGGAGTTTGCATGGCCCTGTTGACCTGTTTTGGGGCTTTGTGAGTCGGGAGGGCAGGATCAAAGTTCAGTGGTATGATTGTGGCATGTAGTGAGTGAGGTAATGGTTATATGACTGATATTGTTAAAACCTAATAAAGAAATGTACACAAAAAGTATACGTGACCGTTGAGTGCGTTGGTTAGGTCAACAGAACTAATAATTTAAATGTTGTGGAAAGAAACAATTCACCAACCTATACCTCTGCTGTTGAAAACCCTTGATACAAGGTACTCGAGGCTGTCTGTCCCGCACCTAATGGATTTAGGCCAATCACGTTATCACTTTTATTACCCAACCATGTACATTTATTTGCTGTTGGGTAAATATAGAATTGTGACACAGTGCATTCTTCTTAACACGCAGTAGTGCTAGAGAGCCCCTCCCCCCCTGTGGTCCCTCGTCAGTGTACTCCTGTGGAGAAATGGAAAGTGCAACTGGTGTGGGTAGCTCCAGTGCCACAGACAAGATGTTAAGATTGAAGCATTGTACTACCTATTTTAAAAGAAGATGGTAAATACAATTGCAAGAGAGCATAGGCAGATCGTCTGCTTTACAAAAGGGTAACAATTAGATAATTAGATCCGTCTTTGGCACGCTTTAAAAAGGAGACCAAAACTTTCCTTATGGGCAAATTCCTCGCATAACGATCAGTTTACAATCACCTCAGCGACATGTTCCACCCACCTCTTCGGCATTATCCATGGCTTTTTACGGATGATACCTACCCTGCACTCCTGGGCATCCCACCCAAGAGTTGAGACTGCGTGCCTTCTTTTATAATGTATCTACCTGTTTTTTTATCCCAAATATATCCGGGACTTTAGACTGCTTGCTTTTCCTTGTATAATGTATCTACCTATTTTACCCAATTAGTACCCTCCCCTCCTAATTCTTTTGTATACCACCCTTCAATCCTGTAAAGCTCTCTGTACCCTCACGGGTCTGGTTCGCGCTCTATAAAACTTTAAAAATAAATAAATAAATAAAAAATGCTATAAAGCATGTCAAAGAAAACCAAGTTGTGTATTAGTTATGCGCATCTAATGCAACCTTGTAATTTGATTCGTATGCAGTTCCTGTGGGGTAAGGGGTGGATAGTTTGCAAAAGAGTCCTAACAGGTTAGGTTGTTCTTGAAACCATTAGTGTGGTTCCTTTTTGGAATTAGAGCCCTCACGCACTCTAAAAGAGGGTCATGCTTTATCATAGGGACTTTGCTCCTTGTCAAGCCGGCACTGCAATGCTCGATGAGAACCCTCTAGGGGGCACTTTGGCGGAGATCTTTTTTCCAAAAGCCGTATGTGAAGTGAATGTGTAGGGCCTAATTGTAGATGTGTTTAGGAAGAATTAATGTTTCTAATTTCATGTTCGAAAACTATCACTTTTAAAATAATACTTCTCAATGCACTGATATAATCTGATGTAATAAGGTGAAAAGTTTCTGCATGTTAATGAAATACACTTTTAGAATTTTGAAGAGACTATTATATTTTTTCACTTTTGCTGCAAGATTTCTTTGAAAATTAAGGTGTTCCTAAAGTTGAGCAGTGCAGGACTCCCTAGTTTCTCCCTTTCTTTAACACAAATTAAACTAGTGCTGAGACGAGTAAACAGCATCTCAGAGCTGCTGTTGACCAGGGAGCTGCATAAAAAGTTCAGGAGAGCCATATGTGGCCCTCGGACTGCACTTTGAGTATCAATGATCTAAACAGACCACCCACTAGTCCCCATCTTTTTCGGTACTTCCATTCAATTTAAAACATTCAACTTTCCTATTTGTGGCACCAAAAGAGTTCTGAGTGGGCCAACACTTTATAAAACATTTGTAACCTAACCTAAGCCCTTTTCTTGGATAGTATGATTGTCCCCATCTGCGATAGTCAAACCAAAATACGTTTTAGCACCTAAGAAGGCTGCCCAGACATCAGATAGTGGTTTGGTATCAACACTTTGTGGGGTAATGTCTACTCCACTCATTTTTTGCTGTTGTGTTCCTTCACATTTGCCACCTGGCAGCTAATCCCTTAAGTAGGAAAATAAGCAGTGTTATACATTTACAAATTCATTTTAATTTCTTTGCTTAATGGGAAAAATCTAGATTGCAAATTTTCTCTAGATTTCAAATTTTGTGAATGTACAACCCCTGTGTATTTCAGTATGTGTGTTGTGCTCAGTGAACTTTAACCAATTATCTGGTGTGTCTAAGGCATGTCCAAACCTTATATAAAACTTATTCTCTGTATATACGGTATCAATGACAATTGGATGATCTATCTAGTTTAAAAGTGTATATTCTTATAGGAATCAATTCAATTCAATTTTATTTTGGTTCAGCAAATAATCCATATAAAATATAAGTTTGGTTTCTATTTAAAAGTAGAGTATCTACAAATGTCGGTTAAATTCAATAGATGAGTTACAAGATTATCTTGTTAATTTTCCTGCAGATAGGATATAAACTGCTACAGATTGGTATACAGATTGTTCGTTACTCCTCAGACAGAAGTTTAAGGCCTTTTACATAGCCTTGTAGTATGTGCCCAGTAAATAGATCGCAAAAGTTGCTTTGTGGATCCACTTGTTTTAGAACAAAAGTGCAATAATGTCTCTTCACCGCTAAATTCACAGTTACAATGGTCTGAAAGTGTTTCTGAAGTTGGCCATGTTTTTTGCAAAGGTTAGAACCAGGAGAATCCCTCATCTGATTTTAATATAGAGACTTCTCTTAGGTTCAGGTGTCAATTGATCCCTTTGACTTTCAAAGTTGGCTAAAGATTTTAATGTCAGATATAATATGGCTGTTTTCCCTTTGGGGATTATATTGAGTTGGTTCTCGCAGCTGTTGTTTCGGTACCTACTTTGCTAATTGAGCCAGGATTATTAAAAAAATCAGACAAGCCTAAATTCACTAGTGTATTATGGACGTGATACAACCATTCAATTTTTACTGTGTTCCTATGGTTCAATATGTTTAGGTTAGTGCCTAAGTACATTTCTGTAGCAGGATTACTCCATATTTTGGCCCAGTAAAGGACAGGCTTCAGCCGTATTAGTGTATCAACACTAATTATACCAAGTTTAAGTCCTAAAGTTTCCATTAGGGTGCCGGGACCAATCATAGGATCTGACACAGTAAAAGATTCTCTGTTTTTGTAAGCACAATACTTGTTTATGGCCCCATAGGTCAGCTTTATAGTAAGTAACAGCTGTCACTTTCATGTTATAAACTTGTAGTATGGATTTTATGGATTCACCTCAAATTGTTTTTGCATAGCAGAACAGTTCCTGTGTTTTGACACATTTCGATGACTTTCTTCTCCAGTTGCTTTGTCCAAAACAGTGGATTCCTAGGTAATCAGCGGTACAGACATACTCCAAGGATCGCCCTTTGGCCTGGAACATTTTTTTAGTTTAGCTTTAGCTTTCAAGCCTATATACCTTGTTTTTTCCACATTGATGGTAGGTTTTTAAGACACAGTAATGTTCCAAGTCCTGCTATAATAATAACTTGCATTTAAAGAGACACTCGGGTTGGTCATGAAGGGGTTAAAAAAATAGGTGTATCCGGACAGTTAAAAAAAAAGGATCCTCTGATTGGTCTAGAGAGCTTTTTCTCCCTTGTGGAGAAGTGTGGCTCAATGGTTAGAGCGGCAGACCCTGATGCAGAGATCTGGCCCGGGACCAGGGTTCAATTCCCACCTCGGCAGGTCTTGGGCTCAATTTCCTCAGACCTGATAATTCTCGCCTCGGTGCCTATTCTAATCATGGGTCCCACTCTGCAACTCTGGGCAATAGCTTGCTTAATCTCCACAACGGCCCCAACAGCGCTGGGATGCCTGGCTTCACCCTGGTGGTGCCCAGGAGTGGACATTTCACAGGGAAAAGCCAGGAAGGGTTCCACAGCAGTATGCGTACAGCGCCAGGACACCTCTTTGGGGGTATAAGTGCGCTTTACAAGTACGAATTTCATTCATTTCCCTTCATCTTTTTTTGATACTGCAGGAACGGTCCCAGCAATACTGTGCAACCTAATTGGCTAGTGCAACTCGCAAGAAAATGTTGTGGCAGCCATTACAAGACTCAGGGACTTGGTCTTTGAGTACTGAAAAACAATTTTATAAATAGCATAAGGGGTCATGGTAGGGATACCCTGACAAGCAGGCACCTGTGGGGTAGCCCATAGGGAGCCCCCAAGGCCCAAAAGCAATGCCGTTGTGACCACAGTACTCCCCTAGGAGCCAGTGTGGCCTTCTTGTGAGTTCCCGCAGTGGTCCAGCTGTACCGGTGCTCAAGCTTCTACCCCATGGTACTGCGCTCCCATGTAGGATTCACCGGGATAACATTGGATGATACAACAGTAACATGGGGTGGAAGCTTGAGCACCGGTACAGCAAGAGTACAGCAGAACTAAAAATACGGGGGCAGGCTGCCCGCGGGATGGGGTTAGGCGCAGGGTCTGGCTGATGACAGACCTTGCGGCAAGCCCCCACTGCGCACGCTGTAGGCTGTGGCGGTTGGCTACCCATGGGGTGTTGGGCACAGAACCTGGCCAGAGGCCACGTTTTGGCCATGCACAGTGGGGGTTTGGCCACTCATGGGCATAGGGGCCAGGCCCTGTGGCCAACCCCACCACTGCAAACGGTAATAAGCCTTGTGTAGTGGGTGATTGGCCCTCCATGGGGCGTGGTTGGTGCAGCAGGGGAGATGGCTGAATATGATAAAAAAAATAAACACATTTGCTGAAAAAAGCAAAGGTTTAACGTGACGATAAAGCTAGGTATGGTAATAAGATCTTTCCTTGCGTTAAAAAAACACCAGAAAGAGGTCATGCACAGAGTGCACAGCGGGTGTTTTGCTGCATGTTGAGGGTTGGGAGCAGGCCTGCAGCCAATTACCCACTGCACACTGCCATTAGCCATGCACAGCGGGGGTTGGCCGCCAGCAGGGGTGGAGAGCAGGTTCTGGCCTGGTCATCTCTCATTTGAGATGTCATCAGAGATGTCGGAAATGATGTCATTTAACATGTCATGAATGATGTAATATAGGAGGTCATAAGCCGTTCAACCTTACCCGAGCACCTCTTTAAAGGATTTTCTTTTTTAAAGAGCTGAATGGATATACATCACATCATGAAAAGCATGCTTTATGAGTAAAGTCCTAATGTTCTTCCAAACTGAGTGTAATTCCATTCAGCTATTCTTTCTTTATCACTTCCAAAAGGTTCCAATGGGAATTAACATGGTAAGACAACATTTTGGAACACCTACTTTTGCTCTGTCCCCGCTTGACAAATCACCCTGAAATCACCCTTTCAAGCAAGGAACTGAGGTGGATAAACAATTTTTTTTTAAAGTTTCTTAAAGATTCGTCAAATGACGCCTAAGTTATTAGGAAAACAAAAAATGCTCTTTCTATGGAAACTCTTACTTATCTATATCTACAAAGTGACAACTGCCACTGGGAGATATCTGTCTATCTATCTGTCTGTCTGTCTGTCTGTCTGTCTGTCTGTCTATATGATGAGTTTATTCAAATCATGCACAATGGATTAAAATCATTGCATTTACAAAAAATATTCACAAAAACAGCGAGTAAGTGTTGTAAAATGCTTAGATTCTGGAATTAAGTACAACATAGTCTGACAGCACTTTATAAAATAGTGTAATACAAGGAATAAAAAAAACAATAAAAAATAATGGGGCATATTAGCAAGACCGCGATAAAATTATCGCCGCTTTAGCGGCAGGAAACTGCCGCTAAAACGGCGATAATGGGCTTGCTAATATACGTTATAGAATCCAATAGAAGCCCAGGTTAGATGTCCTGCACATCTAACATGGGCTTCTATTGAATTCTATAACGCATATTAGCAAGTCCATTATCGCCGTTTTAGCGGCAGTTTCCTGCCGCTAAAACGGCGATAATTTTATCGCCGGTCTTGCTAATATGCCCCAATGTCCTTAATGGACAAGTACATTATCATTTGAACTTTTTATATAAAAAATCCTATAAAAGGAACTTAAGAGATTGCAAGCAAGATTAAAACAACTGTTTGTATTAACAGTTTGATGCATATAATTTGCAAGGGATCAACGCCCATGCCGTGGTCAGAGAGGTTTACTTTCCTGTGCTAACTTTCAGCCTGTTGGGCTGAGCTTTTTTTTTCCTGCTATGGCAAGGACTGTAACAAGTCATATGTTCAATATTGTACGCAGGGCCAGACTGGGAATGCAATTCAGCTGGACCGCTCCGAGGGGAGGGGCGGGGGTGCTAGTGAGAAGCAGTGCTGCCACTTTAGCACTGCTGCCAGCTGTTTGGGCACCACTGCTGCTGCTTTTGTTACAGGGAGCCGATATTGCAGCACTGCAAAACCGGCCCCTACCTCTCGAAAACCTGCCCCCACCCTTCCGGCCCTCCGGGAAAACGCCTGGTGCCCGCTACTGCCAATCCAGCCCTGTCTGTACGTCCAGATCTGCAGTTTATTGAAATGATTACGCAGTAATGCTTTTCTGTCCTCGAGGAGAGCAGGATATATACAGACGATGTGTGCTATTGTTTCAACTTCTCCCCAACAGAGCCTGCACAAATTGCCTGAACCATTTCTTAACTATTTGGACGGATGTTGTAATTTAACTTTGTAGATATATATTATTATACTTTTATTCCTCAGCTTCAAGTGTTATTATAGTTGGTACCTTCCCCTGTAGAACCCCCTCTGTTTTACCACAATACGGTGTTCCATGGAACTCTCGGTTCTCTGGGAGTGCAGGTTAGAATGTTGGTGACAGTCAGCTGAGTCATTTGACAGACAGGATGAGTTTCTGTTGGAGACACCTTTTCTTTTACAATAAAACCTGTTTTACTTAATTGGTTCTTGGATTCCTTTGGATCACTTTACATCAGATTGGTGATGAAGTACTTACAAAAGTTTGTTGTAATTTTCATTCTATTGTCATTTTTATTTCCTAATTTCATATTTTTTCCATCATGGCTGTAATTAATATGAGCCAACCTCCTCCATTTTTGAATGAAGAAGGGGAACCAGAAATTCAATGGGATAGATGGGTAAAGATTTTGCATTCATATTTAATTGCTATAGTGGGAGAAAAATTCTCCTCAATTAGAAAACAACATATTTTATTGCATAATTTGGGTGTTCAAGGGAGAAAAGTGTATGAGGATTTATCTGATAATGTTGAAGGAGAGGAGGGTGGAGACAAAGATGTATTTACTACTACGTTAAGAAAGCTAGGTATTCATTTCAAGGAAAGAATGAATGTTGTACTCGGAAGGCATAAGTTCTTCAACCGAGCCTAAGGGAGGAATGAAAAGGTAACCTCCAATATAGCAACTCTTAGAGGGCTATCAGCTACATGTGAGTTTGGAGCATTAACGGATTCCCTCATTAGAGACCAGTTAGTCCGTTGCACTAATGATAATAAGATTCAAGAAAGACTCCTCACTCATAATCCCGGTTTAGAAGAGGCTATTCAGATAGCCAAAAGTATTGAACATACTGCTTTTTGTGTGAAAGAGATGAAAATAAACAAAGAAAATTGCAGGGAGGAAAAAGAAATTAGTATTATAGGAGGTTCGGAACAAGTATTAGAAGTGCAAGAAGCCAAGCAAATTGTCAAATCTAAGTTTAAAAATGATAGTGTAAAGTGCTTCAGATGTGGTAATCCTAATCATTTTGCTAATAATGGTAAATGCCCAGCTAGAAGTGTAACCTGTAGGAAATGCAAGAGGACAGGACACTTTGCTAAAATGTGTAAATCTAGTGCTGTAAGCAGAGGAGTACATGTTATTCATTCTGAGGAGAGCACAGAGGTTAAAGATAGCAATAAGTTTATCTTTCAAGTGCATAGTCATGAAGAGGACAACAAAGTTAAATATCCCTCATGCGAGATCCAGCTTGATGGTAAATCCATTACTGCTTATGCTGACTCGTGTTCTCCCAACACATTGATTGACCATGGTATCTTTAATAAAACTTTTAGAGAAGAGGAGTATATATTAGAAGAACCTGACATACATCCGGGAGGGTACAACAAAGATCCCATTCCCCTGAAAGGAATGGTAAAGATGAGAATTTCATTCAAAGACAGACACACTATTGGTAAGGTGTACATTACGGAGAAAGGGTGCAACCTATTGGGTTGGAAGCATCAAAGAGATCTTGGAATCAAGCTTGATCCAAATAATGAGGAACAGGTCCTTCTGGTAGATAGGACCTTAGTTGGGGCAAACATATGTGAGGATTACCCTGATGTTTTTGTAGATGAAATTGGCATGCTTAAAAATTACTTGCATCAGATCAAACTCAAGTCTGATGCCATACCCATAGTACACAAAACACGCTCCATATCTTTATTAATGCAGGAGCCTTTAAAAGAAGAACTTAAAAAATTGCAGGAATAAGGTATCATTGAACCAGTAGAGAGAACCGAATGGTTGGCACCCATTGTTATTACATCTAAGAAGGAAGGAAAAAATATTCGCATGTGTGTGGATTTGAGGGGTCTAAATGCTAGCATATGGATTGACAGACATCCTCTTCCAAAAATAAATGAGATGGTGACTGATACATGATGCTAAATATTTGTCTGTGCTAGCTCTTTCTTCAGCATATCATCAGGTTGCCCTTCATCCTGATTCTCAGATAATCACTGTTTTTGCCACTCCTTTTGGAAATTACAAATTCTTGAGAATGTCGTTTGGCCTTGCTTCGGCGGCAGCAGCATTCCAGAGGATAATGCAGCATATTCTTGAAGGAGTGGATAAAACAGTATGCTTTCAAGATATGCGGTTCTAGTGAGCATGAACACAATGATAATTTAAGGAGAGTGTTGGATAAATTAAAAAATGCTGGTCTAACCCTAAAGAAAAGCAAATGTAAAATTGGTGTAGAGCATGTTGACTTTTTGGGCCATGCCCTTTCAAGCGAGGGAATCAAGCCAAAGATGGGCCTAATTGGGTCAGTATCTAAAGCTCCCATCCCCACCAATAAGGATGAGGTAAAATCCTTTTTAGGGTTAGCTGAATACATGTCTAAGTTTATTAAGAACTTTTCGACCTTGGTTCAACCTCTGAGAGACTTATTGAAGAAAAACGTACATTTTGATTGGTTGCACAATCACACAGACATTTAAAGGAAATGAAAAAGGCCATTGTTTCAGCACCTTTTATTGGTAATTTTGACAGCAAAAGAGATACTATACTTACTACGGATGCAAGCAATAAGGGTCTTGGAGCCACTCTTTCCCAAGTGGTGGGGTGTAAAGAGAGAATAATTGCCTTCGCTTCCAGGACTCTCAAGGAGGCAGAAGGGAAGTATTCCACAATTGAAAAAGAAGCGCTGTCATGCTTTTGGGCCACTAATCATTTTAAATATTTCCTTTGGGGGTTACCTTTTGAGCTGAGGACTGATCATAAGCCCCTTGTCTCTGCTAAAAAGATATTGAAAAAACTACCCCAAGGATTAGTAAGTGGTTAATCTATTTGCAAAGCTTTAACTTTAAAGTGGTGTATGTACCAGGAGATAAGAATACGGTGGGTGATTGCTTGTCTTGTCTTCCCATTCAAAAACAAAGTGAGGACCATGTGCAGGAGTTGGCGGTTCTACAGGTTACCGTTCCTGCTATTCTGAAGTCTGACTGGGAGAAGTACATGTCAGAGGATGAGATTTTAATGTCAGTTAAGGACAAGATAGCAAAGGGTTGGCCGGATAAGTGTAGTGGTTTGTCCAAGGAGCTTCAATCTTTTTGGAATGTGAGGGAAGAACTTTCCATTGATGGGAATAATGTTCTCATGTCAGGAAAATGTATTCCACCTGAGAAGTTGAGGGAACACATCTGTGTACTGGCACATGAAGGTCATTTAGGCAGGAACCTCACCAATAGTAAACTTAGGCCAGGTTAGTGGTTTCCATACATGGACAGCATGGTGGAAAATTTGGTCAAAACCTGTAACGCATGTAGTCATAGTGATAAAACCAAAAGTACTAGAAAAGTCCCTTTACAACCTGTTGAAGTTCCCGTTAAACCCTGGAATAAGTTGGGTTTGGACATAATTGGCCCATTACAAGTGAATGGATTACAAGAAAAATATATAATTGTTTTGGTTGATTACTTTTCGAAGTAGGTTACAGTCAAATTTGTCAAATGTGTTGATACAAAAACTCTCATTTGTTTTTTGTCAGATGTTTTTACCAGTGAAGGTATTCCGCATACTTTAGTAACAGATAATGGAGTTCAACTCGTCTCAGGAGAGATGAGAGACTTCCTTCAAAGTTTGGCCATCAAACGTGTTACCACTCCTTTATATTGTACTTGTGGCAATGGTTTGGTTGAACGCACTAACAAGATGATAAAGGAAGCCTTGCAGTTAGCTATGATTTCTAGTAAACCCATTGTACAATCCATCAAAAATATGCTTTGGTCATATCACATCACTCCCAATTCTGTTACAGGTTGTTCTCCATTTTGTTTGCTAAGAGGTCGCAAACCTGGTTCTAAGCTGAATCCAAAATGGCTATTTGAGGATAATTTCTTCCACTTGGAAGAACATGAGATTAAAGAGAAAATTGTCAATCATCAAAAGAGATATAAAAAGGAGCATGATACCAGATGGGGCGTCAAAGATCGAAAATGGAGAGTTGGACAGTGGGTTCGTGTAAGAAAACCAATTACGACATATAACAAATATAACAAATACTATGGTCCTGAAAAGATAAAGGAGGTTAAGAAAATGTAGTAATATTGGAAAATGGACAGCTATGGAGCATGAACAGGCTTGTTCCGGCATGATGCAGGGGCTTAAGAAAGGGTAAACCAAGCTGAATCCTCCGATTGACTTGCCATGTTCTATGTACTATCATTATGCTTTATTTTCTTCATGGATGTTATCATTTAGTATTTCAATTTTTCCTGTGTTTCATTTTTGTTTCCTTATTTGTAGGATGGGAGATGTGTTGTAATTTAACTTTGTATTCATATTATTATACTTTTATTCCTCAGCATCAAGTGTTATTATAGTTGGTACCTTCCCCTGTAGAACCCCCCACTGTTTTACCACAGTAGGGTGTTCCATGGAACTCTCGGTTCTCTGGGAGTGCAGGTTAGAATGTTGGTGACAGTCAGCTGAGGCGTTTGACAGACTGGATGAGTTTCTGTTGGAGACACCTTTTCTTTTACAATAAAACCTGTTTCACTTAGTTGATTCTTGGATTCCTTTGGATCACTTTACATCAACGGAAAATCCAATGTAGGTACCTCTCCAAATGGCAGTGCTATAAACTTACTTTTTATGGATTTTGAAAAGCCCATATTCAAATATGGCTGCATGTTTGGTTCATGTTATGTATGAATTACCATCCAGGCGTGAGAGTGCTGTGACATCTCATTTTATCCCGTGGGTCTGGTTTGATTCCTGATGCACTTGTTGACGGCTTTGTTAAATAAAGACTGAGCAGCAGGAAGGTTCCAAGGATCTCTTCCATGCATTTAATGTATTGATTCCTCCAGTGCTGAAGAGGTGCTTTTTCACCTGAGTTCTCTATCTCACGCCAGAATAGCCAGTCCAGGGGGCCGCCCTTGGAAACTCTCATATTGTGGCAGATGTTCAGGAAGGCTCCCTTCTTGCCCATGTTTGTTTTGAAAGACCAAATTCCAGCCTTACCTGGGCCTGAGAGGCCTCCCTGGGACTGCAAAATGTTAGTTTGTAAGCTCTGGCCAACAAGGACGTGGCAGATGTTCCTAGCAGAATTTCACTGCCATATGTGATGTTTGGAAGCAGTTGAACCCTCATGACTTGCAGCATTGGGTCTAAACTGGGATCCCGTAGGGATTTAGACGAAGTTATAAACGCTGAAGATTGTGCGTGAGCATTCGCTTTAATAGATTCCTTTTGTGAGTACAAAGAACACTGAAGTGTACACTATCAGAATTCTTATGTTGTTCCTCCCCTGCTGTTTGTGAGACCAACACATCTGTCTTAAATGGCTGATGCGTGTAAAGATAATTTTCTCATTCTGATTGTCTAATGTTCACGTTATTTGCTTGGCAGGTTCCCTTATCAATCTTGTTCATTATTTGCCGGAAAGTTTTTGGGTGCTTATCATTGCTGGTGCTAAGGAGGATATCCCCAATAGTTGTCATTGTGAAGCTTGTTGGCTGCCCACACTTCTTTTTTGAGTGTTTTCCAGTACAGTTTTTGAGCTTAGAGCAGATATATGTAATAAGGATATTTCCATAATGATCTTATTTTAGGGTTGTCACTTCTTGGGTGGTCCATTTATTTTGGTAGTCATCCATGGTTTGGGCTTTTGTGTGATTTCTGATAGGATATTTTAATAGCTGGTTCACTGAACGTCTCCCAGGTCATTATTGGATTGGGTTCACTTTCCTTAATGCATTTAAAAGAAAAATACAATGATCTGCTATTTCTGGTGCTAGTACTTTGTTCCACTCAGCCTCTTTCAATTTTCTGTATGAGCTCTGAAATTTAAGATTTTATTGAGATTATGCATAGGAATCATGGTTGCAAGCTTGATGAACTGTGGGAGTTGATCACTTTCAGAACGTTGATCAATTCTGAATTGTATACATTTGAACAAGGCAAGACCAGGGTGTAGTCGGTGAAGGAAGTGGAATGTTGAGAGATTCTGGTCCCTGAGGGAGGCTTTTCATCTTTAAATTGGCCATTTAATACCCTCAGTTTGGCTGCGGCACACTGGCGTAGGAGACATTCCCCTAGTTTTCTCCTTGCCTTCTCAATGGGAGAATCTGCTCTAGGATCTATATATCTATATCTAATTATATCTCTATATGTATGTTATTTGGAGCAGCTGTACTAATAAACACACTCACACATTTATTATAGTGGAAAGATCAAAATGGAGTTTATTACCACAGTAAAGCAAAATTGACCTTAACAAAAAAACACCTTTCACTGCTGCATGTAACAGTTACTTCACACAGGGAAACAACTCTTCTAATACTCACAATATCTCTTCAGTATGATTTTACCTTACTGCTCAAATGGAATCCCTTTGCATCCTCGTTAAAACAAATACACATTCACATCTTGTGGGTCATGACTTCTCCCCTCACTCATCAGTGGTAATAAATAGCATATTACACTCTACACATATTCTGTACATGTGGCTTGATAGGGCATTTTATTTAGAGCAACTGTACTAATAGATGACCATTCATACATTTATCACTGCAGTGCAAAGGTCAATCCAGTTAATTTCCACAGTTACAATTCCTTTACTCACCTTATAGTCACAAGGCCTTTTCAATGTGGTTTTACTTTACTGCACAAATGTAACTCCCTGCACCCTGGTTTTGTTTAAATACAATTTTTAAAATCAAACACACATGAAAAAAAGCCATTTCATAAACTGTATATGTAGATAGTACATTAAGTTATTTATTACCATTGTTGGGATTGGGAAGGGCATCATGACCTACTTGAAGATTTGTCTCTTGTGAGTTATAGCACCTCCCACTCTCAACATTGGTAACAAATACCATATTTGCACTTAGCACAACAATAAACTCAAGAGGTAGTTTTAGCAGATTACTTTACATTTGTTTCCCCGTCTGTCTTTATCATATCAACACCCACGCTGTCTCCGATTAGGTATCGTCCATTCCTGCGATAGCACCTCAAAAGCTTCCCTCTCACGGGGCTTGTAGTCCACACTGATGTAACCTTGATCAGTGTGAGAAGGAGCTCTATGTTGAAGTATGCTATCTAGAGGTGGGTGAGGGCTTTCGTCCCTAGAAAACAAATTAACAAATTAGATGACTCACTTTTTCTGACTTTCCTCGAGTACTCTTTTTTTTCATTTTTACTGTAGAAAGGTGTACTCCAGGATTATGTCCTCCTTTTTCTCTTGAGTTTAGTATAGAAACATAATCTTCACCTGAGCCTTATCCTTGTGTCTATTATAGTGTTGCTGGTGGATAGATCCACCTAAGGTCACCTGGATGGGTCAGAGCATGGAGAGGGAGTTCCCACAGGGAAACTGTGATCGGGGTACCGCCCTGTAAGCTAGTTTGAATTGTGTAGTATTGAGTACTGCTGTGCAATTAAAAAGTAATTTCTTTTCTCAAAAGACAATAACTGGGTTGGACATTAAAGTTGTTGTGTCTGTTGACTGATTGTTGAGTTCTGAGCTTGTGCCGCCTATACTTGCCTCCTAAGAATCCTGTGAATACTTGCTCAAGCTACCCTGAGAGTCATGTGTGGAAAGGGTTGTACTTGGCCTAGTTTGCAGAGGCACAGAAGAACAGGCCCCAGGACACCAGAGGCAATCTACCTAAACCACCACTGTTGGGGCCCTGTAGCCCCCATCTGCCCTATGGCTCTCCCGAACAGGGTCTGCTAGCAAGCAAGGGTGGAGACATGTAATTACATAGATAGAGTAGCAGGAGCAGATTATTTCACAAACGGAAGATGAAATTCAGGTATTGTGAAATAAGGCCAAAGGTTCTTTCAACTAATTCAATATCAATCACATTTTCATTGCACAATAATTATAACTCATCCTAGGAAATATATTCACTTTTTCATTTAGCTGTCATATTTGATTTTGTCTTGACTGCAGTCGGCTTAACTACCAATATATAAAGTTTAAATTAATTTACAGGACATAAAGTCACATCTCAGCTGTAAAGCCAGTACCCACTGTTAAATTCATTATTTGAAAGGAATTTCAATGTAAAAATGTTTGCCATTCCATTCCATAAACTTTATTTCGGCCACAAAAGACCGTAAAAGTGCATTTGACAGTAAAACATTAAGACGCTTGAAAGATATTTACAATAACACATTCGATATTACCGAGTTCATTATCATTAAGTTCACAGCAGTTTTACAGAGATACACATAAAAAAAAAGGGAACTCGGCCATACTAGTGGTAATATATATATATATATTTTTTGTTTTTTTTCTTTTTCCTTTTTTTTTTTTTTTTTAAATATCGTAAAAAAGATTTAAAAAGGATACAGTAAAAATGGAGATAAAAGTTATTCAAAGTTAGGAATGGATACAGTCTAGATCCGGGGGGAACGCATAAGTAATGGAAAACAATCCTATGCGTGATCAACTATTTCTCTCCTCCCGGCATCAACTGCATTAAAAAAGGCCGCCTAATAAACCATATTGAATTTAAAAAGCGTGAGAAAGCAAACACTATTGGCGGGTGAGTTGCATATTTTAAAACCCTCAATGCCTCCACGCAACGCACAAAGCCGATGTTCTTGCACAGTTGGATTAACCAACGCTTGCGCGGCGTGAGATAGGCTGGGCAAAAAAAGAAAATATGGGTAATCGACTCTTCCCTGTACTTACAGGCGGGACACTCACTATTGCTTTCTTTAGCCCATTTGCTGGTAAAAGAGTGAAGTGGAAGGGACCCTATCCTGAACTGAACATAAAGTTTCCTGGCTAAAGGGGGTTCAATGGTATCCAGAAAGGATTCTCTGTTATACACGTCTTTGACTTGGAGAAACTCCATTGTCAAACGACCGTGAGAGGGACTTTCCTGGGTGGCCGCTAGTTTATAAGATCTATAGCGCCCGACTAGAGCCACCCTGGGGGTCGTTGGGCATATTATATCAGGTGACCTCCATAAGTCTGGCATACCTAACTTGAAAGCGTGGTCTCTTATATGGTTCAACCAGGAAATTTTCTTAAAAGTACAGGGGACTAAAAACTCCTTAAGCTCAGCCCTAAAAATGGACAGTTCCGGGGTCGCCCATAGACGGCGCCAAAATGTAATGGGTCTAAGGGCGATCTCCTCATCTATGGGCCTAATACTCAAGTCCATGCGAATAGGCAGCAGGGGAGTACTACGAGGAAGGCCTAGGAGCTGCTGCAGGAAGCTGTTCTCCACCTTACTCAGATCAGAAGAGGGGTGGTGCCCCCACAGTTCTGCCCCATATAGAGTAGCACCCCGTGCTTGTGCCTTGTAAACTTCCACCACGGGACCCGCCGGTTTAAATGCAGAGGAGCTATGTAGTTTCATAATCCCACCCACCATCTGCGTAAGCCTAAGCCTTGCCTTTGTCATCTGTGGCCCCCATTCAAAGTGTTCGGACAAAGTGACACCCAAATAATCAAACACCTTAACTCTTTCCAGGGGAATTCCATAGAGAGATGGGTTGGGGCGAGTAGTTTTAGGGGGGTTGAAGACCATGTACTTTGTTTTTGAAATATTGATCTCCAATCCCCGGAGCCTGCAAAAATTGGCAAACCCGTCCAGAATACGCTGAATACCCATTGGTGTTTTAGCAAGTAGGAGGGTGTCGTCCGCGAACATCAGCGCCGGCACCCTCCCAGAGGCTAACATTGGGGCATCATTGTCTTTAATTCTATTGAGATGGTCAATGAGCCCGTTGACAAAAAGGCAGAATATAGTAGGGGCTAAGACAAAGCCCTGGCGAACCCCTTTCCTAACAGGAAAGCGCGGGGTAAGCTCCCCGTGTTTTCCGCATCTCACTTGGGCAAAGTTGTCTTGATGGAGCCTTACAATGACATTGAGGAGATAAGAGGGGATTCCCAGGTCTCTGAGCACTTCCCAGAGTCGTTCTCTAAGGTACAAGATCAAAAGCTGACTTCAGATCAACAAAAATTAAGTAGAGGCTGCCACCCTCTACTGTCACCGTTTTCCAGAAAAGAAGTTGGAGTCTGAAAATCTGGTCCATGGTTGACATATTTGATCTGAAGCCAGCTTGATACGGAGTCAAGATCTCCTTTTCCTCCATCCAGCCCTGAAGTCGATCTAAAAGGACCCGACCGAACAGTTTTTGGGTGATATCGATTAAACTGATCGGCCTGTAATTTTTTGGAAGAAGAGGGCAGCCTTTTTTATGTATGGGAACGATCTCTGCCCCACACCAAGTGTCCGGGGGCTTCAAGCCCTTCATAACGGCATTGAATAGAACCCACAGGTAGGGTACCCAGATTTTGGGTTCCTCTTTGAAAAGGTCACCTGGTAGTTTGTCTAGGCCCGGCGCTTTATTGCTGTGGAGTCTATTAATAGCATTACCCACTTCGGTCATGATAATCTCAGTGATCCCCTCACTATCAGGTTCTAATATTACAACGGGGTTGCCAGTACAGTCGGGACTGTCTTCCCTAATCGAATACAGCGACTCGAAGTGGGACTCCCATACTTCGGAAGCTATGTTTGGCTCTATCGACGAGCTCCCTTCCCTATCGCCAGAGCTTACTATTGCCCAAAAGGTTTTCAAATCCTTATTGTCTAGGGCAATCCTAAGAGATTCCCATCTGTCACTTTCCCACTTCTTCTTTTCCTGTTTGGTTATCTCTTTATAACCAACCCGGGTGGATTTAATTGAGGGCTTGTCCTGCACTTTCAATGCCTCTAATATGGCTAGCTTGGCCATTCGGCACTTGTCATTGAACCAGGGACATTTGGATCGTTTGGGTTCCCTCCTACGCACCAAGGGATGGAATACGTCCACCAACTTCTCCAGTAATTCTTGGTGCGTAAGGCCTGCCTTGTCCGGCTCCAGTAGGGGGCCCCCCACCTGCACTACCTCCCACATTTTAGTCATTGACGGGATGACTGCCTGATAGACTTTGGCCAACTTAGGGGGTGAATGTTGTATGTAGGCCCATCTAACATTTCTTCTATTGTTTGTCAATGTTAGTGCTCGAGGCGGACTATCCACTGGGGCAGCAGAGTTAAAAACACCAAGGTCCTCTGCTTTCAGGCTCAAGATTAAGGGGTTATGGTCACTATCATGTCTAATAGTAATTCGAAAGTCAAGGACCCATCCCCACGATCTTGTTTCCACTAGAATATAGTCAAGTAAGGATGCTTGACCTACTCGATTAAATGTAAGTTGTCCAGGGCGGTCCAATTTGGTACGCCCATTGCATGCCCTTAATGACAGAGCCAGCGAAAGTAAGTTGATTTGTATTGCCAGTGGTGACCAGATCCTGATGGGACTGATCTGGGGATCAGGGACTGACCATAGAATATCCTCCTCGCTGGGCATGAAATGATCCTGATCAGTAAGGGGTTCGTATTGGCAATTAAAATCGCCCCCTACAATGAGCCGGATAGCTGGGTCCAGAGTTGGAATAAAGAGCCCTAACTGATCGATGGTATCAGATTCCTGGCTGGTACTGACAGGTCTGGAATACACGTTAATTAGGGCGATTTTTATCGAGGAGGGAAAAGTGAGCAGAACACACTGAATATCTTTTGAAGGGGTTACCAACTGTTCGGCTCTACAACCCAAGTGGGTGCCCACCCAGATAGACAAACCACCTGGGGTCTCCCCCTACCCCCAAAGGTGGCAAAGGAATTGAAAGAGGCAAAACCCACCTGCTGAAGCTCTTCCCTCGCCCATGTCTCCTGAAAAAGACAGATGTCCTGCTCTGCCACAAAAAGCCCCCATTCTGGACAGAATAGTTTATTTTTAAGGCCCGCCAGATTCCATGATAAAACCCTAATACTGTTGTCTAGACCTCTTTTCCTTCTCAAGACATCAGCAGCGCTGTCATTAGGGGCCACGCTATCACCTTGTTGTGCTAGATGGGGATTATCTAGAGCAGAATGGGACTTACTGTCTTTCCTTAGCTCACTATCTGGGGTGTTGGAGATGGTAACGAGGGGCCCCCTGAGGGGGATGGTTTCACAAGGAGAGTTTATTAACTGGGGGGGAATGAACTGCCATCCCTAGGTGTTCGCCTCAAATAATTCCTAGCATTACACTTCAGGTCCTGGCTGTGTGGTCCTCGATTCCCTTCCATAGTTGTCCCTTCCCTCAGTCAATCCACCGCCTCCAAGCTATCATATCTGTTGTTAACCGGGATGTTAAAGAAGAATCGTGGGTGGGAAACATCCCGACATCCTTGGATTAGGGGTCTAGGACCCCAGTCAAGGTGGGATTAATGACACGGCCCCTGTGGATTGCCCAATGAGAAGAATAAAAGAATTCCAGAGAACGGAGATTCATTCTAGTTGGAACATTAGGATAGTAAGGAGGGGATCTGAGTAGGTTGGTGACAGTGATTGGCTTTTTAAAATTGATAACTGCACAATCCCCAGGATCTATTTTTTCACCATTGCCCACCCACCCTACTCTACGGACCATTATGATCTCGTCGGCAAAAATGTTTGCTTATGGAGTGTAAGTTTTGGTTCTTTCTTTGAGTGGCATCTCAACTTTTAGGTTTCCTTCGATGGCTACTACAGATTGTCAGTGTTTGGGTGAGATAGTTTAGTTCTTTGAGTTATTTGCTGTGTATACAGTACAATTTGTTTAGAATAAGAAGATTACTGGTAGCCAGTTCAGTCGCCTCATTGTGGAAGGAATATGGTTGCCTTAATTTTCATATTTCAACAAATTTTCAGGTGCACAGAAAAATAGCACCAAGATAATTTTGAATAGTGTGTTAATGTCATCAATGTGGATCACCGGAGGAACAGTACATGTTTTGTGCGACAAGTGCTTAGAGCAGGGAGGTGTGACTAAATGTATATTGTTCAAATTAATCTAGATGTAGAGTCACTTAAAATGTGACTTTGTCAGACAAAAAAATTCCTAAAGATGTTTAATGATTACATATATGTTTTGGCTCATCTGGGGGGGGCAGAGCTTGCCTGCATACCATAGGCAGCAGAGGGGAAGAGCCATCTGGCCGCCTTGTGACTCCTTGGCCTCATTCAGCCCCTACACTCACCTGGAGCAGACCGCCATGGGTGCTCCGACCACCGTGGATCCTGGGGCATGCAGTGACCCTTAATTAGCTGACCATCAGGGGCCGAGTGGAGCTGCAAGACATCAGAGCCGCCTGCCTCATCAAAATGGTGGCTCCATTTTAACCGCTGCAACACTTGCGGCTATCTCCGTGTTGCGCTCCTACTGCAGACCACACAGACAATGGGGTCCAGGCTGGTACTGGTAAGAGGAGGGCCCCTCTTACCCGTGCCAGCCTGGACATCATTGAGAGTCTGCTTCCTCTCTCCATCACTGCGACAGAGGGGTCACCCGGACCCGCAGTTCTCACAAGGATTAGCGAGACGGCGAAGAAGAGGAGGAGGGCAGCCCGGGGACGCCGCATGCCAGGTAAGTGGTTTTAAATTTATTTTTTAATAATGTTTAATTGCTTTTTATAATAGGGGGGTGGAGGCGGGTGGCGGAGCGGAGCGGAGTTCCACGGAGTTTGTTTTCAACTCCGTGGACCTCCGTGTAGCCCCGCTGTGCACACTACGCCCTGATACGCACACTACGCCCGGGGTTACCTTTGACATGAATGCTATGGAAACACTGTGGGACGCTCTGCTTTGATAATTGTTATCTGTAGTGTCCTACCTCCATCCCGACTACTGCACCATGGGACACTCTCAGAGATTAAAGGACGACACTTCAACGGGCACCCCCCAAGACGGGATCAAGCAGGGTACCGAGAGCAACATGGCTTCCTAATTAGATGACAAGTTTGACAGGCTGATGGCGGCAATCGATGCTTCCGGGGAGAAGCGGTGGAACTGGGCCCTATATGTGAGGATTCGAAGAAGATGTTGGCTCAGGTGGCTACCCTCGAGTCTTCCTTCAACACCCTACTATTTGGGACGGCGAATAAGGATCTTCGCCTCACTGATTTAGAGGCGTACATTCATCGGCTGGAGGTCAGGTTTGATGATCAGGAGGAGGGTGCACTCTGCAATAATATTAGAATTGTTGGAACTACTAGAAAAAGTAGAGGGTGACTCCATGATTAGTTATCTGGTGGACTGGCTAACGGAGGTTGTGGCCACAGAGGGCCTCTCCTGGCTTTACGCACTGGAACGTGCCCATAGAGTCCCTGCCAGGAGGCCCACCCCGTCCATTGATAGCTTGGCTGCTGCATTTCTGGTACAGAAATTTTCTTCTACATCAGGCACGCTGCTGCAACCCTTTGCTGTGGAAAATGCCAAAGTCTCCCCCTACCCGGACTTCACCATTCAGGTACAATCCTGGAGAACATCCTTCATGGCAGTGAATAGGAAGCTTGGAGAGCTGGGACTGTTTTATGCTCTACTGTTCCTGGCCCGTCCGAGAGTGCAGGCAAAGGGTGAGATCCACTGCTTTTCAGATCCTGCGATGGCATGGCTGGAACTCTTTGATAAAGTGACCACACAACCAACCCCCTCAGAACAACCTTGACTGCCGTGACCAAGCCGGCAGAGATCCTGTTAGTGAGGGCCCCCGACTCACCAAACTGCTGGCAGCTGCAGAACAGACAAGAGCAGTGGAGGTGGCGGCCTCACAGGGATCCAAGGAGGGATCATCACTCCCTGGGTTGCAATCATGCAGGGTGTCCTCTTTGAGCTCCACTACATCGGTGTTCCTGGGACGGGAGAACACCCAGCCAGGAGTCACCCTGGATACTGCTTATGACCTTGCCAGTTGAGCTGGATGGCTTTTCTATGGCGGACTGGACTTTACCTGTGGTGTTGTATTCATAGGGCTGTTGTTTCCTCCTTGCATACCATACTTTATTCATTATGGGGCCGGGGAGAAGTTGTTTGGCGTGGGGGGGAGGGGGTGGCAGCCTTCTTTCATGAATCTCCCATTTTTCCTGTTTTGACTACTACTTGAGTGGACATTGTTACACTAGCAAGTCTCTTTACCCCACAGAACCTACTGTAACAGAACCTGTTGACCCTTTTATTAGGGCTTTAGTTTGTGGTCTTTGCCAAAATCTGTTTGGACAGGATGTGCTCATGTCACAGTTCAGGGAAGGGGTTAGCGGTATTCAGTTGGTTAGTTTTGTTTGGTTGTTGTGTTATTGCTGTGGGTGTGGACTCGGTGTATGTGGGTGTGATGAGTGACTGGAGGGTGGCACTGCAGTTGTTTACCTGGCGGGGAAGGCTCTGGCATGCAATCAAATGCATTTCACTGCAGCAGTGGCCAGCAATGCACGAGTGATCACCTGGAATATGAGGGGGTTGAACACACCGTCAAAACGTAAAAAAATTCTAGCATACCTCAAACATAGAGGGGCGCAGATAGCATTTCTGCAAGATACCATTCGATGGAAAATGAGGGAAGGGCACTCTGAAAGAGGTCGATGAGACAGCTTTATTGCACTGCCTATTCTGCGTTTGCATGGAGCACTCTGATTTGGGTATGACCTGGAGAGCCATTCCAATTACACAAGGTGGTGGCTAACCCTGAGGGACGTTATGTCTTAGTAATGAGCCAACTGGATGGAAAAGATATTGCAATGCTAAATATTTATGCTCCAAACACTGACCAACACACCTTTCTGACCAGCCTTGAGCCCCTGTTGACTACCACACTGCATCACCTGAAGATTATAGGTGGGGATTTTAATTTTGTAGTGGACCCCCAGTTGGACAGGTCTGCTGTAAACTAGTGGGGGCATTTTGGGAGTGGATTGGGCATTGGGGGCTGCCAGGCTGTTGGCAGACGCACATTTCCGAGACACGGGCATACTCCTATCACTCTGGTTTACATGGATTAGATGTGTGCCTGGTTGCGAATTTGTGTTGCAAAGCACTAGCGGACTGAGTGATGGATGTGGAGTACTTAACGAGGACATACTCAGATCATAACCCCCTGTTTTGCATTTACCAATAGTCACCCAGCAGGACTAGTGTCCTGACCTGGTGCCTGGATCCCACCCTCTTGGGGGATCTGGCTTTTCGAGCATCATTGGGGGAGGTGATACATAACTACTGGTTGGAAAATGCAGGCATGGTATCTTAGCTGGCAGTGGAATTGAAGGTGCTCAAAGTAGTGGTACGGGGGAACTGCATTTCCAATAAATCAGGTGTGCGCACCCTACTTCATGCTGATATATGATGGCAGGAGAGGGTACTTGATGTTCTACCCCAGGATCTGGGAGTGACAACTGAGGGTAGGGCCCAGCTCCTGGAGGAAAGAGAGAAGGTATTCACGCTGGTGGAACACTTCAAGCAGTATGATTATAGGGCCTATATCACGCAGGCCCATGTGGAAAGAGATAAGTCAGGACGTTTGCTAGCATGGATCAGCTGGGAAGAGAACAGGGGGCACACTATACTATAGATTCAGGACCCTTCCAGTCAGTACATGTTCTAGCAGGTAGAGATCAATAAGGCATTTGCTCAGCATGATCGCAAACTATACTCGCTGGGGGTTCACTGCAGAGGCAGATATTTTGCAGTATACAATGAATGCATCACCCACAGTAGTTCTGAACCCCCGCTATTGCGAAGCGAATAGGTGCAGCTATTACTACCCAGGAGGTTAGGGGGCGATCAAGGGGCTGGCCTGGGATAAGGTTCCTGGGTCAGATGGGCTCCCCATCAAGTTTTATGCCCCCCATGAGGCAGCCGTGCCCCCCAGGTTAACAGTGGTTTATAATGGGGCTTTGGAGCGGAGTCTGCTCCCGCCCTCCTTGCATGGTGCAGTGATAGTTTCCTTACCCAAGAAGGACAAAGATCCGGGACTGGTGGATTCCTATTGCCCCCTTTCTATGCTCAACGTAGATTACAACATCCTGAGTAAGATCCTGGTGAACTGGATATTGCCTCATGTGGGTTCACTGATACATCTGGACTAGACCGGGTTTGTACCCACTCGCAGTACCATGCCAAATATACGCCAACTGATCCAGGTCTTAGATAGGCATGAACACTTTCTGCAGGACTCCTTAGTGGACATTTAAAAGGCGTTTGGCTCCCTATGCTGGGAATTCCTTTACACCACCATGATTGGGATGGGATTAGGGCACCAATTCGTCAGATGGACATGGCTATTGTACACAGAGTTGCGGCAAGAGTTCAGACGGGGCCACTGATATCGGAATCCTATCCGGTTGAATGGGGCACGAGGCGGAGGTGCCCGCTCTTCCCGCTATTGTTTGCTCTGGCCATGGAGCCTTTTGCACTGACGGTACGGCAGGGGAGACACTATACGGCACTACAGGTCATGGCAGTTATACTGTATATCTTGCTCTACGTGGATGATATGCTGCTCTTAATGTGCTGGGAGGGACCCGACATGGAGGGGACGCTAGCAGCTCTATCCATGTTCAGCGAGCTGTCGGGCATTTCAGTCAGTTGGCATAAATCTAGTGCTTACTCACTGCACCCAGACTTTAGGGAACCTCGGGAGGCTCAGATCGCTCCGGCACTGTGCTGCACTGGGAGCAAACCAATATTAAGTACCTGGTTGGGGCAATTTATAGAACAGCGGAAAAGCACTTTGAAGGAAACTATGACAAGGCACTAACCACGCTGCAAAGTTGGGTTGCCTTTTGGACTACACTCCCCCTCTTGGTGTGCAGCCGGATATCGATTTCAAAGTTAGTTGTATTGCCGCGCTTTCTTTACTTGTTTGCGGCTCTACCGGGCGGAACTCCTTGGAAGGTTCTTTCGAGATCTGGATGGCGTATTACATGTCTGGGCTAGGGCACTACAAAGGACACACACGAAAACCCCCTGTACTTCCGAACTCACCCTATTAACTGCGGCGTATTGGCAGTCACCAGGGAAATGGGTGGCCCTACTCACATGGACCGAGTTGGGGCTAACCGTACTGGGTGACCTATATGCATTAGGTAAACTCACCCCCTTCCTGTAACTGCCAGACTCTTACGACCTCCCAGCTGGGCACTTCCTCCTGTAGGGAGGATTGCCTGATATGGTATGGGCTTGATTGGGCCTGGAGTCCGTGGAACGATCAGAACATGAATGCCTCTGTTACATATTCCTCATCTTGGGGAAAACAAGGGCAATCACCCTTTTTTATAGGGCCACTCTAACTGGGAGCTCGGGCAGATTTGACCCCGTTACACCAGCACTGGGTAACAGACCTCTTTAGATGATGCGGCCTGCAGAAATATATTAACTTTCACTCCTAAAGTATCACACAATTCTTAGTCTAAACTGATTCAGTTTTATTTTCAGAAACACAGCATACCCCACTCTGTGGCACATACACGCTGTTTCCCAGGACGCCGTCGGCGTGATCCCATGTGGACTTTTGCTACATGGTGTGAAACCGCTCTGTACTGGTATATTGAGACAGAATATTGAGTTGCAAATGTTGACATACATATCGAGTTGGAAATATCGTGACACAGAAATATCGACAGCAAGAATATCGTGGTCAAGAATATCGATTTTAAGGTAAGAAATATCGTTTTCAAACATATAGAAGTCATTAATATCGTTTGCAAAAATATAGTTGTTTAAAATTTCGATTTTTTATTAGTGGTATATATTTTAAATGTATGTGATGTATGTTTTTGTATAAGTATTGTTTATGTTTTTTAATATATGTGTTAAATTTTTAGTAGTTATCAATTTTATTTTAATTTTAAAAAAAATCTTTTGTTCCGTAGCGGGTTGTGGGTTTACAGGTGAATAGGGTGGGAAGTAATTTATTTATAACCAATTAATGATTATTTTTTATTTATTAATATTTATTTAATTGAGATTTTATAGTGTTAATTGTGGGAAGTAATTTATTTGTAATTAATTATTAATTGGTTCTTAATTAATATTTAATTAATTGGTAATTAATTATGGTAATTGTGTAAAAAAATTAGTTGCGGGTCATGGGGTTTATAGGGGTAAAGGGTGGTAAGAAATGTATTTGTAATGAATTATTAATTAGTTGTTAATTAATATTAATTAATTGGTAATTAATTATGGTAATTGTATAATTCTTTTAGGTGTGGGTTGTGGGGTTTATGGGGGTAAAGGGTGGGAAGTAATTTATTTTTGATTAATTAATAATTTGTAGTTAATATATATTATTAATTGATTGAAAGTTAATTATGGAAATTGTGTAATTAATTTTAGGTGCAGGTGGTAGGGTTTATAGGGGTAAAGGGTGGGAAGTAATTTATGTTTCATTAATTAATAATTAGTTGTTAATTTATATTAATTCATTTATGGTAGATTAATTATGGAAATTGTGTAATTAATTTTAGGTGTGGGTTGTGGTGTTTATAGGGGTAAAGGGTTGGAATTAATTTATGTTTAATTAATAATTAGTAGTTAATTAATATTAATAAATTAATTGAAAATTAAATATGGAAATGCTGTAATTAATTTTAGGTGTGGGTTGTGGGGTTTATAGGGGTAAAGGGTGGGAAGTAATTTATGTTTAATTAATTAATAATTAGTTGATCATTCATATTAATTAATTGATATTTAATTAGGGTAATTGTTTATATTTTTTGTGTGTGGGTTTTCCTTTTATAGGGGTAAAGGGTGGGGAGTAAATTAATTTTACTTACTTTATAATTAGTTGTTAAATACTATTAGTTTTTTAATTGTAAATAAGTTTTAATTGTGCAATTAATTTTTTTACAGTTTAATTTTTGCTGCGGGTTGATGGGATTATAGGGGTAAAGTGTGGGAAGTTAATACATTTTTATGAGCTTTAATTTGTTTTTCAATTAATATTTCTTTAATTGGTAATTAATTATGTTAATTATGGAAGTACATTTTTTTTAATTTCATGTGAGCTGTGAATTGTGTGGTGTTGTAGGGTAGGAAATAAAAAAAGTAAACTTATGTAATAATTAATGTTTTTGTTTCTAAATAATTTCTAATTAAAATTTGTATATGTTCTTTTTATTTATTTTGTTTTTTAAATAATTTTGTTGTTAATATTTTGTTTGTTTTTAATTTTGAACTGACTGGAGTGAGAATATTGATTGTTACTCCTCTGCAATCCAACACTTTGCCTACTGTTGCACTCCTTGCAGTGGGAATAGGAAATTTTATCCCTCCACTATCCAACACTTTCCCTACTGTTGCACTCACTGGAGTGGGAATAGTAATTTTTACCCCTCTGCTGACCAACACTTTCCCTACTGTTGCACTCATTTGAGTGGAAATAGTACTTTTTACCCCTCCGCTATCCAACACTTTCCCTACTGTTACAATTATTGCAGTGGGAATAGTAATTTTTGCCCCTCCGCAATCCAACAATTTCCCTACTGTTGCACTGACTGCAGTGGGAATAGTAATTTTTAACCCTCCGTTATCCAACACTTTCCCTACTGTTACACTCACTGGAGTGGGAATAGTAATTTTTACCCCTCCCCTATCCAACACTTTCCCTACTGTTGCACTCACTGGAGTGGGAAATTTAAGTTTAAAGATATTTAATTAGTTTAATGTTTTAATTTATAATAGAATGTTTTTTTAATTAGATTTCATGTTATTGGTACATACATTTATATATATATATGTATATATCTCCCAAAAAAAGCTTACATGCTTTAAGGACGCACTCCACCAGAAGACAGTTCAACACGAACCTTTATTTCAAGAATCAGCCCCAGCATTTCAGAACCAATTGTAGTCCCTGACGCGTTTCGGTGCAGCTGCACCTTAATCATAGGGCGGGAAAGAACAAAGACCTGAAATGCACTACGAACATTTCTCCTCTTCTGGCAGTCACTCTCCAGTGCGTGGTCTGCCGGGAATCGTAGTGCCAATTATTCCCCTCCAGTGGGTTCCATGTCCTTGTCAATAATTAAAACCTCCCAATTTCATTAAATGTTTATAGCCCTCCAGAGGGCCTCCGATTTGCTGTCCGATTCAAATTTCAATAATCCTCCGCGCTGCTCTGACGGCTACACTTCAATTTGCAGCCCGCAGGCCTGTTACTCATGACTCCAGGCGGTGCGTTCCTTCACGGCCGTAGCCACCGTGTATAAACATCTCCCAAAAAAAGCTTACGTGCTTTAAGGACGCACTCCACCAGAGGACAGTTCAACACGAACCTTTATTTCAAGAATCGGCCCCAGCATTTCAGAACCAATTGTAGTCCCTGACGCGTTTCGGTGCAGCTGCACCTTAATCATAGGGCGGGAAAGAACAAAGACCTGAAATGCACTACGAACATTTCTCCTCTTCTGGCAGTCACTCTCCAGTGCGTGGTCTGCCGGGAATCGTAGTGCCAATTATTCCCCTCCAGTGGGGTCCATGTCCTTGTCAATAATTAAAACCTCCCAATTTCATTAAATGTTTATAGCCCTCCAGTGGGCCTCCGATTTGCTGTCCGATTCAAATTTCAATAATCCTCCGCGCTGCTCTGACGGCTACACTTCAATTTGCAGCCCGCAGGCCTGTTACTGTTACTGTTATGATTAAGGTGCAGCTGTCCTCTGGTGGAGTGCGTCCTTAAAGCACGTAAGCTTTTTTTGGGAAATATATGTATATATGTATATATTTGTACATTTTTTATAATTTTAAAATAATAAAATTAATTAAAAGTAATAGTTTATGAATTGTTTTAAAGTAAATATAGGTATTCATTTTTATGTATGTGTGTTTAAGTATTTTAATTAAATTTATTTGTTAAAATGTATATTAAATCTACTTTATTTTTATATTAATTTTATTATTTAACATATTTAATATTTATTGTTTTATTTTATATATATAAAAAAATATATATATTTTGTACAACTATATTTTTGACATCGACATTTTTGTTTCAATATTTTTGTACTTACCTGTTTAAGTATAGGCAGTCGATATTTTTGCATGCTATATTTTTTCATCGATATTTTTTACTTCTAAATTTTTTACATCGATATTCTGTCAGTGAACCCTCTCTACTTACTTACTATTGGGATGCAGTCCAGCAGGTCATCTGGGGAGCCACATATAGACATTTTGGGTGCACACTGTAGCTATGTCTACTAGGTCTTTACAAGCGCAGCGCTGGTCACAAGGTCAGTGATAGGTTCGTGGAATTGGCGTTAATCCTCGCTTGCAGACAAATAACTATGTGTTGGAAATTGGCTGGGAGCCCAGATGTGCACAGATGGTGGAAGATGACTGATGGGCAGACTGCGAGAGGGAAGCGATCTGGAAGGAAAAGGATAGGGGTACGTAGAATACCAATCCTACCACAGGGTAGAATTATGATAATGGATGAAACTCTTGGGGATCGCTCGGGGTCCATTGGTTCACCTTCAGGGAGGCACAGTGATGAAGGAACTCCGTGAACAGGGGACCTCTCTGACCGCAGGATACAGAGTTGCTTAGTGTGGTGTTGAATGCTGTTATGGATGCATGGGAACGTGTAATATCATCCGGCTGTGACTTTAACCAAGTGACCATACTCTATAGCCAAGGTGGTCGGCGCGAAACTCACCTCACGTCACCAGATTTTATGTATTGTTTTAAATGTGATTCTGACTGTCATCATCACCATGTCCTTGTACCAAATATAAGGTCAATAGTCCCTAATTTTGTGACTATGTTGCATCCTGTCCCTCATTTTCACATTTTGGACTCCTCAGTATGTTTCTTGTGCAGGGACCTCCTGTCATGAGTCTGCTGCCAAGTGCCCTAACATGATTTGTATGTTGCTCACCACCAGAAGAGTAGACTCTGTTTGATGATAGGGAGCACCCAAAGTGGTACACTTTTTAACTTTGTTAATCACTGTCCTCATGATATATGCCTTGTCAGGACTATGGTTGGTTGTAGTTGGTTAGTAGCTGCGAGGATGGATGCAACGTTATCTATACCTCAGTAGGGAGTCTGCCTATCGGCTCACCTGTACAGTGTGTTATGATTAGTTTTAGCCCCTAGAACTGTTTGGTGCTTCACATGTGGAAGTCAGTGCTGTCGTCTCCTCTCTTCCAAGCCTGTCCCACTGAACTATTCGCTTTGAATTCTCACCCACTCAGTAGAGCAAGATGGATTGTTTGTGCTTAGATAACCAAGACCAAGGCAGCTTGAGCAGGTCTGTCTATGGTCTGAAAGAGGCAATATTTCAACAAAGACTGTGGCCAAAGGCATGGACAAGATTCTACACCTTGCACTGCCTTACCATCTCCGGCACGCAGTGCCCTGTTCTGCTGAACCAGCAAAAACCCCAGCAACCGCATATGATTGTGTAGAGTTTGATAGCGGCAGTTCCCCTACAGCTGGCTATCACTAAACAGTGATCCACCTGAAAGAAGACTGCACTTTGACATGACTGATTTCTGTAGAGCCTTTATGTCCATCTTGGAAGTGTAGTGGTAAGTTGGGTGGAGGGAGACTGCCACTGTGCTCGGTGAAAGCTGACTCCTTACTTGGAAGAGCTGAGACTCCTGTGTGGGGAAAGGCTCGGGCTAGAGGCGGCGGCTTTCGGTATCTTCCACGGTGTGGTTGTGACTGCATGCTAGGATTACCAAAGAAGACCCGCTGCTGCTGCCACCTGAGTAGAGGAGGGAGAATGATGGTCATGTTGAGGTCCTGCCTCAACACAGCCCAGAGCTCCACATTTCAGTGACACTCTGCAGCCACCAGAATCTTCAGTCCATGGAGACCACCAAGAAAAGAGATGAGCACCAGTTGCCAAGTCCAACCTGACGATTCGACTGAGTATGGAGGTCCTCTCCATACAGCAAAGACGAAGGCAACTGCGAACACAAACAGCGCAATGGGACACAAGTGCAGCTGCACCCATCTGTTCCTTATTTCTCTCCCCAATCTGCATTGCAGAACAGTGTTGTATGCTGAAGCCTGTCTTGCTATCCTGTGCTCGGCAGTATGTAAGGTTCATACAAAATTCCATATCCATCCCAATGCCGTGCCCTTCTGCCACCAGCTACAGTATATTTATCTGATGTGTGTGAGCCAGAGGTCTGGCTGCTGCACTGATTACAGAGAGCCATCTGCACTCTGCTGTGACAGCAGTCCATCCATCGTAGACAACTGTGTTACCAAATCCACGGAGTGTTGCAACCACTCCTGAACCGCTTTCCGCTCCCATGGATGCACAACTGTACCAGGACTCGGCAGGACATCTCATGAGGTGACGGGGAAGCCATTCCGCCAACTTCCCTCCTCCAAACAAGACCACTGTCTGCATCCAACACACAGAGTAAAAGCTGCTCCACGGGCCTTGCTCCCTTGTGAGATACTAGATGCTGCACTTGGGCCAAATCCAACATTCGCCCACATTCCATTCCTGCCACCGGTATTTTACATTTTCTTGTATAATTTTATGATCCAGAGTGCCAACCATGCCTTAATCAGGGAAATGATTGTCCCACGAGACTTCCTGAAGTTACTAAACTTCTTTCCTTAATTGTAAATAAAGTCGTATTACTTTTGTAAATTGAATACCATGGTGTGGACATTATACACCCTGTGAGTGATATATGTGCTGGTTGGACTAGGAGCGCTACCTTACACCAACCTTGTAACCCTTGGCTGCTTGTTCACTCCAGCTCCTGAAAGTAATAAAAAGGACGGATTTGGCAATTCACTGAGCTTGCAGTAGCACCTGTGTTTCCAGGGGAAAGGCCAGTATTTGTCACAGGATTACTTAATCGCCCTTGAGTCACACAGGCCCGAGAGAGCTGGTCTCACAGTGCTGGCTCGCAGTAATGGATTGGGGCCATACATCCCAGAAACCCCCGTATACCACACAATAAATGCGAGTCATTTATCATTAAGTGCTTAGTCACAGATGGCAGGGACCAGTGCTTTAAGGATGCTGAGTGGGCTCTAGGTCTGACTTGAGAGCAGCCTGTAGAGTCAGGCAGGCCGAGTACGCAAGACTGACTGGGGCAGAGTTAGAGGCTGATATAAAGAGGCCCAACCTGAGACCACCACAGAGGCTACTGGGAGCGCAGACCCATCAGATATAGACCCCCCAGTGCTACATTTCTCGTTTCTCCTATGTGTCTCCCTAGACAGAACGCAAATCCCAAACTGTTAGCTTTTCTGAATATCCTTTTTGTCTCGCTAACCACATCCCAAATCCTGCTCTTAGCCCTGTGCTCTCAGAGAGCGCTGTGCGAGCGCTTGGAAGACTGGAGTTACACGTGGAGCTACAGAAAGCGAGGGAGGAGCGAGAGTTTCAGAGGGAGAAACTCGGGATAAGGCAGAAAAAGACTGCCACGTGAGAGGCAAGCCGATAAGAAATAAATGCAGCAGAAAGAGAGACAGAATGCTAAAGGAGAAGAAGCTGCCGGTGATGCTATGGTGCACGGGAAGCTTGAGTGAAAAACTGCTGATGCAGCATCTGCACCAGAGCAAGTGTTACGCCTCAGAAAAGTAATTCCCAGAACATCCCATACATAAGGACGTAATTGCCAGCTCCACCCTGTGGCTAACATGATCACATGAATGGATTGCTTCGAATTAGCCTAAGAGATTAAGATGTTAGGAGTGCCGCAGAAAGGCTGCTCTATTGACCAGACTGCTGCTAGCAGGAAATGAAAATAATGGAACTGAATGAGAGTGACGGAGAAACATACATGAAGGATGCTGTGGTTAGAAGATTTGGGCTGCCCCTAGCTCCGTACTACAGTCGCTCTAAAAGTGCTAAGAAGATGCGCAATGTGAAGTGGAGATATGTGTGCATAGCACTCCTAAGGGATTAAGGGGTAGATTTACAAGCCCCTTGCAACACTTTTGCGCCACCGTTGCATCACTTTTGTGATGCAGCGGCGGCGTAAACAATATGGCCAATTTAGAACGTGACGCATCTAGGGAGATGCGTCACTTTGTAAAGCCCTGCGTCACATTATACCTGCATCAGGAATAATGTATGCAGGGTAGGCGTTCCCACGCAGGAAAGCATCGTAAAAGTGACGCAGTGAAATCTACAAGATTTCACTGCGCCACTTCTAGGACGCCACTGCATCAAAACCTTACATCAGCTTGAAGCAGGCGTAAGGAGTGACGCAGTACAATAAGTATAGGCCTCAACATGCATTGCTGGAGTTGTGTCGTGCTTGCGACACAACTGCAGTAATGGGTGACTTTTGGGCCAACAGATGCGTCAGAATTTCTGACGCATCTGTCAATCCTTGCGCCATGGTGCACTGTATTGTAAATACGGCGATCCATGTTGGCGCAAGGGTATTGCAGGCTGGCGCAGGGAAACTGACGCATCTCTACAGATGCGTCCGTTTCTTGTAAATCTGCCCCTAAGTGAGCATAGAAGGGGAGGATGCTACAGACCTTTGAGGAGTTGTTTAATCTGCTTTCAGTTAAACATCTTTGGGAAAGGGTTTTGGGTTTAGAAAAGTAAAATGCAGTAGGCCTAAACTTTTAAGAACAACCACAGTAATTCCCACAAGGGCAAAGCATATAGAATGGATCCTTTCAGAAAGGGTACACAACTGGAGATGGTGGAAGTCGCTCAGAGGGGAGACAGACAAAATCTAGCAATGTTTGACACAATTCTGGGGCACAGTGCTAATCACGCGCACCTACCCACAGCATGATTACAAAATAGAGAAGGTTTTAAGAAACCGGTGACAAATGTATGGCTGAAGATAGAGGGAGAGGCAACTGAAGTCTTCATTTGGCAAAGGAAAGGCCTCAGCATGGATTGCTTTTTAGGGAACAACTTTAAAGTTTAGGGTCCAGTATAGTCTCTGCTCCTGAAAGCTCAGCCTGCCATCCAATCAGACTTGAAGGAAAATGAGAGCCTTCAGAGTAGGGGGCAGATTTACAAGAAATGGACGCATCTGTAGAGATGCGTCAGTTTCCCTGCGCCAGCCTGCGATACCCTTGCGCCACCATGGATGCGCCGTATTTACAACTGCGCACCTTGGCGCAAGGATTGACAGATGCGTCAGAATGATGCATCTGTTGGCCCAAAAGCCACCCATTACTGGAGTCGTGTCGCAAGCACGACGCAACTCCAGCAATGCATGTTGAGGCCTATACTTATTGTACTGTGTCACTCCTTACGCCTGCTTCAAGCAGATGTAAGGTTTTGATGCAGTGGCGTCCTAGAAGTGGCGCAGTGAAATCTTGTAGATTTCACTGCGTCACTTTTACGATGCTTTTGTGCGTGGGAACGCCTACCCTGCATACATTATACCTGATGCAGGTATAATGTGACGCAGGGCTTTGCAAAGTGACACATCTCCCTAGATGCGTCACGTTGTAAATTGGCCATATTGTTTACGCCGCCGTTGCGTCACAAAAGTGATGCAACGGTGGCGCAAAAGTGTTGCAAGGGGCTTGTAAATCTGCCCCTAGGTGTTTAGTGGAAAAGTATGAACTGCTTTTTCCACTTCTGTGAATATTCTCTGATTCATGGTGTTTTGTGTTAGTTCGCATGGGGATAGAAAGGGTAGAAAGCCACCAAAATTCCACAAAAAAGTGAGAAATATCATGGCATTCTGTAAAATATGGTATATCAGACCAATGAAAAATGCTCAACAAAATGCACTTACTAAAAAGATGACAAATCTTTTATGCTTGCAAGGTTTCTCTCATGGGCAGATTCTATGCGTCTTATGGATTGTTTCAGCCATCGCCAGTCATACCTTTTAGTTCAGGTAGTGTCATGAGGCTGTATGACAGAGCCTACTATAATCCTCTTTCTCCTTGTTGTTTTACGTAATGTACATACATTTGACCAGTGTATAATCTACAAAAGGTATGCATTACACAATGCCTGTATTATGTTATTTTTTCTTTAATGTGTCTTCTAAAATCAAGAGCCAAACAGCCTGCATCAGGTAAGAGACCTGGGAAACCTGCGATGATTTCGGGAGCTGCTTGAAGTTGGAGGTCCTGGCAAAGATTAATTTGCCACATCTCTGCCAGAATATAATGCTTCGGCAGACTTGCATCATAATGCCCTGGCACAAGCATAGTGGTTTAGGAAGATGGGCAACCCACCAGTGAGCTCTCGCATTCAGAATCAGGAACCAAGAACCAAGAATAGGCCATTAATTCCCCAAACTATGATTCCCAAGGTCCCTGGTCTGGGAATCTCAGTGTAAAAAAGGTCAAAACCCTCATTACAAGTGGGGCATAATTCTAGATGAGGCTGGTAACTTCTGCTACCAGCTGAATTGGGAATTACAACTAAGTGCAATAAAACCACATTTCACATATTTTCTGCATCAGATATTTCAGCATCAAAAAGCTTCTGAAATGTAAAGGCAGGAAACCAGCTGACAATGGGGCATTACACCAGAGGTGGGATAGTGTGATAAAATATGAATTCCCCAATTTGGGGGGCGTGAAATTTATAATGCCACAGTATTCCCAGATTGTGGAACTGCTGATCCCTGCAATATTAGTAATTCTGAGTGCCTTTCATAATGAGGACATGGGAAGGGCCTCAGTCTTTAATTTCTACTGGCCTAGAATGGGTGCAGAAGTTGAGCGTATTTGCATTTCTATCCTACCTGTCAAGCTAGTGGTAAGTCTGGAGAAGAGTCAAAGGCACTGCCAGGGGTAGGACTGTCATTTGAAAGGGTGTGTGTGAGATGTTGAGTGACCTAGATCCCCCTACTACTTCTGGACAGAAGTACATCTTAGTGGTCATGGACAAAGCGGCAAGATGCCCTGAAGCAGTTCCACTGAGGAGCACAGCTGTTCTTGTGGAGGCCAAGGCTCACTATTTTTACAAACTGTATTTCTGAACTTGGAATGAACTTCATGCCTACCTGCATGAAGACTATGGGGCCGATTCCGATCTCGGTCGGAGGCGCACCCAATACTATTCGGTCGGGAAAAAAGCCATGCGAAAGCCAGTTTCCCGACCGATCCGTACAGCACACCGAACGAGCAAGTACGATGCGCACAACAGCAAAGAATCCGGCCGAGCCGTACTCACCCAAACCAGGTCCTGTTCTCCGACCGAGGCGAATCCGGAAACGCCGAATCGAGTCGCACGGAAGGGAAAATGCAGCCCCGTCCGGCCGGACAAGTACGATGCGCTTTCCGTACGCGCCGAACCCGTCGCTACGCACGGCACGTCAAAGCATCCGGGAGAGGCGCACATAAGCTCCGAATCGCGCCACAACACGATCCACGGCTACGAGACGAACACAGCACAGACGAGGACGACGCGAAGCGACGAGGACGAAGCGAAGCGACGAGGACGAAGCCAAGCGACGAGGACGACGCGAAGCAACGAGAAGGACGAACGACACGAACCAACCATGAATCCCTTCGTCCCGATCATACCAATATTCTACATCTACTACCGGAACAGGCACGGACGCGTACGGCGCAGAAGGTAAGTCAGACACCAACCACAAAACACATACAACACGTACACGACACATCACACACATACACTGGGAATCTGAATATACTTACACCAGCAGCACCATAGGGGCGGGATGCCCATCACCAATGCCACATATGCACACAGGGGCCTGAATGCGCGCCACCACCCCAACCCAGGGGGGGCTGGATGCCAACCACCACAACCACCCTTAGCCAGGGGGTGCCAGATGCCCACCACCACTACCACCCTTAGCCAGGGGGCAGGATGCCTACCTCTACTACCACCCCTAGCCAGGGGGCAGGATGCCCACCACTACTACCACCCTCACCCAGGGGGGCAGGATGCCTACCTCTACTACCACCCTTAGCCAGGGGGCAGGATGCCTACCTCTACTACCACCCTCACCCAGGGGGGGCAGGATGCCCACCACTACTACCACCCTCACCCAGGGGGGGCAGGATGCCCACCACCACTACCACCCTTAGCCAGGGGGGCAGGATGCCCACCACTACTACCACCCTCACCCAGGGGGGGCAGGATGCCTACCACTACTACCACCCTTAGCCAGGGGGGCAGGATGCCCACCACTACTACCACCCTTAGCCAGGGGGGGCTGGATGCCTACCACTACTACCACCCTCAACCAGGGGGGGCAGGATGCCTACCACTACTACCACCCTTAGCCAGGGGGGGCAGGATGCCTACCACTACTACCACCCTTAGCCAGGGGGCAGGATGCCTACCTCTACTACCACCCTTAGCCAGGGGGGCAGGATGCCCACCACTACTACCACCCTCACCCAGGGGGGCAGGATGCCCACCACTACTACCACCCTTAGCCAGGGGGCAGGATGCCTACCACTACTACCACCCTTAGCCAGGGGGCAGGATGCCCTACCTCTACTACCACCCTCACCCAGGGGGGCAGGATGCCCACCACTACTACCACCCTCACCCAGGGGGGCAGGATGCCCACCACTACTACCACCCTTAGCCAGGGGGGCAGGATGCCTACCTCTACTACCACCCTTAGCCAGGGGGCAGGATGCCTACCACTACTACCACCCTTAGCCAGGGGGCTGGATGCCTACCACTACTACCACCCCCACTCATAGGATGGACAATGCATGACACAACAAGCACACCACAACCTAGGGAATGCAAGATTAAGACATCCCCCCACCACCATGACAAGCGTGTGAGCAGGCTGTGTCAAATGCCTACAACACCGAACATGACATTGAACATACAATGTGACCCCCTAGCACATGTGCCACACATATATGGTGTGGCACCCACAATGCAAGCAGCCCATGACCATTGTGGCAATGGGGCCTAAACCCCCATCATCACAGTGACCAAAAGGCAAGTGTGGGGTCCATAGCTGAAGCACATTTTGACCATTGTGGCAATGGGGTCTAAACCCCCATCATCACAGTGACCAAAAGGCAAGTGTGGGGTCCATAGCTGAAGCACATTTTGACCATTGTGGCAATGGGGTCTAAACCCCCATCATCACAGTGACCAAAAGGGAAGTGTGGGGTCCATAGCTGAAGCACATTTTGACCATTGTGGCAATGGGGTCTACACCCTCATCATCACAGTGACCAAAAGGTAATTGTTGACAAAGAAAGAGCTGCAACTGCCAAACTGCATGGATCATTCCTGGTCACAGAACCAAAAACTCATCTGTGGCAAAGTAGTGTATGTGTCCCATTGCAACATAAATTGGGGGAGCCAAATACTGCAGTGCAAATGAGACATTCCTTTGGCCATGTGCAGACAAACAACACCCATGGGGGCTGAGACCGTCAACAGTCATCAATGACACAATGACAGAAGTGACCATCAGAATGCAGACCCACATATTTGCACCAATGGGCACACAAATGCAGATACCCTGTGGAGACAGCAGATGTGAGGTGAACAGATACCATACCATGGCAGCAATGGGACACACAAACCATGATCACTGTGCTGACCGATGACCTAGGAGTCCCAGGGACAGCAGGGGAAACACACCAAACAACATACAGCCAATGGCACACCCAAGATATGCCAATGCAGTGGTGCAGATGCACAAACACAAACAGGCAGACCAACACTGTCATCATACACAGCAGGTGAGGGGTGGGGGTGCCAGTGTCCCCAGGCAACAACACAACACATGAGGAGAGCTGAATACCAATCATACAGATGTGCATACACTGCCACACTAAGGTAACTCATGGATCCAAATCCCCTATGTGGGCAAGCAGGCATTGACAGGTGAGAGGGAGCACAAAACACACATGTCACACAGGCACGTAGGAACAACAACTGACACAGCAAGTCACAGACACACCACAGCACCACCCCCAGGGCCCCCACAATGTGGTGACCCTGGGCTGAAGAAAATACCACTGTGATGACAAAGCTAAATGTCGTTCACACTGTGAACCACAGTCAGGTGTCCTGAGCAACAAACTACCATCACACCTACACAAGCACAAATCAATCAGCATGGCCAGTAAGCCAAGGCCAACATGGAGGCAGGGGACTAGCTGGGCAACGACTCTCATCTGCACACACTCAAGACCACACCCTCGACCTCCAACAATGTGCAGCAGTGAAGTACACATGCACTGGTGACATTGCACATGCACCCATGACTATTCCAGGGTGGTGGGTGGGAACCAAGGTGTAGAAACACATCACACATGGACACTCAACAAGACTCCTGAATGTCTGACACACTGCACACTACGCTGTACATGGACATGACGGCAATACCACACCGACCAATGGGATCCCAGCCACAGTCACACACCAATGAAGAAGCCAAGGTCACCCACAAAGAACACACATAGACAACAACCAACATTGCAGCCCGGACCCTAAGGAGTGCCAGCAGTCACACACACAACGTGTCACAATCACTGAAAGATAACACAAACTGGAAATCACATGACAGGGGCAAACAACAAGTGCCAAAGGGAAACCTGACTGTGACCCATCTGCGTCAGCACACAAACTCTGCCCTGACAGCAAACACACCTATGGGTGACACCCTGATGACCAGTAATGTGCCATGCACCCACATCACAGAGAACACAGGGAGAAGACTTTGGGGAACATAGCTCAAGTCAGCAAGCATCACAAACAGGTACAACACTAGGGATCACAGCATGCGCAGATGAATGGAAGTGAACACACAGACATGCACATACAACACACACCTTGGGCGCAGGCAATGTCACACGTGTACACACTGCCATGAGGGGACTCCACTCCTGTGTGAGGAAAGCTGTGCCATATGTTGCCTCAGTAGGGCCCCATCATGTCAGCTGAGCACTTGGTCACACAATCAACAATTAGCACCAAATGAGGGCTCCCATCACATCAGCCTGGTCATGGATGTGCCAACGGAATCATCAGCACAGATCCAACACACTTGTATAGCAATGTTGCACTGACTACACGGATGAGTCCCTCCCCATTGATGCCCAAACCTGCATGTCCACTGGAGATGGCAACACGGTCAGGGAAGTAGACAAATGCAACGATGGCAGGCACAACAGATGTGCAGGGGTGGAAGCCACAGATATGAAATTGCCAATGTAAGTAGGAAACCCATTGCCAAATACTGAACACATGACACCCTCAGATGCTGCTATTGATGACATGGATACACCACATGATAGGACACATTCCCCCTGGACCACATGGGTTCCTGCACAGTAACACTTCATAATCATGAGACCAGATATCACCATCACTGCAGCAAGGGCATGGTTAGCTGCACCAACAACATGTACATCTGAAGCATGAGCACTAGAGAAAAGAAAGTTGCTTTATTCAGCATATGTGTTGAGGCCAAACGAAGTCCTGAAAAAGAGCAAAGGCCAATGGCCAGTCCATTGTCAAAGTTCAAACAGGGTGACACTGGCAGATGTCACCCTACGCATGCCTGCACAATACCAGGGACAATCCACTAGGAGGGGCAACCGGGGGGCAGGCCAGGCACCGCAGGGACAGGATCAGGGCTCACCAGGGGAGTCAGGGAAGGGGTGGTGGGTGCTGGAGAGCCACTGACAACTGCAGTGGAGGTGTCTGACATGGTGTGTGCCGGCACAACTGGGGGGCATGACACAGATGTCGTGGGTGCCGGCACAACTGCAGTGGACCCTGCAGATGGGGTGGACAGGTCCGCCACTGCAGTGCCCAAGTCAGACAGGGCGGTAGTGGACTCCACTGCAGTGCCTACCTCCAGGGGAGGGGAATGGGGAACAGGCAAGGTGGGTTGGACAGAGGGGGGACACCCTCACCACATCAGTGGCACAGACAAGCGCAGCGGGGGGTGTGGTGCTGGGAGAGCAAGTGGCAGGGGGAGAAGGCCGGAGCATCTTGGGGATGGTATATCTGTGGGTGGGGGAACCTGGGGCAGGGTGTGGTGGGGGCACCTGTGCAGTGGGGGCCTGAGGGATGGAGGACGGAGACCTTGTGCCTGAGCTGCAAGGCGGTGGCGGGGTCTTGCTCTTAGCACTCCGGGGGGACTTGCGGGTGGGGGCCTCAGTCCGTCTGCGCCTGGGGGCGGGTGTCCGGGGGCGAGGGGCACTCTGCTCCGTGTGGGTGGGCTTCCTCTTCCCCCGGGATGCTGGAGCAGCTTCATCGGTGGGGAAGAGGCCGAGGTCACAGAGGAAGAGCTGCTGTGACTTTGGGGTTGCAGGTGAGGCAAGGGAGGGTGCTTTGGAGGGAGAGGGAACTGAGGACTGCGCAGTGCATGTGGATGCGTGTGTGTGTTCCAGGGCCCCATCCCCTGTGAGTCTGGCTTCAGTCCCCTGAATGTGCGTGCGTGTGCGTTTTGTCATTGGCGTGTGTGTCAGTGTGCTGGATGTGTGTGTGCTGGTGTGTGCCAGTGTGTGTGTGCCTGGGATGGGTAAGGTGCTGGGGAGTGTGGATGGAGCAGAGGCAGGAGGGGTGAGGGACCGTTTGAGGAGGGACACTGCTGCCGTCAGGGAGGAGTCCATGGACCTATTGCCCCTCTGTAGGTCAGACATGCCCGATGAGATGCCCTCCATGAACGACACCAGCTGAGTCAACAGCGCGGTGTGCGCATGGAGGACACTCAGCATGGCTGTCTGCCCTACATGGAGCTGGCGAAGGAGGTACACAGACTCCTCACTCAGGGCAGCAGGGGACACAGGGGCAGGGGGTGCGGTGCCTGGCCCAAAGGAGACACGCTCCCGGACATGGGAGCCTCCACGGACCTGGGGAATGGGAGCCGATGGGAGGGCGGTGGTGGTGCTGGTGGTGGCGGGGACAGCAACACTAGCTGGGGTGTGGTGGCTGCTGACACCCGCCTCCACAAGGGAGTCATCCTCCGAGTTGCTCTGGTCCTCAGCTGAGGTGGATGCTGCTGAGGACTCCTCGGTGTGGCTCCCCTCGCCCTCCGTGCCACTGGGTCCCTCCGACCACTCCTCGGCTGCTGACCCAGTCTGGCTCTCCGGCTCCTCCTGGTCCGTGGAGCTGTCCCCTTCCGTGGCCGTGGATGTATCTGCAAACAATGGGGAAACAGACAGACATCAGTCACCTGCACATAACGCACACACCACTGTGAGCACAGCACATCACAGAGCAAGCCCTGGCATCATTAGTTGTGCATTGCTAAAAGTGCACTAATTGAACAGGAGAAGTCAATTGTCAGTCTGATGCCAAGCATGGCACTCACATCCCACATGGCCTTGCACCCATCTGTCTGGTGTCTGTTGGATTGCAACACCCCAGTGTTGACACATGCACCAAGTACACAGTAGTTGGACAGTGCAGAGGACACGGTGTGGACACATCACAGCTCTTGCCACTGAGTCAGTACAGGTTTACGGATGTAAGGGATGCCCAGAGTCAAATAGGAAATGCATGTGATGCATACCAGCGACAGACACCATGATGCACCCATGTCCTGATAGCCAGCGCCACTATGGTGTGCATGTAGCACATGTCACTCCCCTGCAGGATCACCAATCAGTAGACACATGCCATGGCGGAGGCATGACTGCAAAGTCATACATCACTGTCTCAGTGATGTATGACTTTGCAGCCAGACAACAACACTCTGCACTGTGTCACAATAGTAGGTCATGGGGAATGCAAGTCCTGGAGCTGCACAAGTGCACATGTACATCCCCCCACAACACATCCTCTTAACCCTCATCTGTCCAGGTCATACCTATTGGACATATGGGAGACCTGTGACACTACCCTCGGAACCTGAGCCCCTCACACTCTGCTGTGCATGGGGAACAGCTGCCTGAACTTCACATTTACATGCCCCAGTCTGCATGGGCAGCTGATCAGACACCTATGTGTCACACAAGTATCGTCTCCTATGGTCACATCTCCAGTGGCATGCTGAGCCCCTACCAAGAAACTCCACAGCAGTCCTGGCGACTAATCCACAGCACACTGACACAGAGGCAGACACCTGAGGGGCAAATCACTGTGCACAATGTGTCCTCTGATACACGGGAGTGGGAGTACAGAGTGTATTGTATGGCCTGGAGTAGGCATGACTGTCCAGCCCCACATGAATGAGGGATGAGCCCTGGACTGTAGGCAGCTGGCTAAGTATGTGTGACACACGTCATATACATACTCCTGGGGCCCAAACATTGTTCCCACCCGCAGCATGGGTGTGTGCCAGGTACCCCAGCCACATGTGGTGGATCAGCTCAGCAATTGGACCACAGATCAAAGTAACACGCTGAATACATGTCAGAATACAGGCATTGTGTAAGCAATGGACCCACCCATGATGCCCACCACAGAGTCAGGGAAACAGATGCTGTCTCCCACCTTGAGTCAAGCAAACTGCAAGGACACAGTCCTAAGTGACAGAATTCCCTGCATGTAAGGGCCACACCTGGGTATCAGATGAGGAGTGGGCAGTGCACAATAGAGGGACATGGCTCCTGGACAACATGACTGCTGTACTGTGGCAGTTCAACCTGGCCCGAGGAGGGCACATAACATGTTAGACAGAGTACACAGTGCAGTCTTTGACTCACCCCCTCCTTGCTGCTCTCTGGCCTTCAGCTGCCCATCCAGGTCTGGAAAGACCACCGCCAGGATCCTGAGCATGTGGGGGGTCAGGGTCCGTGTTCCGCCCCTCCTGCGAGGAGGCGACAGCTTCAGCTGGACCCGTGCAATCCTCCGGGTCCAGCCCCGAAGGTCCTGCCACCTCTTTTGGCAGTTGCGGATCCGGCGCTTGTAGACCCCCACGGACCGGACAGCCCGGACGATGTCCTTCCAGATCTCATGCTTCCGATGGGCAGAAGCCTGTCAGGATGACAAAGTGATAAGGACATTACTACACATGCAACATATCCGTGCATGACACAGTTGCATATACATGTCGCAATCACAGGGGCACATGGTGTACCCAGGCAGTGCACGGCTGCCCATGGACAGTTTTCCAGAAGTCACTACATGGTATCATAGCATGGGGAGTAAAACCCTGTTCAGAAGCACTGTCACTGCACCATACCTGTCCAGTGCAAGTCACTACACACTATGGGGGGTGACAACTACTCAGTGAGCCTGCTAGCCAGTGGTGTGCTGACTCTCAGCCTTGCTAGTCAGACAAAATGCACATTCAGAAAGGCAGTGCACAGAACACTCACCTGCTCCCCTGGTGTCCCATACAGCTTGCTGTACTGTGGAAGTAGGCTGTCCAGCAGGGCCTGGTTCTCTTCAAGGCTGAAGGCTGGGGCTCTCTCCACAGTACGTGCCATTGCAGGGTCCAGAGGGGCAGAGACAGCAGCAGTGCAGTGGCAGATGTCGTCCTGGAGCATGTAGTGCAGGCAAGTGGGCTCTCAGGGGAACATGCAGCAATATATATGTGCTGGAGAGGCAGATACTGTCCCTTGTGTCCAAAGTGATAGGTCCAAGTCGTTTGCATCTTCTGAATCTGGCCAATCCATGGAATAGCAGCACCAAAACACGCCCACAGCATCCTTCAAATCTTCAACTTCATGACATACATGATTTTGCAACATTGTTGTGGGTGACCAACTGATTTTCCAGCAACCGACTCGTTCGAATATTCGAAAACGCGTCCGTTGCCAGGCAAGCCCATTGTCAATGGGTGCGCACCGATCGGTCCATTGAGGTACAACGCGCACAGGGGTACAACGCGTACCCGCACACATTGAAAGCAATGGGCCGGCCGGAGGCACCGATCGGTCCATTGCTGTTCAACGCGCACAGGGGTACAACGCGTACCCGCACACATTGAAAGCAATGGGCCGGCCGGAGGCACCGATCGGTCCATTGCAGTACAACGCGCACAGGGGTACAACGCGTACCGCGCACATTGAATGCAATGGGCCGGCCGGAGGCACCGATCGGTCCATTGCAGTACAACGCGCACAGGGGTACAACGCGTACCGCACACATTGAATGCAATGGGCCGGCCGGAGGCACCGATCGGTCCATTGAGGTACAACGCGCACAGGGGTACAACGCGTACCCGCACACATTGAAAGCAATGGGCCGGCCGGAGGCACCGATCGGTCCATTGCTGTTCAACGCGCACAGGGGTACAACGCTGCACCGCGACACATTGAAAGCAATGGGCCGGCCGGAGGCACCGATCGGTCCATTGCTGTTCAACGCGCACAGGGGTACAACGCTGCATCCGCACACATTGAAAGCAATGGGCCGGCCGGAGGCACCGATCGGTCCATTGCTGTTCAACGCCGCACAGGGGTACAACGCTGCACTCGCACATTGAAAGCAATGGGCCGGCCGAGGCACCGATCGGTCCATTGCAGTACAACGCGCATGGGGTACAACGCGTACCTGCACACATTGAATGCAATGGGCCGGCCGGAGGCACCGATCGGTCCATTGCAGTACAACGCGCACAGGGGTACAACGCGTACCGCGCACATTGAATGCAATGGGCCGGCCGGAGGCACCGATCGGTCCATTGAGGTACAACGCGCACAGGGGTACAACGCGTACCCGCACACATTGAAAGCAATGGGCCGGCCGGAGGCACCGATCGGTCCGTTGCTGTTCAACGCGCACAGGGGTACAACGCGTGCACCGCACACATTGAAAGCAATGGGCCGGCCGGAGGCACCGATCGGTCCATTGCTGTTCAACGCGCACAGGGGTACAACGCGTGCCACGCACACATTGAATGCAATGGGCCGGCCGGAGGCACCGATCGGTCCATTGCAGTACAACGCATCACTGTACATGTGACTGGCATATGTCAGCATGCCTGTCTCAGATGGACATATGCCAGCCACAGATAGCTCCCAGGGAGTGAGGGGCACACCTACATCACGACAGCCTGTCCAAACCTTATCATAAGGCATGTAAGGCTGCATTTCCTATTGTGTGTATGTTGGTGTACATGTTGTCCTGTGGGTGTCACCTGTGGGCAGCCACCCCCAGGCTGTGCACGTGTTAATGGGGACAGGATCCTGGGTGTTACGTGTACGTGACCACTGTGATGTGCAACTGTTCATATCTGTGCATGTGCCATGGTCACATTTCACAGTGGTGTTTGTGTATGTCATGTCACATACCCCGTGAGTCCCATGTGGGACGGTATGTTTGAGCCAGGGTGTCCCAGTGGCACAATAGTGATGGCCCTCCACAGTCTTTGTGCATGTAGTGTTTACAATGTCTCTGATTTCATGTGCACAATGGGAGACAGTCTCCACATCCACGTTGTGTGTGCATGGACTCTGATGTTGTGCGTGTGTGTCACAGACGTCCATGGCTCTCCTGCCATGGCAAGTGTGGCCACTACCTGTGGGGGTCATGTTTGTTTTGTTGTGGTGTACACATGATACTCCAGGTGATGCCAGTGTCCATGTGGCATTACAGGGTCCCTGGGAATGTGCCTGTCGTTGAGCTGTGGTGCCTGGGGCACATCTGTCCTCACATGTCACTGGGGGGGTGACTGTGACACAGCATCATGATATCCAATGGGCCAACCTGGGACAAATTGATGCCACCTGTAGGACCGTGTTGACAGATGTTGGCCATGTATGTACCATAAATGTCGTTCCGGTACTGCACACTTCATGTAGTTGTGCCTCATGATGATGTATGTTGGGATCTTGAGTGTGTTCAATGCCGCATATGTGGGGTGACTGACGATCTTGCTTACTTCTCCTCTGCACTGCAGGGCTCCTGCTGTCCATCGGCCATTCCCAGACCTGGCAACGATGGTGGAACGGGACAGCATCCGACGGTACCGCTTCACCAGGCAGCTGATTGAGGATTTGGCAGTGCAGTTGTCCCCACATTTGCAGCCTGGCCGGCCGTATCCTACAGCGCTGACCCCCAAGGTGAAGGTGATGGCAGCCCTACACTTCTTTGCCACCGGTACCTTCCAACATACTGTGGCGTCTGCTGGTGGGATGTCACAGACCATGTTCAGCCGTGTGCTCCGCGATGTTTTGGCGGCAATGTTGCTCTTCCTGAACCGGTACATCTATTTCCCTAGACTGCGACGACTCACTGACGTGAAGAGTGACTTTTATGCCCTGGGGAGGATGCCGCATGTCATTGGCTCCATTGATGGGACACATGTGGCTTTGGTACCACCACAGGCCCAGGAGCAGGCCTACAGGAACCGCAAGCACTACCACTCGGTCAATGCACTGGTGGTGTGTCTTGCAGACATGACCATCACACACGTGTGTGCCCGTTTCCCTGGTTCAGCACACGATGCCTTTGTGATGAGGAGTAGTCGCATCCCCAGGTTGATGGCACAGATGCAGAACCAGCGTGCCTGGCTTGTCGGTGTGTACTGACTTTGTGCCATTGTGTGTGATCTGATCTGTAGTATTCCGCCCACTTTTCCAAGTCAGCTGATGTGCACTTGTCTGTCCGTAGGTGACTCGGGATACCCCAACATGCCGTGGTTGCTGACACCCCTCAGGAACCCTGTGACACCTGCCCAGATGCGCTACAATGAGGCACATGGTCGGACCAGGAGAGTGATTGAGCGGACCTTTGGTCTCCTGAAGAGCCGCTTCCGCTGCCTGGACAAGACCGGAGGGTCCCTCCCATATGCCCCTGCGAAAGTGTGCAAGATTATCATCGTCTGCTGCATGCTCCACAACCTGGCAGTGCGGAAGGAGTTGCCTCTCATCCAGGATGACGATGACCAACATCCGCCACCTGTGGAGGATCCTGGCCTGGACCACGATGCCAGTGACGATGATGATGATGATGGTGATGGTGATGTCCGCACACAGCTCATCACCAACTTCTTTAGCTGAATGTGAGTATCCTGAGGTGTCATGTGAATGATGTGAGTTGGCATGATGTGTGGGTGGTGCTCTGGTGCTGTTGGAGTGTGTCCATGGGCTACTTGACAGGATGTGTGTTGCGATGTGTGGTGACAGGTGGGCTGTACTCCCCAACAGTGTTGACATGCTAACTTGGTTCTGGGTGGGTATCTTGTAACATGTATTGTGCATGAGTTTTGCTGTTCTGTCCTGTACTGCATTGCTTTTGACTGTGTGTCATTTCTGTCCTTCACAGGGTACTTTCAGATTCGTTTGGTCAACTGTGTCCACCGACGACGTGATTGCACATCCAGGCTGGTAGCTGTTGTGTCCCTACAGGTGATGTGCGCCACACCCATGGACTTCCTTCTGTCTACAGTTGTTGACTGTGTGCCCGCTACCAGGTGGGGTTACCTTGCATCTGTAGTGGTTACGGCATGTTGCTACTGTGTAATAAACCTGTGCTTCACTTAGTGATGTGCGTTGTCTGTGGTCACACATTTGACTGCCATTTGCTTACTGCACCTGTGGGCTACTTGACTACAACTGGGAATGGGTGTGGTGTCTGTGCATTGCACCGTCTTCCCTGGCAACATCAGTGTAGGCAATGAGTCAGATGGCCTAGGTGTGTATGTGTTGTGTAGCCCTGGTGGTGTGTCTCCCTCATATGTGTCACGTTGCCTGTACTCACATGCCTGTGTTGTCCTTGCTGTTGCAGTTCGCATACACTGTGTAATTTTGCAGTTCATCATCCCCATAACAGCACCCACGTTGGAATCACGACAGAGGCAAGTATGGTGTATTAGTGTGTTTATTGTGATAATAGTGCATAGGATGGATTGTGCTGTACATGAATCTTGCAATCCCAAGTTCCTAGATGAATAGAAAGTCCAGGTAGACAGGATCCCCAGTATCGGGGCCACAGTTGTCTGACACATTGTTCCAACTTGTACTCCCCATGCTATGTGTGGGAGTAGTGTTGCCATCAACAGGGTGAACAGTCTGTGCACAAAGGCGAAAATCCAGAACAGGTTCAGGCTTCCTGGGAGTTGCGCTTGGCCATCAGCCTCTCACTTTCCCTCCTCGGACGACCCCTCTTCTTGGGGGGGGCCCTCAAGTGCAGGCTGCTGCGGTGCAGGGGACTCTCCGCCAGAGTCCTCCTCCCTCCCTGTGGCAGTTGCTGTTTGTTCGGTACCAGATGTTGTTGGCACACAGGGAGGTGTGGACTGGTTGCTGTTCATCTGGCGGAGGCATTGTAAAATGTCCCTGTGCACCGCCGTCATCTCATGTAGTACATCCCACTTGGACTCCACGCGGGTCATGTGGGAGTCCACACGTGACATGTGGGAGTCCACACGTGACATGTGTGACTCCACTTGGGACATGTGGGAGTCCAAGCGGGCATGATGGGCAGCCTGCTGCTGTTTGATGTCTCTGAGGAGCCCCACTACCTGGCTGAGCTCTCCGGTGCTGGACTGGTACGCATCAGCTATGCGTACCAGTTGTGGGTCTTCATGCACACCAGCAACGTCTGCAAGCAGCGACCTCTGTCTCCCACCCCTCCCACCACCCCTGCTGACATGTGCAGTGTGTGCAGTTGCACGCACAGATAACCCTGGTCCACCTTGGGGGTTGGTGGTGGTGGTGGTGTCCATGGCCCCAGGTTGGTCCAGGGTCACTGCGCTGGTGTTGTTCCTTATTCTGTCCATGTCGGCAGGGATGGTATTCGTGGTGACAGTCGTTGGAGGGTGGGTGCAGGGGGTGCAGCTGGTGGACCTGCTGGTGCTGCAGCTGGTGGTCCTGCTGGTGCAGCATGTTGACTTGCACCGGATGTGCCAGGTTGTTCTTCATCGTCCGAGGAGGACAGAGGCTGTACGACGCCAGTGAGCTCGGCATCCTCTTGAGCCTGGGACTGGGACTCCTCAGCGTCTGCTGCTGTGTCCCTATCATCACCTGTTTTTGGGAGACACAAACAATGTATGTCATGTTTCTGCAGGCATCAGTGGTTGACACACCTGACAGTTGTGACTGTGCCTCGGGGTGCGGGCCTGTACATTGTATTGTCCTAAGTCGTCACAGTCAGGGGTTGATATTGGTGTGGCACATTGTCCTGCATTATTTGGGCATTTCTATGTATTCTCTGGGGTGTGAACATGGTCTGCATTGATTGTGTTTGGTTGTCAGCCAGACCTCCTTCCCACCCACCCACCCACCCAGTCAGTTATCCCACCATGGAACGTGCTTGCATTGCAGGGAGTGTAAGTTGTCTCTCAGGATGTCAGTCAGTGGTGTCCTGCTGTTTGTTGGTGCACAGTTGGCAGCAGGGCCTTGTGCTCCCCACAGCAGTAGCCAGTGTCAGCCATCTTGTGAGTCCTTCTCCACTCCCTGTGATGTGAGCATGGTTCAGGGTGGTGTTGATGGGACAGTTGTGGGGGTGAGCTATGTCTGTGACTACGACTCCCATCATGCTATTGCCTCCACCCCCTTCCCAGCATGCCCATGCTTCCTTCCTTTGACTCTGCTTCCCTGTGGGGTGGGCTGGCTGTGCTGACAGGATGGCTGGGAGTGTTGTCCTGGCAGTTGTTTGGCTAAGAGTCCCAAGAGTGTCCCTGTGCTTCACACAACATAACCCAGGGTGGTGGTGCTTTGTGGGATCTTGTGTTAGGATGGAGGGCATTGCATTCTACCAGGTGGGTACTGTGGAGTTTGTGTTGGGGGGGGGTGAGGGGAGGTGCTGGTGACTATAGTCAGTGCTGCAAGTCCCCCTTCCCACCCAGCCAGCCAGATATCCCACCATGGAACGTGCTTGCATTGCAGGGAGTGGAAGTTGTCTCTCAGGATGTCAGTCAGTGGTGTCCTGCTGTTTGTTGGTGCACAGTTGGCAGCAGGGCCTTGTGCTCCCCACAGCAGTAGCCAGTGTCAGCCATCTTGTGAGTCCTTCTCCACTCCCTGTGATGTGAGCATGGTTCAGGGTGGTGTTGATGGGACAGTTGTGGGGGTGAGCTATGTCTGTGACTACGACTCCCATCATGCTATTGCCTCCACCCCCTTCCCAGCATGCCCATGCTTCCTTCCTTTTGACTCTGCTTCCCTGTGGGGTGGGCTGGCTGTGCTGACAGGATGGCTGGGAGTGTTGTCCTGGCAGTTGTTTGGCTAAGAGTCCCAAGAGTGTCCCTGTGCTTCACACAACATAACCCAGGGTGGTGGTGCTTTGTGGGATCTTGTGTTAGGATGGAGGGCATTGCATTCTACCAGGTGGGTACTGTGGAGTTTGTGTTGGGGGGGTGAGGGGAGGTGCTGGTGACTATAGTCAGTGCTGCAAGTCCCCCTTCCCACCCAGCCAGCCAGATATCCCACCATGGAACGTGCTTGCATTGCAGGGAGTGGAAGTTGTCTCTCAGGATGTCAGTCAGTGGTGTCCTGCTGTTTGTTGGTGCACAGTTGGCAGCAGGGCCTTGTGCTCCCCACAGCAGTAGCCAGTGTCAGCCATCTTGTGAGTCCTTCTCCACTCCCTGTGATGTGAGCATGGTTCAGGGTGGTGTTGATGGGACAGTTGTGGGGGTGAGCTATGTCTGTGACTACGACTCCCATCATGCTATTGCCTCCACCCCCTTCCCAGCATGCCCATGCTTCCTTCCTTTTGACTCTGCTTCCCTGTGGGGTGGGCTGGCTGTGCTGACAGGATGGCTGGGAGTGTTGTCCTGGCAGTTGTTTGGCTAAGAGTCCCAAGAGTGTCCCTGTGCTTCACACAACATAACCCAGGGTGGTGGTGCTTTGTGGGATCTTGTGTTAGGATGGAGGGCATTGCATTCTACCAGGTGGGTACTGTGGAGTTTGTGTTGGGGGGGTGAGGGGAGGTGCTGGTGACTATAGTCAGTGCTGCAAGTCCCCCTTCCCACCCAGCCAGCCAGATATCCCACCATGGAACGTGCTTGCATTGCAGGGAGTGGAAGTTGTCTCTCAGGATGTCAGTCAGTGGTGTCCTGCTGTTTGTTGGTGCACAGTTGGCAGCAGGGCCTTGTGCTCCCCACAGCAGTAGCCAGTGTCAGCCATCTTGTGAGTCCTTCTCCACTCCCTGTGATGTGAGCATGGTTCAGGGTGGTGTTGATGGGACAGTTGTGGGGGTGAGCTATGTCTGTGACTACGACTCCCATCATGCTATTGCCTCCACCCCCTTCCCAGCATGCCCATGCTTCCTTCCTTTGACTCTGCTTCCCTGTGGGGTGGGCTGGCTGTGCTGACAGGATGGCTGGGAGTGTTGTCCTGGCAGTTGTTTGGCTAAGAGTCCCAAGAGTGTCCCTGTGCTTCACACAACATAACCCAGGGTGGTGGTGCTTTGTGGGATCTTGTGTTAGGATGGAGGGCATTGCATTCTACCAGGTGGGTACTGTGGAGTTTGTGTTGGGGGGGGTGAGGGGAGGTGCTGGTGACTATAGTCAGTGCTGCAAGTCCCCCTTCCCACCCAGCCAGCCAGATATCCCACCATGGAACGTGCTTGCATTGCAGGGAGTGGAAGTTGTCTCTCAGGATGTCAGTCAGTGGTGTCCTGCTGTTTGTTGGTGCACAGTTGGCAGCAGGGCCTTGTGCTCCCCACAGCAGTAGCCAGTGTCAGCCATCTTGTGAGTCCTTCTCCACTCCCTGTGATGTGAGCATGGTTCAGGGTGGTGTTGATGGGACAGTTGTGGGGGTGAGCTATGTCTGTGACTACGACTCCCATCATGCTATTGCCTCCACCCCCTTCCCAGCATGCCCATGCTTCCTTCCTTTTGACTCTGCTTCCCTGTGGGGTGGGCTGGCTGTGCTGACAGGATGGCTGGGAGTGTTGTCCTGGCAGTTGTTTGGCTAAGAGTCCCAAGAGTGTCCCTGTGCTTCACACAACATAACCCAGGGTGGTGGTGCTTTGTGGGATCTTGTGTTAGGATGGAGGGCATTGCATTCTACCAGGTGGGTACTGTGGAGTTTGTGTTGGGGGGGGGTGAGGGGAGGTGCTGGTGACTATAGTCAGTGCTGCAAGTCCCCCTTCCCACCCAGCCAGCCAGATATCCCACCATGGAACGTGCTTGCATTGCAGGGAGTGGAAGTTGTCTCTCAGGATGTCAGTCAGTGGTGTCCTGCTGTTTGTTGGTGCACAGTTGGCAGCAGGGCCTTGTGCTCCCCACAGCAGTAGCCAGTGTCAGCCATCTTGTGAGTCCTTCTCCACTCCCTGTGATGTGAGCATGGTTCAGGGTGGTGTTGATGGGACAGTTGTGGGGGTGAGCTATGTCTGTGACTACGACTCCCATCATGCTATTGCCTCCACCCCCCTTCCCAGCATGCCCATGCTTCCTTCCTTTTGACTCTGCTTCCCTGTGGGGTGGGCTGGCTGTGCTGACAGGATGGCTGGGAGTGTTGTCCTGGCAGTTGTTTGGCTAAGAGTCCCAAGAGTGTCCCTGTGCTTCACACAACATAACCCAGGGTGGTGGTGCTTTGTGGGATCTTGTGTTAGGATGGAGGGCATTGCATTCTACCAGGTGGGTACTGTGGAGTTTGTGTTGGGGGGGTGAGGGGAGGTGCTGGTGACTATAGTCAGTGCTGCAAGTCCCCCTTCCCACCCAGCCAGCCAGATATCCCACCATGGAACGTGCTTGCATTGCAGGGAGTGGAAGTTGTCTCTCAGGATGTCAGTCAGTGGTGTCCTGCTGTTTGTTGGTGCACAGTTGGCAGCAGGGCCTTGTGCTCCCCACAGCAGTAGCCAGTGTCAGCCATCTTGTGAGTCCTTCTCCACTCCCTGTGATGTGAGCATGGTTCAGGGTGGTGTTGATGGGACAGTTGTGGGGGTGAGCTATGTCTGTGACTACGACTCCCATCATGCTATTGCCTCCACCCCCTTCCCAGCATGCCCATGCTTCCTTCCTTTGACTCTGCTTCCCTGTGGGGTGGGCTGGCTGTGCTGACAGGATGGCTGGGAGTGTTGTCCTGGCAGTTGTTTGGCTAAGAGTCCCAAGAGTGTCCCTGTGCTTCACACAACATAACCCAGGGTGGTGGTGCTTTGTGGGATCTTGTGTTAGGATGGAGGGCATTGCATTCTACCAGGTGGGTACTGTGGAGTTTGTGTTGGGGGGGGGTGAGGGGAGGTGCTGGTGACTATAGTCAGTGCTGCAAGTCCCCCTTCCCACCCAGCCAGCCAGATATCCCACCATGGAACGTGCTTGCATTGCAGGGAGTGGAAGTTGTCTCTCAGGATGTCAGTCAGTGGTGTCCTGCTGTTTGTTGGTGCACAGTTGCCAGCAGGGCCTTGTGCTCCCCACAGCAGTAGCCAGTGTCAGCCATCTTGTGAGTCCTTCTCCACTCCCTGTGATGTGAGCATGGTTCAGGGTGGTGTTGATGGGACAGTTGTGGGGGGGCAATATGTGTGACTGCGACTCCCATGATGCTATTGGCTACACTGACTTGGCCAGCATACACAGAATTCCTTCCTTTGAGTGGTCTTCACTGTGTGTTGGTGTTGTTGTGGTGGCTACATGTGTGGATGTGTGTGTTAGTTCTATTTGTGCCACTGCCTAGCTGTAGTTGTGGTTGTGTTTGTACATGTGTTGGCACAGTTGGATGTGACTTTTTTGATGGCATGTGTTGTGTTTATCTGACTGACATACACATTTTGGGATGATTCTGTTCTAGTTGCTGTGTAATTGCTATGTGTGCATGGTTTGACTCTCCCCTTGACAGTGATGTGTGTGTTTTGTGGCAGTTTATTGTGTACATTTGTTGTGTACTCACCAGGCTCTGGGATGTTCTCTAGTCCATATACGCTCACTGGCGGAAGGATGGCCCGCACCTTCTCCTCCCAGGGCCTGAGGTATATTGGCTTGGCAGGAGGGCCACTGCCGGTATGTTGGCTGTTGATGTAGTCTATCTTCAGCAGGTCCCGTACCCTCCTGCGCACGTCATACCACCTGTTCTGGATGTCCGTCTTTGTGCGCCGACATGATGATTGGGCGTTCACCCTGTTGATGATCCTCTCCCACATCTTGGTTTTCTGCGACATGGGGGTCTGTTGGACCAGAGTGCCAAACAGCTGTGGCTCCACCCTGAGGATCTCGTCTACCAGGACTTCCAATTCACAATCTAGGAACTTGGGATTCTTCTTGGGGGCATGGTGATGGGTGGTGATGGTGAGTGATGTGTGTGTTGGTGTGCAGGTGAGGGTGTGTGAGTGTGTGTTTTGCTGGGTGTATGTGAGGTAGGTATTTGTTGGTGTGCTGATGGTGTGTGGCTTGTGTGAGGGGTGAGCTGTGGGTGTGTGGTTGCTTTCTCTTGGGTGCTGGCAGTGAAATGGCATTTGCAAAGGCTCATGGTAGTGATTTGTGTCCTTTATATAGGTGGAGTTGTGGGTGTGTCTTTGTTCTCTGTCCCCACCCCCCAGTATTTATTGGCTTGGTAATTGCTTGTTTGGCCTTTTTTTGGTTGATTTTTCCTTTGTGCTGTTTGTGTATGTTGGAAACGTTCTTGTGACCGAGTCGGACCCTGCATTGGTCTCGTACGGTGTTTTCCGTTTCGTTCACGCTGTGTTTGTGCAGTTTTGTATGCTGCGTACGCGTCGGTCGCGGTGTATTGTGTTGCTTCGGCTCGGTTTTGTATGCGTGTCGGTCGTACGGCTTGTCCTCCGTCCGACTCGGTCGTGTTTTTCGCGCCTTGCATCGTACTTTGCGGGTTGGAGTTGGCGGGTACGATTCGGTCGGATTTGTTCCGGGTGCGTGTCGGTCGGTTGGATTCGCGTGTTTTTCCGGCCGGATTGCAATTTTCCGAGCGGCTCGGTCGGTCGGCTTGGTTTCCTGACGTGTCGGTCGGATTTATCGCGGCTTGCATCGTACTTGGCGTGTCGGGCGCCACTGGTACGTGTCGGTCGGTATTTTTTCCGGATCCGAGTCGGTCGGTGCTTTTTCCGGCCCGAATCGGAATCGACCCCAATGTGGGGTAACTTACTGCAAGATATAGGTATGCCACTTCATACCATCCACGAAAAAATATATTATTTTGGAAGTTCTACAAGACTTGGAGCAACCATTGAGGAGGAAATGGGATATCTTACCTACTTTTCTAATATCGGAAAGTGCAAGAGAAGGGTGTCAGCTTAAGTCCATTTGAGCTTCAGCATATGCAACTGTGCCATGGCCTGCAGACTTTAGTGAAGAAGGGTTAGGAAGGAGAGCCCACGTCACCCATGCATGGTATGGTGGACTACGTTCTAAGCCTTAGGTGCAAGATGGCACAAAAAGCAAGCCTAGGCTACTGAAAGAATGGTGTGACCAGAAAACTATGCTGATGCCATACCAAGAAGGACTTTAGGTCCTCATTATAAAGACAGTTTGTCCTGTTTTTATGAATGAGATGAGCAAAGTCACTTACTTAATACACCTGGAAACAGGCAGTAAAATGCACAGGATGTATAGCGTTATGTGATGATAGTTGCAATTCTAGTAGCTGGGAAAAAGACAAGAAGGGCAGTGAGCCCCTCCCAGACCTTACGGTCCAAAGGATGGCTCAGTAGATGGAGTTAATTTTGCTCCAAATTTAACACAAATGAAACATGAGAGTAGGGTTGCAGACTGAGGCAATTCTCAAACGAGTTCTCACTGACCCCAAGTCTGACACTGGTCTGCATACACAGGGTTGACACTGGGCAATAGTCTTGCTGTGAAGAGCCCCAGTTATAGGGCATGAGAGGAGAACCTTTACTGCAGCAAAGCAGTGGTGGCAAGATGCTGGTCCTCAAAGATTTTTAGAAGACCCAAAGTTTATTACCAGTGGTTTTAATTCCTAATTACAATGAGTTTTTGCATGAGCTACCATAATCCCAACTGAGGTCACCTAACCTGATGCCTATTGGATTTCCTGGGCTTATAAGCTTGTTGACAAACTAGGGCTAGATGTACAAAGCATTGTTATAGTTGCAAATGCTCTGATTCTGAATTTGTGATGGTAAAAATACTTTTTTCAGTATACTAAACCCATTTTAGCTGTCAGTAACTTTATTCAACTTCAAAAATAGGTTTAGAAATGGATAAGGAAGTGCTATTTGGAAGGAACGTGTTGTAGTCACCCTTCCAAATAGCCTAATTCATATATGTCTCTGGTTTAGGACTGAAATAGTGGTTGTGAACCAATGAAAAATTACTGACCTACAAGTTGTAGTGATAATCCATTCGCAAAGGGAAGGGGTCTGGTGGAACCAGTTCCCCTTTGTAACTGTTAAAAAAGTTGAATAAACTTTTTTTTAAAAGGAAACTTCTTTTAAAACACAGTCCTGGACTTCAGTAGAAAAAAAAGTTTCGTTTATTGACATGCATTCACAGACATGGTGGTCTGTTGACCCCAGCAGGTCACCATCCCTTTGATGACCTCCAATTGGAGTGAGTCACAGTTTGCGACCTACATCATGAATTTCTGGGCCAGGTGTACCAAAATTAGAAATTGTGTTTTCCAAATTGCGAGTCTTACAGCGGTGGCCTCCCCCATTAGGGCAGAGGAGCTTCACCCTCCTGCTGCAAGTGCAGCAAAAGTGAAAAATAAAATGGTAATAAAATGAATTACAATTTTATTTTTTCAGCCCGAGAAGTGTTTGGGGGCGGGGCTGCTGCTGACTGGCAGCAGGGGAGTGGAGCTCCCTCCACCAGTTTACACTGCACAGGTCTCTTTGTCCCACTGTCTTGCGATGGCCAGCCTGACATGCACAGTGTAAACCTCTCCACCTAGCTGTTTTAGACATCTGAGTGGAGGGCAGGCACAGGCCCCCTGTTCCTGCTGGAGCATCAAGGCAACCCGATCCAGCCAATCCTGGCGCTGCTCTCAAGCTGCTCATATGAAGCGTGTGAGCAGTGTAGGGATTTGGAGAGGGCTGTCTGAGGCTCCAGGAGGATTCGAGCTGACTGCTAAGGAAGCGTAGGTAAGTTTGTTTTACTTTATATTGTTAAATTTTTGGCCCACTGACAGGCACTGAGAGAAATTCGCATTGCCTTCAGCCTTAATTCCAGAGCTCTCAGTTACGGCCCATTATAAAATCTGTTAACGAGCCATGCTTGAGAGCTTTGGAATGTGAGCCTAAAGGCATCGTGATGTATCACAGTGCCTGGCACTGGCGCGATGACCCCCCACTTTTGAGGGTCACCGACCACCACTGGAGTCTTACCGAATCGCCATTAGGAAATCCATTCCTAATGTAAAAAAACGTAGGGCCCGATTCACAGAACTAACTTACGACAAAATCCTAAACTTACTACCATTTTGGTATTCACAGAATGAACTTACTCATTTTGGTATTCACAGAATAAACTTACTCATTTTGGTATTCACAGAAGACACTTACACATTTTGTGTAACTTACACATTTTGTGTAACTTACTCATTTTGTGTAACTTACACATTTTGTGTAACTTACACATTTGTGTAACTTACACATTTTGGTATTCACAGAAGGCACTTACTCATTGATGAGTAAGTGCCTTCTGTGAATACCAAAATGAGTAAGTTAATTCTGTGAATACCAAAATTGTTGTAAGTTCATTCTGTGAATACCCAAATGTGTAAGTTCATTCTGTGAATACCAAAATTGTTGTAAGTTCATTCTGTGAATACCCAAATGTGTAAGTTCATTCTGTGAATACCAAAATTGTTGTAAGTTCATTCTGTGAATACCCAAATGTGTAAGTTCATTCTGTGAATACCCAAATGTGTAAGTTCATTCTGTGAATACCAAAATTGTTGTAAGTTTAGGATTTTGACGTAAGTTAGTTCTGTGAATCAGGCCCGTAGAATTCTTAGTTAGCGATTCCTAGTGGGTTGCAAATTGACCTACCCCATGAATATTAATGAGGTAGGTCGCTGTTTGCGACCCATTAGAAATGATAGACATCACAGGGTTGGTGGCTTGCTGGGGTCAGTAGACCACCAAATCTGTGATTGCATTTAAATAAAACATTTTTATTTAAAGGAAAACGGGATGCTTTTCAAAAATAAGAAATGAAACATTTTGAGTGGGCAGTGGTCCGTGGGACCACTGCCTGTTCCTAAAAAATATTTTGTTAAACATTCTCCTTCCCATTTGCGAATGGTTACCACTACCTTTTAGTAGTCGGTAAAAAAATAATGTTTTGCAACTTTAATTTGGTTGCAAAACATTAATACATACCACTGCAATTCGGTATTTTGAAGGGACACACTAAACATGTCCCTTCCAAATACAAAATCGCAAATCCACATTGTGATTCGGTAACAAGTTATTGTATCACAATTTGGCTTTTGTACATTTACAAATGCTTTTTTGCAGTCGGAAACGGTCCGATTCTGTGAATTGGGCTGTTTGCAACCTCCAAAAAACAAGTTCGTAAATATGGACCTTAATTAGGGTAGGTTGGATTGTGACCCACTCAAAATAAATTTTTCACCGACCTATTTGTGCACAGGTCGGATTGAAAAATTATTTAATGGTCACAAACATGCTGGTTGCAAATTGCAGCCAGTATTTTGTGAGCGGGAAGTAGTACACCTGGCCTTTGGTGGTGCAAGATTTTTGAGCACCTTTGATTTAACCAGTTTGCATTGGCAGATCTCGCATAGCCCTGGTGTGAAGAGAAAACGAACAACGCAGGTAAATTCTACCTGAGCATAGATATATAACACCCTAATTAGGGGAATATCAGCACCCTGATCTGGGAGGAAACGATGTCTTCTATAGTCACACTTTCATCAAGAAGGCATGTGTGGAGGAACCTTCACGAAAAACGCACCATCTCCCAACCGCTAATATGCATCCCCTCCCAGACCAGGGAGCCAGTATTTCCTTAATTAGGGTGTAATATATCTATGCTCAGGTAGGAGACACCTGGGTCTCCTGGTTTTTATGTACTTTATATCTGGCGATTAGGGCTCTTTCATTTGGGATCCTTAGCCATGAAGAATGCCCAAGACCTATATAGGCTAAATATTTGGGCAGAAACATGTTGGCTGTTTTAATGAGATGGTTTGAGCCTTTGTCCTCAAAGTACCATCCCATACCTGAGTACCCCACTATTAAAGGTGATAGTCCGGGGAACTTCAAGGTATTTTTAGTTTATTTGGATCCCTCCATCTGTCCAGTAGATCTTTATCTAAGAGCTCCCTTCTTCGTTCGTTTCCACCAGGAGATCGAGTCCACCCTGGTGGCATTATGGCATAGATGGCAGTTTACTAAACACAGGAAATTTGATGGCGCACGCTGAGTGTCGTTTAAGTAAAACAATTCAAAATCTTTGCGGTGCACAAGGTGGGGGAAAAACCACTAAAAGCCCCCCTAAATGCGGACCGAGGTCCTGACAATTGCAAACAAAGCCTATGCACAAGCTACAGTATTCAGTGAAAGTTCAAATGTGTAAACATGAAAAAGATGCAGGCAAATGAAATCCTGTAAGGTGTTCTTCTTGTTTTTAATTCAATGGGAAAACACAGGGTCCAGCCAACACGTGTTTCGTCCAAAGGGTAGTGACCCTGTACTTCTTCAGGGCTGTTCTGTGCGCGAAATAGCTTGGACCTAAAGGCCGGTGATAATTCCAACCCGGCCGGTCATAGGCAGAGCCAACTGTATCTTTATGGTAAAGACTCCGTCAATCTAAAAACTGGTGATGACTCCCGCCCGGCAGGGCATCGGAAGAGCAAAATTAAAATCTTTCGGAATATCGCCTCGTAATTCTTGAGAATTCAAACAGGTATCGTCTAATTGACTGTGTCCAGTTGTAGAAGGCGAGTCAAGAGAGGTCAGGCGAAAGAAATAATAAAAAGGCCAGAGTATGCCTTAGAAGTCTGTCATTCTTCGAGCGAGTACGCTGCGGTCATAATCCGAGCCACCTCAGGAACGCGTAGAAACCGGATGCCTTACAGGATTTAATTTGCCTGCATCTTTTTCATGTTTACACATTTGAACTTTCACTGAATACTGCACCCTGGTGGCATTGTCCTACGGGGGGGAGGAGGGGGGAGAGTTTGCCAATGATGAAGCCTGCTACAAACTGTGTGTGAGGCTTCTTCTACCATAAGATTGGTCTTTCCATGCTTTCCCAACAGTATTCCAGTGGCGTCCAAACTGGGCCAGGACTTATATTCCTAAATAGGTAAATAGTCTGTCTTCTTCCCGTGTGAGCTTGCGTACTTTGTTGTGGTACATTGTTTTGATAATGGAGGGTTACGGTGTCTTACCCCTCTCTACTAATGTGGTAAAAGAGAAACCGAGCCACCCTTCAATCGTTGGTGATTAGCGATTTTGAAGATCTGTAGGATTTTTGTGGTTCCTCGTGTCAGGCGGACCACGAGAACTTGCTTGATGAAACATATCTTACTTTTCTTTATTCGTATATTGGAACCACTGTTTCTGGTCTTTCAGTGTAGATCATTCAAACCAAATATTTTGAATCTGGAAAAAAGGTTTGAAGCCATCTCTAATCTACAATCATAAGGCCGAATAAATTCCACCAGCGACATGTGTATAGTATGTTAACTGGGCCGTGTAAATCAACAGGCCATGCCTGGTTTCTTTCCCTATCTCACATTTTATTTTTAAATCATGGGTGAAGTCATCCCCGAAATAATCTTTAAAAAAAACCTTATCAATTGCAGTTCAATTTACAATACATCCGTGTATGCAAAATATTATGACGTACATTATTAAAAACTCATCGCAAAAGGAATGCTTTTAAATATACTACAGTGATTATTCATGTTTAAGTCGATCTATGTAATAACTCTGGTTTGTTTTGTTGCGGCTTAGTCAATTAAGGAACTAGCTGACAGTTCATTCCAACCAATTAGCTATCAAACGTTGGCAAACTGTGGGAGAAATCTATTCACAACATAAACAGTATTCGATTTCTTTCCCTGTCATCCAATTACAGGCAGGCGTGGTCGGGTGACCAAGCAGGCAAAAATAGCAACGTCAATGAGGAAAGGAGGAGTCCTCTTTTAGATGCACTGTCATGCTAGCAAGTGTTTCAAGGTAGTTAGTAAACTGTCTCAGCCAGTGTGAGAAGTAGGACTGTCAGATGTTTGCCTGGTTTCAGCCAGATGTTTTGAAGTTCTTGTTCTGTGTTGCAGTGCTCTGGACACCAAAAGAAGGCATTGCATTGTAACAAGACTGCAGTTAGCATTGGTGACACCCGGTGCGTCAATCTTCGTTCCCCTACCCACATCCTTCTTCACTGATTCTCTCACTACCACTCTCCAAACCTGTCCCTCATCTCTCCTTAGCCCCTCTCTCACATTTATTTACTTTATAGCGTTACTCATCCCAATGTAGAGTGTTAGAGCGCTTTACACAAGCATGTTATCGAGAGACAATGAGCCATTCAAGTGTGTAAATGAATGTATACGAAATGTCACTTACAAGATGTAGGAGTCACATCATCCATACTGGTAGGGATTACATGTTAAGGGAGCTTGTTCTAGCGAAATGAAGGGCCAGACTTACTAAGTTTTCACGCAGAGCAGTAATGAAAATTGTTATGCTGACTTGTGTGAAAAGGAGAAAGCACTTATCTACTAAGATATGTGCTGTTGCTCTCTCTTCTGGAGCTTGCACACTTTAGGCTGCCTTGTGCCACAGCACACACACTTGTACCATAGTTCCAGGGTGTGTGTGCGATGACAAACTTAGGCTTTATAATGCAAGGGTGCCTTTACGGCACAAAATGCTATGCTTTGAACAAGTCGAACACTTTACCACTTTGCATGTGTGTTGTATGTACATTGCAGCACATGTGCAAAGTTGGAAAGGTTTGGAAAAAAAAAATCTTTTCTTCACATTTACACCTGGCTTAAGGAGGTGTAATTTTTTTATTCAAAGGCCCGTCTACCAGAGTTAGTAAATAGGGATTAGCATCAAAATCCATCGGTGGGTGCCTGGGAAAGTCCATGTACCACCTATGTGATGCCTCCTTGATACAAAGTAGCGCTATTTTGTGTTACTTTGGCTCTGCAGTCCAATGCAATTCCAGATTTGAACTGAAAAGTTCTTTTTGCGTTTTGTAAAGCACCTGGTTACACCGGATGGTGTGTCCCCGTGCTAAGATCCAGACTGACAGACAGAAAGGAGAGATCGAGATGAATCAAACCAGAAGACATCAGGGTTGTCATCAAGAGGAGCGAAGGAGCCAGGTTTTTAGTTTACTTCTGAAAAGTTTCTCCGATGGTGCTGCTCTCAGATCATAAGGGAGGGAGGGAGTTCCAATTTTTTTAAATTTTAATTTTATTTATCCATTTTGTCCAAGCAGCTTAGATTCATATATGCATATTCAAAGCAATCCCATCCCACAACAATACAACTTCATTAACAACTTGCAGTGCATATCTGTTCATGTCCTTCAATACAATCAATACATTGTGCATCCCACAGCCATCCCCGGGAGGCCAGTAAACTTTTCATCTACATTTGCAGGTCCCTACCCCCCCCCCTTCCACAGATGGGAACTTCAGACCCATTCCTTAACTTGTTAGAATACATCTGGGTTACCCAAAAGGTAATTTGTTACAGGGCTCCAAATATTTTCTGGATGCAGTCGGCAGCTCTTCAGCATAAATAGCTAACTAGTCTCTGCAATACACAAGATCCTTAAACCACGCCTTCACCATCAGCACTGTTTCCCCCCCCCAATGTTTGGCCACTAGCCGCTTGGCCAGTAATAATGCAATGGCAACCAATTTGCGATAGCTAGGTTGAATTGTTGTCAGCAGACCCAGTAAACATACCTGCGGCGTGCACGCTACCTTCTCCATAGTCATCTGCAATATTATTTGTGTCACTTTACCCCAATATGTGGCCACAGATCTACATCCCCAGGCTAAATGGAGGAAGTCAGCGTTCTCCGCCCGCAGCGCACACAGCAAGAGTCATCACGCACCCCATACCGGTGCAGGCGCTCTGGAGTATAGTTCATTTGCTGCAAATACTTAAAATGTATTATCCGCAGGTTGCAATTCGCCATCAGATGCCCTGTCAACGCACAGCACGTAGTCCAATCATCCCATACCATCAGTGCATCCAGCATAGCATTCCATTTTTCAAACGCACCAGACGTATCCACTGGGTTTTCAGTTAAAGAGGCGGTGTATAGTCTAGTTATCAAGCCTCTCCTGTCTGCCTTGGATAGCAGCACCTGGAGCGCCCTCAACGACCTAAGCTCATCTGGATACTCAGGATAAACCTCACGAATTGCAGCCCTCAAACTGACATACGCAAAGCTCAGCATAGCAGTGTATTGTATATTTGCAGTAAGGGCAGTTAGAGTTATGAATTTTCCTCTTGGATATAAATCAGCCATCTTTAAAGAGTCCAATGATTCCCGCTCCTGAGCAACAGAAATGCCAGGATGCGCATTCAGTAACATTTCCGGCGCATACAGATAGTCCCGTCCTGCCCTCACCTGCAATGCGCACCATGCCTGATTTGTGCAGGTTACCATGTTGATGACCTTCCTGGAGTTGAGGGGTCGCTCACAGAGCACGGCCGCAGAGAGCGGAACCGGGTGAACATCATCCGACTCTACAGCCAGATGCGGCAAGAATTTTTACGGGTAGCGCCAATAATGCGCAAAATGTGCCTGCGCACAGAGATAATAGAGGCGCATGTCCGGCACCTCAAAACCACCCCGCCCAAACGGCAGCGACAGAGTTTCCCAGCTGCATCGCAAATTCTTCCCTGACCATACCAGCGTCGTCAAACATGCATGGAGTGACTTGAAGAAGGCTTTGGTCAGCACTATAGGGGTATTCATGAACAAATACAGGAATTTAGGTAGAATAGACATTTTAACTACCACAATGCGGTCTTCCAAAGACAGTGGAAGGTGCACCCACCGGGATACCTGGTCTGTCAGCTTCGCGATCGCCTGCCCATAGTTCATTTGCACCACTACCTCTGGATCTCTGTGCACCCATATCCCAAGGTACTTGACAGCTTCCGTTGTCCACTTCAGTCAAAACTCCGATTCACACGCCGTTGTATCCTGTGTGAGAGGTAGTATTATCGACTTATCCCAGTTGATGTTGAGGCCGGAGTACCCACCAAACTTCACATATTCACGGAGCAAGGGGTCAAGATTCAGCTCTGGTTTCCGCACGTACAACAACATTTCGTCCGCGTACAGAGATATGGTGAGCGGTCGCTGTCGGAACCCCAACGTCGCCAGTTTGTGCAGCTGTCTGATTTTACAGGCCAGGGGCTCAAGAACCAAGTAGAAAAGCATGCGCGACAACGGACACCCCTGCCTCGTCCCTCTGCATATTCTGATAGGATCTGACACAAATTTGTTGACCCTAATTCTCGCCGTTGGTTCTGCATATAGCAGACGTATCCATTTCACAAATGGAGGAGGGAGCCCCATGCGAAACAGTACGGTGAACATGTAGTCCCACTGTATGGAGTCAAATGCCTTGGCGGCGTCGAGCAACACCACCGCGGCCTTCGACTCAGGGTCTAATTGGTGAAACGTCGCAAACTGCATCCTCAGGTTATGTGTCGTGGACCTCTCTTGTACAAAACCTGACTGGTCAGGGAGTACCAGTGCGGGCACTAGCGGCTGAAATCTCATTGGTATTATTTTAGCAAGTATTTTCACATCTATATTCATTAGTGAAAGTGGTCAATATGACTCGCAACGCTTGGCGTCCTTTTCAGGTTTTAATAACATAACTATCAAGGCGTCCCGCAACGTGTGCAGCAGAATTCAACTCTCATAGGCCTCCGCATATACTTCAACAAGCTGCGGGGCCAACAGGTCCGCATACGCTTTATATAATTCACCAGGCAGCCCATCTGTGCCTTGGAACAGAGGGTAACCAGGAGCATGGGGAGGGATCAATCCCCGAGCACGAGCAGGGACTGACTTCCCTAGTAATGAATCTCTCTGATATTACTCTAACGGACACCCAGTTAGCTCTTCTGAATAAAGGCCTGGGTTTTGTTCCGACTCATTTACCTGATATTTTCAAAATCCACCAGGAATTAGCATCCTTTTTCCGGAACATCAGACTTCGGATTTTCTTTGGTCACCAAGAGGAGCGTCCTGTCTCTGAAGGGGATACTGACTTCAGACCCAAATCGAAATTCACCCCTGCACTGGGTAGTCTTCCAGTAGAGGTTGAGGCTTTTGAACAAGCAGTTGTGAATGAGGTGGAATGTTGGGTTGCCTCACACCGCTCACCTTATAAGAACCTCTCGAATATTGAAACCAAAGCCCTTGAAGAACTGAGAAACAATGAGGAGTTGGTTATTAAGCCAGCTGATAAGGGTGGCGCAATTGTGGTTCTTGATAAAACCGCCTACGAGACAGAATGTCTGAGACTCCTGGCTGACAGAAGAAACTATACTATTCTGAGAGAAGATCCCACTGAAACACTAAGAAGAGAGATCACCTCAGTGGTGGAGGAAGCCGTACATAACGATTGGATCACTGACAAAGAAGGGGCTTTTATTTGCCAACACGAATCTGTGACCCCTTACTTCTACACCCTCCCTAAAGTGCACAAACCCACACAAGAGTGAATTTTTGGTGGGTCTGGACGTAGAGTCTTTGTATACTAACATTCCCCAGTTGGAAACCTTGAGGGTGGTGGAAGAGATCATCTACTCAGAAGAGTGGATATATACCACACCCAGACCTTTCATTCTGAACTTGGCAGAAATTGCCCTCACTAAAAACTATTTTGAGTTTCAGGGCACATACTATCTACAGTCGCATGGGACATCCATGGGGAGCGTTTTCGCCCCCAGTTTGGCAGGGCTCTATATGTCAGCCTTTGAGGACCAGTATATTTATGCTCCCAATAACATCTGGGCTAACAATGTAAAAATGTGGCGTCGTTATATTGACGACGTCCTCCTCATCTGGAAGGGGGACAAACAATCTATTGATGACTTTATGTTATGGCTTAATAGCCGGAATACCTTGTTGTTTTTCACTTCCACTATCACTAAAGAGAGCCTGCCTTTCCTCGACCTGACCATTTTTCCTCATCGGGGTGGCCTTGAGACTAAAATGTTTCACAAAATCACCGATAGAAACAGTCTACTTTCATTTAACAGTTTTCATCCCAGATCCTTACGGGAAAATCTCCCCGTGGGACAGTTCCTACGTCTTCGTCGGAACTGTTCTGACATAGATGAATTTAGATCTGAATCCCGGGCCTTACACAATAAACTGATTCGGAGGAATTATCCCAGCAGGATTGTTAAGAGAGCTAACAAGAGAGCTGCCAACTGTAACCGTGAGGCTCTGTTAGAAACAGTCATTAAACCATCGACTGCTAGACCCATCTGTGTTACTACTTTTAATACGGCCTCCAATCACATTCAAAAAATCATCACACGACACTGGCGAATCCTGAATTCCAACGAGGTCAACCTGGATAAACCACTGTTTTCCTACAAAAGGAGCAATAACATCAGGGATCTCCTAGTTCATACCAGACCCAGGCCCAAATTTCAGAGCATTAACATCGCAGCCGGGGCTAGTCAAACTGGACTTCTTTTACCACCCGTTATTGGTCACACGAGGTGTGGGTCTTGTGATGTTTGTCATTTGACAGCAAATACCAAAACCATAGACATTGGGCTCCCCCATCCGTGGGAACAAAGAAAACACACAAATTGTAACTCCATGTATGTTATCTACTTGATTAAATGTGCATGTGAGCTTATTTACATTGGTATGACCACAAGGAAGGTAAAGGTTAGAATAATGGAACATAGGTCTACCTTTAGATGCCAGAGGTCTGTGAGTCGACTTACTACACACTTCAAAGAAAAAAATCACTCGGCTGATGATTTTTTCTGGACTGTTATTGACAAGCCCTTTATTGACAGGACGCAGAATAAACCAGAGAGAGTGCTTTTCATGAGGGAACAACGATGGGTTTACAGGCTACGCAGTCATGTGAGCGGCTTGAACGATGATATTCCCTGGAACAGCCTAAACTTATAGTATCCATTGAATATTTTTTCCTTGCTATACCGCCCTGTCTGTAATGTTGAGCTTTTTCCCTTTCACCTGACTTCTAACAGCGTTCCACGGCTGTATCTATTTGTTTGCTTGCTGTTTCCAACTGGACCGTGAGGGTGACTTTGTAGTCTTTGCATTGCACTCGGCACTAACATGTAGAAGCAGTGGACGTTTCCCTTATTGCCCATACAATGACGTTTGGAAGGCCCATGTAACATCCTACATGCTATTGGGAATGTGTTGTAGTGACGTGCTGTAAAGATGTTTATCAGCTCACTGCGAGGTAGAGAGTGGGGAGGAATTGGTCATGTTTGGAGGTTTTTATTACATGCTTTATGTTTGAGAATGCCCCCTCCTTCTGCACTTGGTAAAGTTTAATGACTTTTCGAGGCAGCCCACGAGAGTACATCAACCTCCCTCATGGCTGTACTACTTCCTCTCAGCGTTGGCCTCACATCTTTTCCCCTTTTCCCCTTGTCCCTTTAGCGTCTTTTGGCTATGCTTATCCGTCATTTGCCAACTCCAACATGGCCGAAAGGTTGACGCTTCAGCAGTTGTACGCTCTCCGCGTTGACGCGAGTGCGTGTTGAACGTCTTCCCTTTTCCGCCTATGTAATGACGCTCACAACGCCCTTGTAACACTCTACACGGTGTTTGGAGCGGGTACAGATGGCGGATATTAGCTCACCTTGACGAAGTAAGTGGGATCGAGCAGTTTAGTGTTCTGGGGCTTTAGATCCATTGCGATTTCTGAAACTAATTGGGACTCGAAACTTTTGTCCCGGAGGGCTTATGTGTCTTGACTGGTTATTCCCGGTATCACGCACAAGTTTTTCCCGACTTTTTCCTATATGTTTTTCGTGTTTTTAGTTTACCTGCATTATCAGAACCCTTTCCTTTTTGTGTGTTCTCTTGTCGTAATATAGAGTGTGACTACAGGGAGCTACTTGCACCCCCCCCGCCAGTTCGAGTTTGACTGTACAATAAACTCGGTAAGACCCTTGCTATGGATCTGGTTGTTTGGCATTCTCTATTGTAGGAAATCTATATCTCTGTCTCTAGTTTAGATATAGCTATGGGGAGTTTATTGCGTTGGATGTAGACGCTTCATTACATCTCCCCCTTGTTTACTTTTTTAACACGTTTGTAATATTAATTTACCAGGGCACAACCACTGAGTATTTTATAGGGGCAGTGCTTCTCGTTCTGGGCCGTTTAGGCCTGACGTATTAAGGATCGGATACATTCACGTGGTGTTGGGGCATTTTAGACCATCTAGGGATCTTGTATAGATGTGTTTTTTTAGGGGGGTTACCACTCACACTGATGGTTTAGACTATGAGGTGGGGCACAGCACTTTTGCACACTGTACTTTACTTTTCTCTGTACGTGTTTACGTGATTTTATCTTTTACAGGTTCCTTATTGAGAGCAAGGGGCTCTACTCCCTGTACCAGAGTGCGCACAAAAATAAGGTGCCTTTTTCTTTCCCTTACCCCTGGATTTTTAAAGGAGGCAGGGATTTTATCCTTGTTGGGATTGTCCAGGTGAAAGTCCTGAAGAAAGCCGAGGTAGTACCTTTATTCGGCTGAAACATGTCGACATTTTAGCAGTGTGGGGGGTAGGGCTCTCTTTACCAGTAGCCATTACCACCACCCATTGGTCCGACAGGGCCAGTTTTTGTGTCTGGACAGTGTACCCACCATTAAAGTTTGTGTAGGGAAACACTGACACCAGCGTTTTAAAATTTGTTCTGCCACATTTTTTCACCTTCTAAATCCCACACAATTTGTTCACGTTTATGTTGTGTGTTTGTTTGTTTCCCCCTCCCTATTGCTCCACCTCCAGCGTTGGATAGCGCGGAGGTGTGTTTAGCAGGCCCTATGATGAAGCATGACACAGCTTGCTGTGTGTGAGGGCAGTTTTATACACATTGCTTGTGCCCTTCTTTATACCTCCATACCCCCCTATCTTTTACCCTTCACAATTCCTGATCCTATTAGTCCCTGGTCCATGTTGTGTGGATCTATAGCTTGTAGGAGGGTGACCAGGGATTTATCCTCTTACCTCTCTTTTGTGTTATTTAGCCCATCTGTGCCCGCAGCTTTACCATTCGGCTTCCTTAACATCATCAACCATTAAAGATTGGAGAAGGTACTCCCTTTTCCCCGTGGACAGCCATCCCAATGCCACATCCTCAAGATAGTCCGCTATTTCAGGCTCCGCAGCCCCTGCCCGTTGCGCATATAAGTCATTATAATACTCAGTGAATACTGATAATATTTCCTGAGTCATATATCTCGGCTCCAAGTCTGCGTTCAATATCTCCACTATGTGACCCTGCTCTTTATGTTCAGATATTTTTGCAGCAAGTGCCCGCCCCGCCCTGCCACCCACCCTGTACGCTCTGGCAGTCCATCGCCTAGACATATAGTGCACCTCCTGATCTGCAGTTTCTGCATGCTGCATAGTGAGCTCTCTCATTTGTGCAAGGGCATCCGGTGTCGGCCGTGATTCATATTGCCTTTCAAGAGTTTGGAGCTTACTCTCTATATCAGCAATTCTATTACGCAGGGATCTCAGAACAACCGCCTGCAGTCACATGCATTCACCCCGTATAGTCACTTTGAAGGTTTCCCAAAGTGTTCCTGCTTTCTCCACCGATCCCTTATTCTCCTGGAAGAAATTGCAAATAGCCGTCCCTATTGTACGGAACACATTGTCTAGCAAGGACACCGGCTGCAACCGCCACTGGAATGGAGGCCTAGTGTATGTCGGAACTGCCAGTTCCAATAAAACTGGGGCATGATCAGATAGCGTTCTAGCCATATGTTCAATTCTCACCGCCCATGCACTCGCTTCTTTACACAGCAGCCAAAACTCCAGACGGGACCAAGAGCCGTGCACAGACGAGACAAACTTACCCTCCTTCACATTCGGATGCCGTACCCTCCATACGTCCACCAGCCCCTCTACATGCATTATCTCCTGTACTATGCGTGCCGCCTGTTTCCCATGCCAATCTGTGGTAGCAGATCTATCCATTCCTGGGTCCAGGCATATATTGAAGTCACCACCCCAAATAACCTGGGCAGCAGGAAGCAAACCTAACCTCCTCCAGACCTCCCTGTAAAATGCAGGGTCATCGACATTTGGCCCATACGTGTTAACCACCACCACCCTCGACCCTCCCAGGATGCACTGTACCAATAAGAATCTGCCCTGATCATCCAATTCAGTACTAAGGAGCGTAAATGGAGTACCCTTTTCACTAGGAGCAGGACCCCTCTGGAATACGAAGAGTATGACGAGGCCACCCTGACAGCTGACCAGCACTTCCCCACATTCTGCTCGGTATGTTTTGTCAGATGCGTTTCTTGCAACAGGGCCACTTGGTCTGCATATCTATCCAAATATGCAAGCACTCGTCTGTTTTTTTGGGGATTGTTCAAACCCGAACATTCTGCGTCAGCAGTTTAATCAACCCTCCCTGGGGTACCATTTGCCTTCTTCGGTCTCATATATGATGACAGTTTTATCCCCCCACCCAGACGGCCCATCAGGTGCCCATTCACATATCCTGCACTGCAATGGCAAAAAAAAAAACCCCTAACATACCACCCTCCACCCACTTCAGCCAGCCCAACAGGCCAAAGACATTCCCAGCCCTCAGAACTGTCTGCACACAACGATCGTGCACCAACAAATACATTCGGGGTCCTCCCATCAGGGGGCCATAAGTGCCTGTCCATCCCTTCCCAAGTACCTGGGAGGTGGCCGAGTGTTCCCATTAAATCAGCGACCAGCATGCCAACTCACAGTTTTCCCACAGGCCACTCCACCCTCCAGCGCCCTACATGACTGCCCATCAAATGGGATTCATGGAAAGGCCATCAATGCACCCTTAACATAGCATCATCATCCTGCCGGCGACCCCAACAATATACTCATAGACAAAAACAATGATACCACCCTCCCTGGTCCCTCACTCATCGTCAGACCGTGAGTTCTCTGGGCTTTTCCCGCTGCGCTTCAGCGATTTCACATACTCCTTAGCACTCTTGGGAGTCATAAAGATCTTCTGTTTTCCCCACACTTCGATGCGCAGCCGGGCAGGAGATAGCATTGCATACGTAATGTTCTAGGCCTTCAGTTTCTTTTTCACTGGGAGGTATTCCCACCTCGCGGCCTGCACTACGACAGTGAAATCCGGGTAGAACTTGATCGAATTCCCTTCAGATGTTATCTTTTGTTTCTCTCTTGCAAGCCGCAGCACAGTGTCTCTGTCCCAATAATTTAGGAGTCGTGCAAACACCGAGCACAGCCCCGGGAACTGGCTGCGCCGCCAACGACCGATGAGCCTGCTCCACCAGCATCACAGCAGAGAGATTCTCTGGCCCAAACACCTCCTTCAGCATTGTCTCGATATATATCTCCATCCTGCCCGTGTTGGTAGACTCAGGCACACCCAAAATGCAAAGATTATTCCGTCACGATCTCGCCTCCAAGTCCTCATTTTTGGCCTGGATGACGGCCAGCACCTTTTCCATATTCAGGCTCTTGGTCGTCGCTGCTTGGAGGCCGTCCTCCATCGCCGAAATGCGCTGCTCCGCCTTCCCAATCTGGTGCCTTGCTTATCTAGCCGCGTTGCAAAATGGTCCATTCGCATATTGAGCACATCAATCTTGCCATTGATTGATTGGAGGCTGTTTTGCATTGCCACTAACATTGCCTCAAGTGTAGATGTCCCCATCTCCGGGGGATCCTGCTCCGAGTCCGACTGGTCTCGCTGCTGCGATCTGGAGGGCTTGCGGGCCTCAAACGTGAGGCGCATTTGCTGCTTATCCATCTTCCCCATCGCTGTTTTAATTCTCCTTTGTTTGTCGCTGTACACTATCCAAACAGCAGGATGTCGTTCAGCACCACGATTCGAGCCCACACAAGCCCCAAGCCACGCTGCCCCCTTGCCAACTTTTCTTCAATATGAGCCCCAGTACAACTGTAGGACGCTCTCCACTCTAGAGTCCAGACAGGGCTCACACCAATCAACACTCACCGGCAGTCACCAAATTGCAACGGTGCACCTTTCTGGCCACCCGGGCTCACACCGCCCTCCCCTGGCGTCCAATCTTGCGTTTTTCTCTTTTTTGGGGGGGGAGGGCCTGGGCCACCTGCACTCTTCAGCTCCACCGCCTTCGCTGCCTTCACCACAGCGCACCTGTGGCCCCCAAGGACAGTCCCTCAGTCCGCAAAGCACTAGATCACTCTCCGTTTCCACACAGTTAGGCAGTTATAGTCCATCCTGCGAATTCGCAAGGCACCCAGGCCGCGTCGGGCAGGAAATCCACTGCACCCGGCCCGAGTCATGTGACAATATAGTATCACTGCCACCAGCCAGGGTCCAGGCCCGGTCTCAAATGTCGCAGCCACCCCGCAATGCGAATGCAGCCTCAGATCCCACTTCACATCACATATGAGACCCTCAGGCAGCCAAGTTTCTCGAACACTCTGTCCGGAACAGCACGGCCCTCCCAACGCCTGCCGCAGTCACTTCGCCTGCACCCGGGTCGTGATTCTAAGGGACGGTCCCGCAGCTTACCTTCATCTATGTCATCCAGTGAAATCGAGTCCCCAGTTCGGGTCCAGCAGCCCCGGCACCGCCGCAGCGCACTGCTCCGCACAGCTCCCAGGACTCATGGGCTGACGGGGGCTCCCGGACTCACCGCTCCCACAGATGCCCAGCCAGTTCATCGCTTCCAAATGCCCGCGCCTCACCAGCGTCGGTCTCACCCGGTTCCAGGGGAGGGGCCGCAGCTCCCTTGCAGGCCTCTAACAGCTCCGACCCCGCATCATGATCGCGGCCATCTTTCTGCCGCAATGCACCCTCGGGCCTCCAACTACAAAGTCAGTGTTCTGGCTCAACAGAGTCACCCGCACTCCGCAACAGGGCTGTAAAGGTGCACACCAGTCACCCCGGTTCCTTTCCGCGGCAGAGGGCTATAGATGCGCCGCTATTTACAGGATTATGGGCGGATAGCTTTACTCGGCCGGCAGAGCCGATTTAGAAAGCAGCCATCTTGCCACCAGCTCTCTAGCGCTCCCGGGAGTTCCCCATTTTGGAGGACAGAAAGGAGAAAGAACGAGCCTCCAGTCTGGCTTTCAGTGCCCTAAGCATTGTGGCTTGTGGATTGTGGAGCAATACCTCTGACCTCCTGGTCAGGGACCTGCTCTCCCCCCGCAGCTCCGCTCCTAAGTGCCACCGCTCAGGGCACCGGGATCTGCTCAGGTAGGTGTCGAGGCCCTCCTCCACCCGCAGGCTCCTGCCTGCGCCTTATCCCTGGTGGTCTAGTGGGAGAGCCTTGCTCTTCTGCTGGCCGCTGTTGTCTGGTTCTGTCCTTGTGCCACTTTGTTGTTTCTGTTTCTTTTGTGATCGTGTCTGTCTCTGTGCCTTTTTCTGTTTGTTTTGTCCCCCTCATGCCCGTTTTCTGCCTCCTCTCTGTCCTTCCCGCTGCTGCTGCCCCCGCGGCCCCACCCCCCTGCCGGTTCCTGCTTCCCGCCTCCCAGCTGCGCTTCCCTCCCCCCTCCCCTACTTAATGGCGGCCGCTGCGAGGGAGTGTGAGCAAGACCTCTGACCTCCTGGTCAGGGACCTGCTCTCCCCCCGCAGCTCCGCTCCTAAGTGCCACCACTCAGGGCACTGGGATCTGCTCAGGTAGGTGTTGAGGCCCTCCTCCACCCGCAGGCTCCTGCCTGCGCCTCATCCCTGGTGGTCCAGTCTGAGAGCCTTGCTCTTCTGCTGGCCGCTGTTGTCTGGTTCTGTCCTTGTGCCAATTTGTTGTTTCTGTCTCTTTTGTGCCCGTGTCTGTCTCTGTGCCACTTTGTTGTTTCTGTTTCTTTTGTGCCCGTGTCTGTCTCTGTGCCTTTTTCTGTTTCTTTTATGCCCGTGTCTGTCTCTGTGCCTTTTCTGTTTATTCTGTCTCCCTCGTGCCCATTTTCTGCCTCCTCTCTGTCCTTCCCGCCGCTGCTGCCCCCGCGGCCCCTCCCCCCCTGCCGGTTACCACTTCCCGCCTCCCAGCTGCGCTTCCCTCCCCCCTCCCCTACTTAATGGCGGCTGCTGCGAGGAAGTGTGAGCAAGACCTCTGACCTCCTGGTCTGGGACCTGCTCTCCCCCGCAGCTCCTCTCCTAAGTGCCACCACTCAGCGCACCGGGACCTGCTCAGGTAGGTGTCGAGGCCCTCCTCCACCCACAGGCTCCTGCCTGCACCTCATCCCTGGTGGTCCAGTGGGAGAGCCTTGCTCTTCTGCGGGCCGCTGTTGTCTGGTTCTGTCCTTGTGCCACTATGTTGTTTCTGTCTCTTTTGTGCCCGTGTCTGTCTCTGTGCCTTTTTCTGTTTCTTTTGTGCCCTTGTCTGTCTCTGTGCCTTTTTCTTATTATTCTGTCCCCCTCGTGCCCGTTTTCTGCCTCCTCTATGTCCTTCCCGCCGCTGCTGCCCCCGCGGCTCCCACCCCTGCCAGTACCCGCTTCCCGCCTCCCAGCTGTGCTTCCCTCCCCCCTCCCCTACTCAATGGTGGCTGCTGCGCGGCCGCGCCGCTGGCCTGCCAAAGCAAGCCCGTCTGTGCCTGTCCGCGACCCAACCGCGGCCAGCGTCAGGGACCCTGGTTCTCCAGCCATCCACCGCTACGACTCAACTGCCCTCCTCGCACTCAACCTGGGAAGAAACAACAACTGCCAGAGATCGACTCCAAACACCACCCATAGCCAGTTCTCCTGCCGACACTGCTGACAATCCTTCACCATCAACAGCCCCCCCACGACTGCTGAACCCACGACGGAAGCCCGCACCACCGAAGCCCGGACTTGCATTCTCCTCAACGTGCGCTCCCTCCACAGACACGCCACGGAGATCTGGGACCTGCTCAACACCCTCTCGCCAGATGTCGCCTTCTTCACGGAAACATGGACCAATGCCACCTCCGCCCCCGACATCGCCACCGCCATCCCCGACGGATACAAGATCCAAAGAAAGGACCGCCCCCACATCCCAGGAGGAGGACTCGCCACCGAACACAAGAGCTCCCTCCGACTCTCCAACTCCAGCACGAGCGACCCCCTCTCCAACACAGAGCACCTCCACTTCCAGATCCAATTCAACCCCAGAACCACGCTGTGCGGGACCCTCGTCTACAGACCCCCCGGGCCTCGCTCCTCTTCCGCCACCACCATTGCCGACCTCGTCGCACCCCACGCCATCGCCTCCACGGACTACATTCTCATCAAAGACCTGAACTTCCACCTCGACAACCGCAGCGACCCTGACTCCACCACCCTCCTTGACAACCTCGCCAACCTTGGACTAAAGCAGCCCGTCACCACCCTTACCCACAGAGCCGGACACACCCTCGACCCCATCTTCGCAGGAGGGACAAACATCCACTTCAGCCACACCATGCAGCCCCTCTGGACGGACCACCACTCCGCAGCCAAAAAATTACACCGCTGGATCTCCGGGTGCGCTGACAAGCTCGCACCCCTCTGCCACACCGTCAAACAACGCCCCCTGAAGGCCGCCTGGTTCACCACCAACCTCCAAGAAGCCAGGCGCTCTTGCAGACGCCTCGAGAAACTCTGGCGGAACAGGAAAACCACTGAAGACCAGAACAACTACAGGAACGCCATGAATGAATACCACCAGCGCATAAGAGCCACAAAGCGGACCTTTATCAAGAACAAAATCCACACCAATGCAAGTAACGCAAAAGAACTCTTTAACGTCATACAGCAGTTCACCAAACCCCCTAGCGAAGCCACGGATGTCACACCATCCCAGGACCTCTGCAACAAGCTCAGCTCCTTCTTCCACCTGAAAATCAAGGCCCTCTACGACAACTTCAGCGAACAGACTCCGGACACCACCCCTCTCTCCACCACCGACAACCAGCCGACCATCACCACCTGGAAACCTGCTACCACTGAAGACACCACCACGACCATGAAGAACACCCACTCAGGAGCCCCCACTGACCCCTGCCCAACGCACATCTACCACAGAGCCGCCGCCGCCATAGCACCCGAACTATGCCGGACCATCAACACCACCCTCGAATCCGGCATCTTCCCCGACGACTGGAAGCGGGCAGAGGTCAAGCCCCTCGTCAAGAAAACCTCAGCCGACCGACGAACCTGAAAAACTACCGGCCCACCTCTCTCCTTCCCTTCGCAGCCAAAGTCACAGAGAGATTCATCAACGCCCAGCTGAACACCTTCATCAAAGAGAACGCCATCCTCGACTCCTCCCAGTCTGGATTTCGCAGCAACCACAGGACCGAGACCGCCCTCCTCACCGCCACCGATGACATCCACATGCTACTCTACCAGGGCCACACTGCGGTCCTCATCCTACTAGACCTCTTCGCAGCCCTGGACACCATCTCACACCGCACTCTCGCAGCCAGACTCCACAACGCCGGTATACGAGGAACCGCCCTCGACTGGATCCGCTCCTTTCTCTCTGGCAGAACCCAAAGGATCAGACTCCCTCCCTTCCTCTCCGAAAATACAGAGATCAACTGTGGAGTACCCCAAGGATCCTCGCTCAGCCCCACGCTCTTCAACATCTACATAGCCCCCCTCGCTGCCATCGTCAAACAGCATGGGCTCAGCATAGTATCTTACGCCGACGACACCCAGCTCATCCTCTCTCTCACGAAGAACCCCGAAGACACCAGCTTCCAAGAAGGAATGAAAGACGTCGCAGCCTGAATGAGCGACAGCTGCCTAAAACTGAACTCGAAAAGACAGAGGTCCTCGTCCTTGGACCCTTCCCCACTGCGTGGGACAGCTCCTGGTGGCCCCCTGCCCTCGGAAACCCACCCACCCCGACGGACCACGCCCGGAACCTCAGCATCATTCTAGACTCCTCCCTCACCATGACCCGCCAGATCAACGCCGTCGCATCCACCTGCTTCAACTCCCTCCGCATCCTCCGCAAGACCTTCAAGTGGATCCCCCCCGAATGCAGAAAGACCGTCACCCACGCACTCATAACCAGCAGACTGGACTATGGTAACGCCCTCTACGCCGGAATCAACAAAACCCTGCTACACAAGCTCCAAACCATCCAGAACACCGCAGCCAGACTCGTCCTCCGAACCCCACGACACGAGCACATTACCCAGCACCTACGAGACCTCCACTGGCTCCCCATCGAGAAGAGAGTAACCTTCAAGCTACTCACCCACGCCTACAAATCCCTCCACAACATCGGACCCAAATACCTCAACGAAAGAGTCTCCTTCCACGTACCCAAAAGGAACCTCCGCTCTGTCGACCTCGCCCTGGCAGAGACCCCACGCATCCGCAGAACCAGAACAGGCGGAAGAGCCTTCTCCTACGTCGCAGCAAAGACCTGGAACGAGCTCCCAGTCAACATCAGATGCTCCCCCACTCTGCACACCTTCAGGAAGAGCCTCAAGACCTTGCTCTTCGACTGATCTGGAGCTGCACCCCCACCCCCCAGTGCCTTGAGACCCTCACGGGTGAGTAGCGTGCTTTATAAACCCCCTGATTGATTGATTGTTTCGGTGAAGATGATCTGAGATCGCAACCAGGGATGTAAGGTTGAATCATGGATTGCAGATATTTGGGTCCTTGCTGGTGAAGGATGTGTCGGCAGAAGCACATGGCTTTGAACTTAATTCTTTTGATTACTGGAAGCCAGTGCAGTTGATTACGAACTTCTGAGACGGACGATCTTCTAGGAAGATTGACCACAAGCCGAGCTGTTGTATTTTGTACTCTCTGAAGCAAGTTTAGGCTACCCTTGGTAGCCCCCAGATACAGGATGTTGCACTAGTCCAGTTGGGAAGTGGTGAGGGCATGCACAATGGTTTTACGAGACTTCGTCGGAATTAAGTCTAAGATTTTTCTAAGGGCCTTAAGGGTGCCGAAGCACTTCCCTGAGGTGATTCCGATCTGATCCTTGAAGGTGAGTTTGGAGTCAAACCAAAATCCTAGATTTTTAACTTTATGTTTGGGTTCCGGGAGCTGGCCAAGGGAGACAAGGGCACCAGGCTGAGGTCCAGATTGAGGGGGCTCTCCCTACTATCAGAAGGTGTGTTTTATTTGCCTCCAGTTTCAGGCAGCAGTCGGCCATCCAAGTGGTGACCTCTGCCAGACATGATCTGAAATGATTTGCTGAGATATAGTCAGGTTACGAAAGGGTGGCAACTAGTTGGGTGTCGTCAGCATACGGCACCAATAGAACCTTAGGTTAAGTAAACCCCAAAACAACACTTTGCACTAGGTTTGTAGCATTTTTGAAATGCAAACCAGGTGGAAAGTGTAAGCAAATATACCCCATAAAGTTAGGATTTGAAACCTAACACAATGAATGAGAGTGTAACTTATGAACTCCAAGTAACAAAAGGATCTCTGTGACAAAATCTGTGATCTTTGTGTAACACGTTGTGCTTTGCAGCGGGAACATTAACCATCTCTGCTTCTTTATCATGAGACAAAACTGTGACTGGACAAATTACAGATCTCTCCATCAAGTGCATTAACCACCAGAATTATCATACCATTGTTATTAACCCCTGAAAAATGCCGGGCACACAAGATCTCTGCAGGCGGCTCTTATCTCACCTCAGCCTGTCATTCGAAGGTGCCCCCTCGAGCTTGGTGTCCAGCGCAGTGGACTTGCCCCCATCCTAATGATAAATGAGCACAGTAGGTTCAGCTCTAGGGAGATACTGGGTCCTTGCTTGATTAGGGAAAGCGATTGGTGTAGAAGTCCAATCAATATTTCTTATAGAAGGGACCACTGTCTGTTCCTAAAAAATATTTTGTTAAACATTCTCCTTTCCATTTGCGAATGGTTACAAAAAGTAATGTTTTGCAACTGTAATTTGGTTACAAAACATTAATACATACCACTGCAATTCGGTATTTTGAAGGGACGCACTAAACATGTCCCTTCCAAATACAAAATCGCAAATCCACATTGTGATTCGGTAACAAGTTATTATATCACAATTTGGCTTTTGTACATTTACAAATACTTTTTTGCAGTCAGAACACAGTCTGATTCTGGGAATTGGGCTGTTTGCAACCCTCAAAAAACAAGTTTGTAAATATGGACCTTAATTAGGGTAGGTTGGATTGTGACCCACTCAAAATATGAATTTTCTTAACCGAGCTATTTGAGCACAGGTCAGATTATAAAATTATTTAATGGTCGCAAATTGCAGCCAGTATTTTGTGAGCGGAAAGTAGTACACCTGGCCTTTGGTGGTGCAAGATTTTTGAGCACCTTTGATTAAACCAGTTTGCATTAGCAGATCTCGCATAGCCCTGATGTGAAAAGAAAACGAACAACACAGGTAAATCCTTCCTGAGCATAGATATATAACACCCTAATTAGGGGAATATCAGCACCCTGATCTGGGAGGGAAAGATGTCTTCTATAGTCACACTTTCATCAAGAAGGCATGTTGTGGAGGAACCTGCACGAAAAACGCACCATCTCCCAACCGCTGGTAGGCATCCCCTCCCAGACCAGGAGCCAGTATTTCCTTAATTACGGTGTAATATATCTATGCTCAGGTAGGAGCCACCTGGGTCTCCTGGTTTTTATGCACTTTATATCTGGCGATTAGGCCTCTTTCATTTGGGATCCTTAGCCATGAAGAATGCCCAAGACCTCCATCGGCTAAAAATTTGGGCAGAAACATGTTGGCTGTTTTAATGAGATGGTCTGAGCCTTTGTCCTCAAAGTACCATCCCATACCTGAGTACCCCACTATTAAAGGTGATAGACAGGAGAACTTCAAGGTATTTTTAGTTTATTTGGATCCCGCCATCTGTCCAGTAGATTCTTATCTAAGAGCTCCCTTCTTCGTTCGTGTCCACCAGGAGATCGAGTCCACCCTGGTGGCATTGTACTACCGGGGGGGGGGGAAGAGTTTGCCAAGGATGAAGCCTGCCAAAAACTGTGTGTGAGGCTTCTTCTACCATAAGATTGGTCTTCCTATGCTTTCCCAACAGTATTCCTGTGGCGTCCAAACTGGGGCAGGACTTATATTCCTAAATAGGCAAATAATCTGTCTTCTTCCCGTGTGAGCTTCCGTACTTTGTTGTGGTACATTGTTTTGATAATGGAGGGTTACGGTGGCCTTACCTACCCCTCTCTACTAATGTGGTAAAAGAGAAACCGAGCAACCCTTCAATCGTTGGTGATTAGCGATTTTGATGATCTGTAGGATTTTTGTGGTTCCCCGTATCAGGCGGACCACGAGAACTTGCTTGATGCAACATTCTTACTTTTATTTATTCGTATATTGGAACCACTGTTTCTTGTCTTTCAGTGTAGATCATTCAAACCAAATTTTTTGAATCTGGAAAAAGTTTTGAAGCCATCTCTTATCTACAATCATAAGGCCGAATACATTCCACCAGTAACATACGTATAGTATGTTAACTGGGCCGTGTAAATCGACAGGGCATGCCTGGTTTCTTTCCCTATCTCACATTTTCTTTTTAAATCATGGGTGAAGTCTGCCTCAAAATAATCTTTAAAATAAACCGTATCAATTGCAGTTTAATTTACACTACATCTGTGTATGCAAATTATTATGACGAACATTATTAACAACTCATCGCAAAAGGAATGCTTTTTAATATACGTACAGTGATTATTCGATATATCTAATAACCCTGGTTTGTTTTTTTACGACTTAGTCAATTAAGGAACTAACTGACAGTTCATTCCAACCAATTGGCTATCAAATGTTGGCAAACTGTGGTAGAAATCTATTCACAACATAAACAGTATTCGATTTCTTTCTATGTCTTTCAATTACAGGCAGGCGTTGTCGTATAACCAAGCTGGCAAAAATAGCAACGTCAATGAGGAAAGGAAGAGTCCTCTTTTAGATGCACTGTCATGCTAGCAAGTGTTTCAAGGTAGTAAGTAAACTGTCTCAGCCAGTGTGAGAAGTAGGACTGTCAGATGTTTGCCTGGTTTCAGCCAGATGTTTTGAAGTTCTTGTTCTGTGTTGCAGTGCTCTGGACACCAAAAGAAGGCATTGCATTGTAACAAGACTGCAGTTAGCATTGGTGACACCCGGTGCGTCAATCTTCGTTCCCCTACCCACATCCTTCTTCACTGATTCTCTCACTACCACTCTCCAAACCTGTCCCTCATCTCTCCTTAGCCCCTCTCTCACATTTATTTACTTTATAGCGTTACTCATCCCAATGTAGAGTGTTGGAGCGCTTTACACAAGCATGTTATCGAGCAGAGGTCCTCAAACTTTTTTACTCTGAGCCCCCCATAAGCAAAATGTTTTGAGGTCGGGCCCCCCTCCAAAACTTTATGGCAAGGATTGGGGGAGCGGGGGGGACATGGCTGCGTGCAGGGAGAGGGGCTTATGAGATGATTTCAGGAATACTTTTTCTATAGCTTATGAACCACACTAAATATGAGACTTATAAAACAGCAAATGCATCAAACAAAAACAGATATTATCCCAAACAAACTGCTCCCCATAATTGGGGTGTTGTGAGCCCCTCACACTCTTTGACCCCAATGCAACTACACCTGTTGCACTAATGATAATTGTTGTCCTGAGTAGCATGCTATCTCCTCTGCATCTTTTACCTCTACCCCACCATGACGGATCATCACCTTGGTCCTAATGCTTGAAAGAAAAATAAGCTCTGATGCCCCTTTTTTAAAGGTAGACAGTCATAATTGTGATGCAGTGGGCCCCTCAAACTCCTGGGCCCCAGTCCTGCTGCATCTGCTTCCTCAATGATAACCAGCAGTGGCCACTTACACACTTGGCAGCAGTACCAGCTTCAGTAATGAATGTCCCATAAAAAATAAAAAAAACACTTATATTGTCCCCTTCTTTGGGGTATCTCTCTGAAGAAGCTGTCTCTGGCTATTTGTAAACATAAAAATGAGTTCCCATACAGTGCTCCCTATTCTGGGCCTTCTCTTTGACAATATCTATGAATCTTGCTCCTTTCCTCTGTCTCCTAGACCATTACTGTGAGGCCCCAGGAATCGAGAGGATTAGGGCTCTGCACCTGAATGCAACACTGCTGGCCTTCTACCTGCCACCCCATGGACACAGCTTTCACAAAAAAACTGCCCCTGAATGGTTAATACTGACTTTGAGGTGCCTCTGCCTAAAAGCGAAGGGTGTGGTGGTAGTGCAGAAAGTTAAAAAAGAAACCAGCCTTCTTACCAGCCATTAATTGATTGAGTCACTTAAAGCCAGGGCCACTGGAATTATTAGTTTCTGTGGAAGCAGCGTTTTCCACATAATTATCAGTTTACTGCATTTGCTACATAATGTGCAGATTTCAACAAAAAAAACGTGATTCTAGCTCAAACGGAACAAAAGTTACCTAAGCGTGATGAAGTGTTCCAGAGCAGTGGAAGGCCCTTTGCAAAGATTGACTGGTAATCTTGTAGTTGCTTACTGCTGTATTTGGGTGTTAATCTGGTACTAATGAGGTGAAATATTTCACCTGACAGAGTTACCTTGAGTTAAAATGACAAAATAATGAAGTAATGCTAACCACAAAATGTGGCGCATTGTGCCGCATAATTTACCTTTTCTTGCTGCATAATTTAGTCAAACTTGCCGCATATTGTGGTCCACTTCTGCTGAATAATTCCAGTGGCTCTGCTTAAAGCTTAATGGTGGCAAAGCTTTATTCTTTTTGAGATGTAATGTCAGGGTGTTATCAGCTGAGATCTGGAATAGTGGAGACACTTACAAAAATGTCTGCATTAGATACAGTTTGATTACTTATTATTTACATATTCACAGTGCTTTCTACCACAGGCTGGGACCTCATAACACTATAAACAGTGCCACTGGAATTATGCGGCAGGAGAAGGCCAAATTATGCAGCAGAGTGGACTAAATTCTGCAGCAAGCAAAGGCGAATTATGCTGCATAATGCTGCATATTTTGTGATATTATGGCACCGGGAGGTTGTTCGTGAACTGTTGGATCTCTTCGTTGAGTTCCGCTTTCTGCACTTTGAGCCGGTAAGCTGCGGCAGTGGTATGCCCACTTTTCAGTACTTTGCTTTCGACAAATTTTGAGTTCAGTTATGTTTACTTTACGTCTTTTACATGTAGCACGGAGCCCGTGTGGTTACCCGTTCCAACTTTTTGTTGTAACAGAACGGTTTCTTGCTTGGAGGTACGCGTCTCAATTGGCTTTATGTTCTTGGACTTCATTACTTTGAGTATGCATGTAAAGCATGTCACGTTTGCTTACACCGATTAATCTGGATGTTCGTCCGACACTTAGTCTTCGTATTTTGGTTTTGGTTTACACTTATTTACACATGTGCACATCTCCGTCATTTGCCTTATTTTCAATGGGCTCTTCACTTTGTTTGTTGGGAACTTGGCGTTGCCTTTTTGAGTCCTTTCTTTTCCTATGGGTTCCTTCCCTCACCTGCTGTCTTTTTTAATAATTGCTGACATAAGCATGCATCCTTGGTTTGTTTCGCCTTAGGCTCCACTCATGGCCAATGCAAAACACACAAGATGATGGACGGAATGTTGCACATTGGCAAACATTCACCCCTTGTGTGTTTTGCATTTCGCCCTAAGTGGGAAGGGTTTGCCCAGACGTGGGTCCCGTGCTCACTACGCCACTGGAGTCAAGCTATCCTGGCTGATGAAGGCTGATAGCCTGAAACCGGTCCTAGGATGCTTGATTCCGGTCCAGGGAAGACATGGCTTGGCAGTTCGGTCTGGACTGTTCCCATGAGGCACAGGGTCAAGACTGATTTGCATATGGCTATGTCTGAACTGGGGTGGCGTGGTGAAGCAAAATAACGATGGATTAAACCCAGATCTGTGACTGGGGGTGAATGTTTGCCAATGTGCAGCATTCCGTCCATCATCTTGTGTGTTTAGGATACTAATGACGACATGGCCGTCATGAGGAGGGACTAACAGGCCTAAAACCAATCGGAAGGCAGCATTTAGGACCTAAACCAATGAAAAAGATGGGCGGAGAGTAGGCGGAGCTTCCATGAAGCTTCCACGCCATACTGAATACTGCATGCCTCCCAAAGCGAGCAGCACATGCGAGCTGCCGCTATAGGCTCGACTTAAAAAACTAAGCCTGGGAAACCAGTTTACAAAGATATGTAAATATGCAAATAGTCTTTAAAGACCTGTGAAAAACTTGGGCGTGTCGGAGATAAGACTCCAGACGCTGTCCAGCGGAGCCCATAGCAGCACACTAAATGACCTCCGGCCCCACTGCACTCTGATCTCACTTCAAGGGCTTCGGAGTAATTGAAGACAGCCTGGAAATGCAGCAAATAAACATCGCCGCACTTCCAGGCCATCTTCATTTACATGAACTTGCAGAGGCATTTGTGCCCCCTGGAACTCATCACTGCCCCCCAGGGGGGCGCGCCCCACAGTTTGAAGACCTCTGTTATAGAGAGACAATGAGCCATTCAAGTGTGTAAATGAATGTATACGAAATGTCACTTACAAGGTGTAGGAGTCACATCATCCATACTGGTAGGGATTATATGTTAAGGGAGCTTGTTCTAGCGAAATGAAGGGCCAGACTTACTAAGTTTTCATGCAGAGCAGTAATCAAAATTGTTATGCTGACTTGTGTGAAAAGGAGAAAGCACTTATCTACTAAGATATGTGCTGTTGCTCTCTCTTCTGGAGCTTGCACACTTTAGGCTGCCTTGTGCCACAGCACACACCCTTGTACCATAGTTCCAGGGTGTGTGTGCGATAACAAACATAGGCTTTATAATGCAAGGGTGCCTTTACAGCACAAAATGCTATGCTTTGAACAAGTCTAACACTTTACCACTTTCCATGTGTGTGGTATGTACATTGCAGCACACGTGCAAAGTTGGAAAGGTTTGGAGAATATAAATCTTTTCTTCAACTTTACGCCTGGCTTAAGGAGGTGTAATTTTTTTATGCAAAGGCCCTTCTACCAAAGTTAGTAGATAGGGATTAGCATCAAAATCCATCGGTGGGTGCCTGGGAAAGTCCATGTACCACCTATGTGATGCCTCCTTGATGCAAAGTAGCGCTATTTTGTGTTACTTTGGCTCTGCAGTCCAATGCAATTCTAAATTTGAGCTGAAAAGTTATTTTTGCGTTTTGTGAAGCACCTGGTTACACCGGATGGTGTGTCCCCGTGCTAAGGTCCAGACTGACAGACAGAAAGAAGAGATCGAGCTGAATCAAACCAGAAGACATCAGGGTTGTTATCAAGAGGAGCGAACGAGCCAGGTTTTTAGTTTACTTTTGAAAAGTTTCTCCGATGGTGCTGTTCTCAGGTCATAGGGGAGGGAGTTCCACATTTTGGAGGACAGAAAGGAGAAGGAACGAGCCTCCAGTCCGGCTTTCAGTGCCCTAGGCATTGCGGCTAGTTTCAGTGAAGATGATCTGAGATCGCAACCAGGGATGTACGGTTGAATCATGGAGTGCAGATATTTGGGTCCTTGCTGGTGAAGGATGCATGGGCAGAAGCACATGGCTTTGAACTTAATTCTATTGATTACTGGAAGCCAGAGCAGTTGATTACGAGCTTCTGAGACGGACGATCTTATAGGAAGATTGACCACAAGCCAAGCTGTGGTATTTTGTACTCTCTGAAGCAAGTTTAGGCTACCCTTGGTAGCCCCCAGATACAGGACTTTGCACTAGTCCAGTTGGGAAGTGATGAGGGCATGCACAATGGTTTTACGAGATTTCGTCGGGATTAAGTCTAAGATTTTTCTAAAGGCCTTAAGGGTGCCGAAGCACTTCCCTGAGGTGATTCTGATCTGATCCTCGAAGGTGAGTTTGGAGTCAAACCAAAATCCTAGATTTTTAACTTTATGTTTGGGTTCCCTGGGCTGGCCAAGGGAGACGGGCTACCAGGCTGAGGTCCAGATCGAGGGGGCTCTCCCTACTATCAGAAGCTGTGTTCTATTTGCGTTCAGTTTCAGGCAGCAGTCGGCCATCCAAGTGGTGACCTCTGCCAGAAATGATCTAAAATGATTTGCTGAGATATAGTCAGGTTACAAAAGGGTGACAATTAGTTTGGTGTCGTCAGCATACGACACCAATTGAAACTTAAGTTAAGTAAACCACAAAACAACACTTTGCACTAAGTTTGCAGCACTTTTGATATGCAAACCAGGTGTAAAGTGTAAGCAAATATACCCCATAAAGTTAGGATTTGAAACATAACACAATGATTGAGAGTGTAACCGATGAACTCCAAGTAACAAAAGGATCTCTGTGACAAAAGCAGTAACCCATTGATCTATGTCCTCAAAATGCTAATCTGTGATCTTTGTGTAACACGTTGTGCTTTGCAGCAGGAACATTAACCTTCTCTGCTTCTTTATCATGAGACAAAACTGTGACTAGACACATTTTTACAGATCTCTCCATCAAGTGCATTAACCACCAGAATTATCATACCATTGTTAATAACCCCTGAAAAATGCCGGGCACACAAAGATCTCTGCAGGTGGCTCTTATCTCACCTCAGCCTGTCATACGAAGGTGCCCCCTCGAGCTTGGGGCCCAGTGCAGTGGCTCTGGTCGCACCGCCGTAAAGCCAACACTGCACTTGCCCCCATCCTAATGATAAATGAGCACAGTAGGTTCAGCTCTAGGGAGACACTGGGTCCTTGCTTGATTAGGGAAAGTGATTGGTGTAGAAGTCCAATCAATATTCCTTATAGAAGGCAACAGTGGTTCATTTCTTCCTGGTCTTCGCCTCATTTTGGCAAGGTCAGAGTTTCAGGTGAGGGAAGACAGTGCTGTGACAATGGTCTATAAAGCAAAGAGGAGGGTACCAGCTTCATAAGCCTGGCAGGCATAACTAGGTTCTGTCCCGGATGGAGACCAAGCAGCTTTGGCCTGGGTCCTTCTCTTTTCCAAAAGTTTTGAATTTCTTCAATTTCTACCATGATTTTTGTTTCCTTCTCCTTTCTTGAGCCTCCTTCTTCTAAGAAGGTGAAGTTGTATACACTCCATGTACACAGGGTGATTGGCATCAATCTAGATGACTGTGCCAGATACAGTAAGCTAAACCTTTGTTTCCTTCATTGCCCACAACTTTTAGTGAGAGTCATGTGCAGTGGCGTTGTAGCCCTCCACTCTAGCAGATAATGTAGGAGAGGGGGAGTGGCTGCCACTAGGAATCTAGGTCCCGCGAATAAGCAAATGAGCTCTTTGTTGGCTTTTTCTGTGCACGCCCACATCAGAGCTCAGAATTAACACTGAATGTGAATACCGGGGCTGAGGGGTATGGCCCAAAGACTCCCAGATGAGCCAAGGGCAATGAGAAAGACAGAGAAACAGAAATGAAGATAATGAAGGAAAAGGGGCAGAAAGATGCAAATAGGAAGCTAGAGTTAGAAAGAGAAGATTGAGGAACAATATTTAAGGGAGAATAGAAATAAATTTGAGCAGACAGATAGGGGAAGGAAAGAAGGGGAGGAGGAAGCAGAGGAGGAAGGAAGAGTGACCAAGAAGTAGGTAAGCAGGGTGAAAGGAAATAAAAAAGCTAGAGCTGATCGTAGGACAGAAGGGCAAAAGGATGACGGAAGGGCTAAATGGTTAATGGATGGGAAGGAAGGAAACAAGGAAGGAAGGAAGGGAGGAAGGAAGGAAGGGAGGGAGGGAGGGAGGGAGGGAGGGAGGAAGGAAGGATGCTGTGCAAGTGGATGGCTGAACAGATGGATGGGTGAGTGGATGAATGGAAGGAAGACACGATGAATCCATTCACGAATATTAGCAAGATGTTTATTGGTTCTTTCAGTAGGTCTGAAGACTAAGTGGCTCTGTGGATATTTACCCAGTTAAGAAAAGAGTGGAACGAGGAAGTAAGACAATAAGCTAAATAATTGCTTTGCTTAATCCCCTTTATTGCACATCTTCTGTGTGTTGCTCAACCAGGAAGCAGGGAAATTCCCACACCAGCCTCTTCGACATCCACAGTGTTGACGTCATGTTGTTGTCATATTGTTGCCAGTTCAAAAGTGCATTCTGTTTTTAAAGCATTTGTTCTGTCTGGTCCATAGAGCATTAATGAGACTAAGTTCAGGAAACAATAACCCTGGCTGTGCACTGCACCCTAATTATGCGATGCTTAGTACTTGTCGCGCCGTGACGCCCTGTGGGGGCAAATGTTGCGCTTTATAAGTCTTTCATTAATTTATGTTAGGTAACAGGGCAGCAGTGCAAACATTTTCGCACCAGTGTTTTGCAATATATTTACGCCGAACCAGTCGAACAAAAACACTTTTGCAGCCTTTGATTGGAACAAACATCACTCTGCTCTGTGCGCTGGATGACAATGTTGAGTTTGCACTGGTCGATCTTTGCAGGGACTATGGCTTTGTTGTGTACTGTGAGTGGGAGTCCAGGGTTTGTGTTGTGGGCTGAAGATTTGCAGACAGGGACCTGTTTTGTGTGCCAACAGGCGTGGCCTGAATTGTGTGTGATGAGGGAGTGGTGGTCCAGGACCTGTGCTGTCTGCTGGGGGTGAAGTCCAGGGACTGTGTTATGTGCCATAAATGAAGTCCAGGGCCTTTGTTGTATGCAGTGGGGTGGAAGGACAGGGCCTGTGTTGTGTGCTGGGGTTATGAATCTAGAATTTGCCTTGTATGTCAGGGCTAGTAGTCCACGACCTGTGTCATGTGCCAGGGTGTGTAAGTCCAGGGCCTGTGGCCAGGGCGCCTCGGAAAAGAAATTCTTGTTTTTGCTGAGCATTGCCATGCTCCAGGGCACCTTGTTGTAAATGAATGACATGGTAACAACGGTCTATAAGGACACCTTGCTAAATAGTGCTGATGCTGCACATTTGTCAGAAAGTTCTGTTGCCTTCTAGTTTTGAGTCCATTTCATAGTCTATTTCCCAGAACATTTTCCCAATGTCAAATATCTTTTGCGAGGTGCTGCGATGTGCTGTGATTGTACCCTACTATAAGATGTCATGCCTATTCAGCACAAAGATGATGATGCATTTGTTTCAATCTCAATGTGACCTGCAGACACCCACACATCACTGCAGCAGGCTCTATTTCCGAAATCTGCTAGACATTTATGTCAATACTCCACATTTAGGTAGGAGATTCCTGATTTTCTGCTGCAAGTTACAGCAAACTTTTTGTTTTCCCTAGCTTAAAATTTTATTTGACTCCAATTCCAGTTGAAGAGAAAATGTATAACTCATAATTATTTTAACTAAATCCGATTCTTATGTATTGCCAAGTGTTCGCATGTATAGACAAATGGAATATTTGAAAACCAATCACATGCTCTAAAGAGTTTACTTTTGCTTTAAAGAAACATTTTCCTCTAGAGATACAGTTTCCAATGTACCATAGAAAATTGTAATTTCTTTTTTGAAAGTGAACCCCTCTGTGCGCCTGAATAGCTTTCCCTAAGTACCCACATCATGCTATCCTGGGTTATGATCCCTTAACACCGCTCATACTCACAACAAGGCACATGTGACATTTTACTTCAACATACACATAATTTTCATGAAGATTACATAAAATAACATTGGCTGGTATGCTGCGTGAATATTAGATGCAAGGGAATGCCTTGCATACAAAAGTTATGTAACATAAAAACTGGAGCAAAATGTAAGGAAAAAATATCATACATTTTCCTCGCAAATCACTCTCCTGGTGGAAAAATCATGCAAACTTTTGCGTCACACAAAATGGCAACAACTTGGACTATTTCGTATAATACAAATTTCATTTATTATTTTTGATAATGCTTATGAAAGAAAAATGTCACTCTACCCTACTACCCACCAGCCTGGGGGACTTGCATGTTGCATCCCTTGTCTTTGGTTTTTCAGTGCTAGGTGCTTACTGAGGTCTGCTCCCATTTGTGACACTACAAAATGTTTTGTCACTTGGCACTTTAATAGACTAGGCCACTGGAATTATGTGTTTCTGGTGCCTCTGCATTTTCCACTATGGATTTGTCCACAGTTGCCACATAATCCACATTTAATGTACATTTAATGTATAATTTGCTGATTATTTTTAATTCTAACTCAAAGGCTAGAAAATAAACATTGCACACTTGTTGCAATGCAGTAGTACACGTTCTTCAAAGGTTTGCTGGACACCTTTCTTCTGTTTATTGGTGTGTCCAGATAAGAAACAGGTACTATTGAAGTGAAAATGTTGTCCAGGTTGTATCACAGTGATGGGCTGGAGAAGGGCTTATGATTGCAGCGTGAAAATATGTTTTTCATATTTAAATACCGTTTTAACAGTATAAAATAATGATTACGTCTTTGACATGAAACTGTTTTCTTTCCTTATTCGTGCAACTTTAGCTCACAGACCCTGTCCCAAAGCAATAGTTATTTCGAGAAGGTACACCTGTTCATAAAAATTCCAAACATTTTGTTTTTCTGTGTAAGGTCTGATGCCTTGAAATGCTGTCCCTGATTTAGTAATATGTAACGTAATGCAGTGCAGGACCAAAGTTGCTGTGGTGCCTTGCGTCGAAGGAGAGAAAAAAAAATGTGCCATAACTACTATGATAAGGCACATTTTATCTGTCCCCCAGTACTGGCTCACTTTTGACTGCCATGCGCCAATGCATGTACCCTTGCGCCATAATACAAGGGTGTGCACGTGCTCTAAAGCATAGGTTTTGTTCTGGAAAAGGACCCTTCCAGGACAAAAACAATGCCTTAAGACTCTTCCCACTTTGGTATTATGTTGTGCTGATCTTGCATAGTGTAGTACTGGTTCTTGCCGCTATGGAATCTCTGTGGATAGTAGGATGTTAAAAGGGCTTGGTGGGCTGGGTGATAATGGCTTGTCAGTTGATTAAAATTATGAATGGAATGTCAGGGGTAAAGCCCAGTGTGAGAAATGGAGTAGAGTGTATGCCCATCTAAAACACTATAGAGCGTCCATTGCCTTATGACAGGAAATTCACGGGTGGGGGGACTGCATTCCTCATCTCCAGAAGCGATGAAAAAGACAACTCTACGCCACCTCCTATTCTGGGTGTGCCTGTGGTACAATGATATGGGTGGCCCCAGGGGTCCCTTTCCTACACAGTGGGCGCGTTCTTGACCTGGAGGGAAGATTTGTGATACTGTATGGTACTTTAGACGAACAAGAGGTGTGTCTGGTGAATGTTTATGCACCTGGCGGTGATGCCCGGATTTTTATGCCAGAGTGGCCAAGGCTGCCTCTGCATACCTTACGGCAGACATTGTGGTGGCAGGTGACTGTAACTGCGTCCTCAATGGAGCGCTTGACCGTTGAGCTACCTAAACATCACACTAAACCTAAAATGACTAGAGCATTGTATTAAATGATGAATGGGGTGAGCTTGCTTGATGTTTGTAGAGAGTGAGAGAGACACCCGACAGAGAAAGTATACTCATGTTACACACCCGCAGCAGGCACTCACAGCCAGTTGGACTGTTGTTTGGTCTCCAGAGGTGTGGCACAGGGGGTAAAGGAGATATCCTACTTGCCTCACTATTTGTCAGACCATTCCCTGGTTGTTGATGTGTTTAGAGAGTAAGCGTAGACGCCCGGGGATACCGCTGTGGAGATTGCGGGCAGAGGTGCTGGCAGATCCCCTGTTTGAGGCGACGGTCAGCGAGATGTTGTCACATTACTTTGACGAGAATTGGGGCAGTGCGGTAGTAGAGTGGTGGACTGGGACGCAATGAAAGCAGTTCTCTGGGGGGGTTTGCCTCAAGACAACTTATGGGCTAAAGCGCCTTTTGGAGCGATACCTTAAAAGACACAAGGAGGCTCTGGGAGATATAGAGAAGGCCCAGTCACAAACCCTGACAGAATCACGGACTGGTGTGAATGCTGCAGAGAATTGTTGGATGGCTGACGCAGACTTGAGAAATATATCTACACAGCACATTGACAGAGACTGCACATGTAGGGCAACAAGACCGGTGCGATGCTTGCCCAACAGACAAGACAAGTGACCCAATGGACCCTTGTACAGGTGTGGCATGCAGATGGGGGCAGCCTGGTTGGTACACAGGTGGCTATCAATGGAGTTTTCTGCTCCCATCTGAGTAAGACATATGCTGCACAAGGAGAGGAGCTGGGGGATCGGGAGGCGGGGTACCTAGCAGGGATACCACTTCCTAGTCTTGACTCAGACGGCCGCGAAGCGATGGACGGACCCATCACTCAGGAAGAGATTTTCTCAGCGATCAAAGGGTTGAGAACTGCAAAAACCCCAGGTAGCGATGGGCTGCCCACGGAGTTCTACCACTAATATGCGGACAAGGTAACCGATAGATTGCTAGAAGTTTATCAGGAGGCCCTCCAAAATGGTCGGCTTCCTGACACATTGTGTGAAGCATTGATCGTGATGGTACAGAAACCAGGCAAGGACCAGACAGGGGCCTCCTCATACAGACCACTCTCCCTCTTAAATGTAGATGTAAAGATCCTTTACATCTACAGGCTGGCAGCACACCTACTTCCCCATCTTGCGACCCTCATGCACACAGATCAGTCTGGTTCATTCTGAGGAGAAGTACCCTTAATAATCTAAGGCAGCTTTTGCATATTTATCAGACCCACATCTACAGGATGACGCCTATGCTTTAGCAATCCTGGACATCAAGCAGGCATTCGACTTCTTGGACTGGTCCGACCTCTGGCAGGTGCTGCAGATGGTGGGTTTGGGTCCCAGGTATATCCAGTGGGTCAGACTACTCTTTACTGACCCGCGCGCCAGGGTATGGAAGGGAGGTGAGGTTTCGGAGGGTTTTTGTCTATATAGGGGGACCAGACATGGGATGCCTAGTGTCACCACTTCCGTTCGCACTGGCTGTGGAGCTGATGGCGGAGAGGCTGCGCAGGACGCTGGGTCCCTGGGGAATCGCAGAAGGGGAAGCCACTTACGTGGTTTCCCGGTACGCTGATGATGCTCTGATATACTTGAGGCAGCCTGAGTATTCCGCGCCAATCGTCTTGAATGTGATGCATGAGTTCGGGGAGTTGTGGGACTCCGTGTCAATAGGGTGAAGTCCAGACTGTTTGCATTGTGTGGCCTTGCTGGATTACTGATTGGGGAGCTTCCCCAGATGGAGATTCACTAGGAGTTGGATGGAGTGAGGTATTTGGGGATTAGGCTGGGCCAAACGGAACAGAGGTTCTTAGATCTTAATATTGACAGGGTGATCAAAGGGTTGAGTGCTTCAGTGTGGCTCTGGAATGATCTCCTTCTATCCTTGATGGATAGAGTGGTCATAGTTAAAATGATCATGCTCCCCCAGTGCCTGTACGTCTTACAGAGTACTCTATATGCGATCCCTCACGATTCTTTAAAGTCATAGACAGACTCATGATTGACCTGTTGTGGGCTAACAAACAGAAATAAGTTGAATTGTCCATGCTTAAACATACCTGGGGTTGGGGAGGTCCCCAACATAGAGCTGTAGTGTATGGCAGCGATGTCCACTTGCTAGACCCTGCTGAAAACTGGAAAAAAGGCTCCTCGGTTGCTGCCTGTCCTGTTAATGGGGGGTACAAGGGTCCCTCCGGGCACACCCTATATTGTAAGACATGTATGTGGGGTATGGGAAGGAGTGGTCACAAGAGTCCTGCGCCGAGCCCCATATGCCCCGGATGTGTCGCTGTGGTCCCTACAGTTGTTCCTTAAGATGGCTGAGTCAATGTCAGTACAACAATGGAAAGTTGGAGGCTGCAATGATTATGAGGGAAGATGCTGTGGAGTCCTTTGAGTTGAGGTGGGACAGTACCTGCAGTATCTTAAGATTTCTGCAACTGCATGTGAATTGTGGCTGTGCTTTTCCAAGGAGCCACAACAGTTCTGCACCTTAATGACGCTGCTTGATATGGCAGCAGGGTGCAGACTGACATACCACATATATCGGACATTGCGAGAGGACACTCCGAATGTGACGCTTCAAGTCCATGCAAAGTGGGAGGGGATGCTGGAGGAACCCATGACTACAGACTGGGAATGGATCAATGAATGGGTGAGGACGGTCCGCTCCAATGCCCGATTTAAACTGATACAGTATAACTTGGTTCATACGTTCACCAGGCATATCTTTCCCCCAAAACGTTACATGCTATCTATTGTATTCAGACTGATAGCTGTGCCCAATGTAGGAGCTGGGCGGCGGACTTTCTACACGTGGTGTGGTCTTACCTCTCCCTGATAACCTACTGGCATGCTGTGCTTCAGAACCTTAATAGAGCCACCAGTTGGTCTGTACAACCCACAATGAGACAGGTACTATTAGGTCTAATCCCATTGCCTGCTACTGTGAAACTTAGTAGCAAGATTGTCCAGCTTGGCCTAGTATTGCCAAAACGCCACACAGCGATAAAGTGGGCTAAGGTAGAATGCAGCACGCTTTGAAAGAGGAAAAAACGAGGAGAAATGAAAACATTTCTCCTCGTTGCGCCTCGCTACGCCTCCCCTGGGGAGGCGTAGCATTGACACGCATTTCCAGATTTATGATTCCTCGTAAATCTGGAAATGTGTCTCATTCCATGGGTGTTGCGTGGGAGCACCCACAGCAACACCCATGGAACGCCCCTTCCACGCAAAGTGCTGCGTGTGAAGGGGCCATATTTACAAGGAGAGGAAACGTCACGCAGGGTGGCTTTTCCTCTCCTTGTAAATATGGAGAAGTGAAATGCGCCTCGAGTACGTCACAAAAAGTGACGTACTGGTGGTGCAGGGGGGTTGTAAATCTGCCCCAAAATGTTTTGCTTCACTACGTGCAGCAGAGTTATAAACAAAGCATAAACATGATGAGGCATCCATTTTGAACAATATGATCTTGAGGCCTAATAGATGCCAAGTTAGCATAAGACAAGAAAAACACACTTTAATGGGTCATAGCAAATTTGTTTTTACAGTAATAGTATCAATTTAAGATATACTTGTGAAATCAAGTGTAAATTCATATTCTGCACATTGTTAATAAGGCATGTTCTTGACTGATGCACAAATGCTCACTCAGTTTTCCCCCTCTGATGATTCTATCATCACTTTAAAATCCTCAGACTACTTACAATGCTGTCTGCAACACTTTCTGGGGCATATTCTCAAGGACTTATCGCCGATTTATCGGCACATTAGAGCCGCAAAAGTGGCGATAAACTTTATGCCCTATTCACAAGCTGGTGCAAACTGCCCATATCGCCAGTTTACCAGCGATAGCTGCCGCAAAAAACATCGCCACGGATGAGAGAGACAACTAACGCTAATGATATGCAGAGTAGGCGTTCCCATGCAAAAACACACGAAAACACCACTTCGCATGATTCTCAATGACCAGCCAGATCTGCGATGCGACCCAAAAACAGGCGATAAGGCGCGTTAGCAGCAGGGATTTACCACCTGCCTTCTGCTGGTGCTAAGCAGGACGACTACCTGCAGTATGAAAGGGAGCACAGCCCAGAGCCACATTTGAAGACCCACAGATGCCATGGAGACAATGAACATGCAGCCCGGAGACCCAAGAGGGCCACAACACCCACCGCCACCACCCCCCTCCAGATCCCCCGGACTACCACCGAGGCAGCGTAGGACAAGACAGCGGACCGTCCGAAAACGGCATGGCCCCTCAGTCACACAATTGCAGAATGTGGGGAGAGGTGGGAACCAAGTATGTGTGAAGGAGGCAACTCACCCATGAATAAGAATGTCCCCAATGCCAAGTGTGGCGGTGACGTGCTGGACAGACCACAGAATGCAGAGCACAGACATGTCCATGTGGACATATACTGCTGGTGTGTGTAGTTTTGTGGACAGTGGGCGCAACCATGCCACCTCAGGCAGTGGGGAAGACCCTGGACATGTAGCTGTGCCGTCCCCCCCTGTAAGCGTAAGCGCAGTGGGCTGGGCCAGCGTACGCCACTCCAGCATAGGAGTGCTGATAAAAAGGCCGGGGGCCTGGGCGTGGTTCTCTTCCGTGATGGGCAACGCGTCTGCCAGGGCGGCGCACCTCACCCTGCCACGAGTCCGCCGCCGTGACCTCCAGACTCCGCGACACAGGCCCCCAGCGCATCCAGCGGCACAGCAACACGGAGTCATGTGTGTGCCGGACACTGCCTTAGTCCTACACTGCGGTCAGCAGGTCCCACAATTCAAATCGTGCCACATTTCTGTTAATGGAGGAAACCACCAGTCAACAGACATTGCCCCCAGTGCGGCCCGCCCGGATGACGCATCATCGTCGGCTGCACACCCGCTGAGCGCTCCAGGTGCCACTAACTCAGTGCACCACAAGTCATCGCCACGTAGATGTGGGCCCTCGCTGACCGCTGCCTCCGGCCTACACTGCGGTCAGCAGGTCCCCCAAGTCAAACGACGCATCATCGTCAGCTGCACACCCGCTGAGCGCTCCAGGTGCCACTGACCCTGTGCACCACAAGTCATCGCCACGTGGATGTGGGCCCTCGCTGACCGCTGCCTCCGGCCTACACTGCGGTCAGCAGGTCCCCCAAGTCAAACGACGCAACATGGTTGGCTGTGCACCCGCTGAGCGCTCCAGGTGCCACTAACTCAGTGCACCACAAGTCATCGCCACGTGGATGTGGGCCCTCGCTGACCGCTGCCTCAGGCCTACACTGCGGTCAGCAGGTCCCCCAAGTCAAACGACGCATCATGGTTGGCTGTGCACCTGCTGAGCGCTCCAGGTGCCACTGACCCTGTGCAACACAAGCCGACGACACGTGGATGTGGGCCCTTGCTGACCGCTGCCTCCGGCATACACTGCGGTCAGCAAGTACCCCAAGTCAAATGACACATCATGGTTGGCTGTGCACCTGCTGAGCGCTCCAGGTGCCACTGACCCTGTGCAACACAAGCCGACGACACGTGGATGTGGGCACTTGCTGACCGCTGCCTCCGGCCTACACTGCGGTCTACACTGCGGTCAGCAGGGCTCGCTAATCAAATTGAGTCTTGATTCATTTATGGCAGAGTCCAGTAGGCCACAGACATTGCTACCAGGGCGGGCCGCCCTGACGACTCATCAGCGCAGGCCACGCACCCGCCGAGCGCTCCAGGTGCCACTAACTCAGTGTACCACAACACATGGACCATTCATGATTGAGTTTTGTGCTGTGGACAGCGGACGCAACAATGTCACCTCAGGCAGTGGGGAAGACCTAGGACAATGATGATGAAGATGAGGCAGGTGTACCACACCCCACTGCAGCTGCAGCAGGAATATCCCAAAGGGACCAAATCATTAACAATTCCTTCACATGAGCACGCTCAGCTCTGGTGCCCCTACCTCAGTGCACTACAAGTCATGGACCCTTTATGATTGAATCTGTGTGTGTGATCCGATGATCACTGTTCTAGTTGTTGCCAGCACCAACCACTCCCTGAGGGCTGGCTTACACCCACCCCACACCCATCCAGCACAGGCGTCACTGGACATGTGACCCTGGTAATAAAAGGTGGCCGGGCGCACGTGCCCGCAGCCAGTTCAACTATCTAAGTGTGTCCGTGTGGTCATTATGTATGCATGATGGGCCAGGCCCCTAACACATTACATTGTGCTGTGGACAGCGGACGCAACCATGTCACCTCAGGCAGTGGGTACGACCTTGGACACGTAGCTTTGTCGTCCCCCCCTGTAAGCATAAGCGGAGTGGGCTGGGCTGGCGTACGCCAAGCCAGCGTAGGGGTGTGAAGGATTTGCCCGGGTCTCTGGGCGTGGGTCAGTTCTGGCCTGGACAAGGAAGTAACTAATGAGTGTGTCTCTGTTGTAGTGTCGGCGCCACCCAGTCCGCAATCGACAATGTTGCAATGTAGCATGCACCCGGAGGGCGGGCTCGCACGAACGGGGAAATGAAGGAGCGCAAGACCGCTCGGGGTCTTAGTTCATACATACCAAGTGTTGTGTGTATCTGTATTGCCGCAGCATGAGCCAAATGCCTAGCCTTAACCGCAGGGCGAGTTCAGCCAGACATGAACTCTACATCTGTGTCCGCCCTATCCTTCCCACAGGCCTACACTCACGTGGCCGCCCACCTCCAACGGCCAACATCACAGTGTCGTTGTCAGGCTTGTGGACATGCGCAGACAGGCATGACAATGGTGTGCCGTAGGAGTGCCAGCCATGCAAACGCGCAGCGCACACAAGTAAATGGGCTCGGGGGGAGGGAGGAGCAGCTGTGAGGCAACGTTACACACAGTGATGCCGCTCATTTGCCACATGCAAGACATGTCGAACATGAATCCCAAAGTCGCACACATCCCACCCCACCCCCAACAAGCCACTTCACAGTACCTGAATGCAAGCAGATGAGAAACTAACATTAGGGATGAATGCTCCTTTGTCTGTGCTATCAGGCGGAAGCACATCTGCACCTCTGACCTCGGACTTACATGTGCCCGGCACCCCCTGACAGATACTATAGTAGCTGATGACGACTCCCACACTATGCACAGCCCGACGAGAGACCAACGTATACACACCCCACACACAGAAGTCCTTGCTCGAAGTTATCTTGCATGGAATGGCCTTCACACTTACTCCCACATTAACCCAGGCGTACAACCGTTGCACACTAAAACAACTCATTGCTCCGAGCTGTGGCATTTCATCCACAGAACTGGCGCAGGTCAGAACAGTGCCGCTTCAACCAGAGCCACTAACGCAATGGCAGACCATCACGGACAATTGCACAACCCCTGTCAGGTGGAACTGTACCGTGCACGTATGCTGCATTTACTGGGGACACTGCCATTGGTAGTGCTGCAGATCAGTTACCGGCTGAGCTTCCGCCTTGCCAACGTCACCTGCGTGCAGCCTGTGTTGCATGCTAATGAGTGTGTCTCTGTTGTAGTGTCGGCGCCACCCAGTCCGCAATCGACAATGTTGCAATGTAGCATGCACCCGGAGGGCGGGCTCGCACGAACGGGGAAATGAAGGAGCGCAAGACCGCTCGGGGTCTTAGTTCATACATACCAAGTGTTGTGTGTATCTGTATTGCCGCAGCATGAGCCAAATGCCTAGCCTTAACCGCAGGGCGAGTTCAGCCAGACATGAACTCTACGTCTGTGTCCGCCCTATCCTTCCCACAAGCCTACACTCACGTGGCCACCCACCTCCAACGGCCAACATCACAGTGTCGTTGTCAGGTTTGTGGACATGCGCAGACAGGCATGACAATGGTGTGACGTAGGAGTGCCAGCGATGCAACCGCGCAGCGCACACAAGTAAATGGGCTCGGGGGAGGGAGGAGCAGCTGTGAGGCAACGTTACACACAGTGATGCCGCTCATTTGCCACATGCAAGACATGTCGAACATGAATCCCAAAGTCGCACACATCCCACCCCACCCCCAACAAGCCACTTCACAGTACCTGAATGCAAGCAGATGAGAAACTAACATTAGGGATGAATGCTCCTTTGTCTGTGCTATCAGGCGGAAGCACATCTGCACCTCTGACCTCGGACTTACATGTGCCCGGCACCCCCTGACAGATACTATAGTAGCTGATGACGACTCCCACACTATGCACAGCCCGACGAGAGACCAACGTATACACACCCCACACACAGAAGTCCTTGCTCGAAGTTATCTTGCATGGAATGGCCTTCACACTTACTCCCACATTAACCCAGGCGTACAACCGTTGCACACTAAAACAACTCATTGCTCCGAGCTGTGGCATTTCATCCACAGAACTGGCGCAGGTCAGAACAGTGCCGCTTCAACCAGAGCCACTAACGCAATGGCAGACCATCACGGACAATTGCACAACCCCTGTCAGGTGGAACTGTACCGTGCACGTATGCTGCATTTACTGGGGACACTGCCATTGGTAGTGCTGCAGATCAGTTACCGGCTGAGCTTCCGCCTTGCCAACGTCACCTGCGTGCAGCCTGTGTTGCATTGTCACTCGTGCATATTCGAGTGGCCCATGGATGTCTGCCTATCCAACAGGACAGTAGCCGAACTGGATTTCGACATGTGTGTGCGCCCCCTGTTGGCCCACGACCATGAGTGTCACCGTGACACCCGTCTATGGCATGCCTGGATACTTGGCATACATGCTGGCAGCTGGACCTGGGAGATTGCAGAACTCCTCGTGTGCAGTGGGCAAATTGAGCCACTCCCCTATTGGGCTGTAGTGCTAATTGGTGAAAGGGGGTGGACGCAGCACATCTGTCCGGACCTGCTAATGGTTAGCCTCGCCGTCCTGTTCGATGAAGTCGACGACGACCTCATGTTGGAAATGATTGCCTACAAGGCTGCACTAGCTTTCATGGACGTGTAACTACGTACCTGCAGACACGACAGTTTGGAACACATTGCACATGTCCCGACAACTTGTTGGAACTTGGGGTTCTGGTCACATCTCCCACGGCGACAGTGGACATGTCTGCATTCACCTGGACTCCGAATACATGAGCGGACAACAACGCGGGTTAACACACACCCGTGAAAGGTGAGGCACTCCCCCGGAGTGGACAGCGGCGCTTGGCAACGTTCCACGTTCTGACATACTACTGCATTGGTCTGCATGTTGTGGCACTAATCTTGCCCGTACTGACACGCATATGCTAATAAAGTCTACCCACCTTCACTTGTATTCAACTGTGATGAGTGTTGATTTGTATGACAATGTGTGTCTCACTGCCTATCTGGGTCACGGCCATACATGCATTACTGCACCATCAGGGATCTGGGGTTGTACTAGTACATTATCATCTCACAGTATCCTGCTGTGCCACATGCGAATGGCCATTTTCCGCACACAAGCGGCAGCAGTTGTGTCCTCTGTTCTATTGTGCTGGTGTTGCTGTTTGTTCAACATTGTTGTAAATGTTGAGGTGCTCTGGATCTTATGTGTGTGTGCTGCATTGTAGGTGAGTTGCCCCTTCAGCTCTGATTTGGCTGGCCCTTATCCCTTTCAGGCGGTGTGGCTTTCACTTCTGTGCTTATGCAGTGCTGTGATGTTGCAGACTTGGGTAACTTGGGCTCTTGGTTGGTGTTGTGACTCTTGGGCATGGTTTGTCCGCAGATGTGCTCTACTTAATTGTGCATGTGTGCCATTGTGCCCATCTCCCCCGTCCCCCAGTCCCTGGTGGTTACTCACCCTGTTGCGGTTGTGTCGGGTCATGTTGAGCAGTGTCCGGTCCCCCAACTCCTGCCACCGTCTACACACTGATGACTGTGGTCACCATTTCCTCCATCTCATCCAGCTCCTCCTGTGGCGCTGGTCTCCCACCTCAAGTCTGCATTGCTGCCTTCTGGTTGTCTGCGAGTTTCTGCTTGGTCTTGCGCTTCACATCATTCCAGCACCTCTTGAGCTCGTCCATTGTCCTCCTCAGCGTTCCGACTGCATTCGCCTTGTCCAGGATGGACTCCCATATTGTATTTTTTGTTGCCAATGATACAGTGGAGGTGACGTACAGTTGTTGATGGTGTTCTGTTACCTCCGTGATCAGGATCCTGTTTTCCTGCGGACTGAACCGCGTCTTCCTCTTCTTCTTCTCCTTGCCCTTCCCTGACCCCGAGGTCCCAGGCTGGTCCTCCGTGGGGCTTGTGGGGTTCTGGTTGTCCTCTGTGCTTGCTCCGGCTACCTCCATGGTGCTTCGCAGTTGTTTGTATTTTGTTTGTGTTTTGTGTTGCCGCTTTTATTGTGCTTTTTGCAGCATGACTTGTGGAACTTGCAGGCCTGGCGCTGCTTCTCGCTGGATTTTTTATCGCGGTCGGGCCCATCGCAACTTTTTTCGCGTTCGGGTTTGGATTTTCATCGCCGTCCCAGTAGTGTTATCGCGGACATTTGAGGCGTTATCGGGAGACTATCGCATGTTACCGCCGTGTTGAGAATACGACGTTAAACCGGAGTTATTTTCCCGCGATAGACGGCGAAATGAAAACTTGCGTTAACCTATTTTGGCGATGTTTATCGCACGTTCTTGAGAATATCCCCCTCTGTTTCTTGCGTCTCGATTTCTCCAACATCTTGAGTTGATTATATACTCAATCTTTGGCATCTTCCACTTCCATCTTCCATCTTTTCCTTTTGGACAGCATCTTTTTCTCTTTACTCCCAAATTTCATTTGGAGACCCTAGTGAGAGGAAAACAATGATTTTCATGAAAGTTCAAAATCTTAGTTTCAGAACTTCATGACCATCGACCATCAGAGTTTCCAAAAATTCAAGGAGGTTCTTCTTCTTCCAGTTTGCCTACAAAGATGAATTGGCAACCGTTTGTGATATTATTAACTTCTCCATCTGATTCTTCTTCTTCTGACACAGATGCCAGATATGCCCACTCAGGTGATGTGTACTTTCTGTTTGGAATTCTCTTTCTTGTTGGTATTTTGACAACAGGCAATTTACTATCGCTATTTTCAGAATCAATTTAAATTATTTCTGGTTCTTCCCCGATTGACTCTAATCTTTCATTCTTCCAATGTCATCTCTTTGCTACCTTAGCCCACTTATTTCCTCGATGTACTCTTGTGACCTTTGTTTTCTCGCCCTTTGTTTCTTTACTTGTGACAAATGCTGAACCTTTTCTCACAGTCGAACTTGTGCTTTTGTCAGCATCAGTAACTTGACTCACAGTGAATTCCTCCTGGATAAATCACCAGTGGCTTCTGTTGATTCATTTTGTTACCTGGGCATTACTTTTTGTGGTAATGGCTCATGGACTCGCGAAATTATCAACGTTAAGAGTAAAATGGACAGAAGTACACATGCCATTTTTAGATTTTCTGCGAAGTTGTGTTCTAGACCTGTTAAGGAGATGACTGAAATTTATACGGCAAGGGTTTTATCCATTGCAACATACGGGCTGGTGTATGGGGCCATTACAATAGTAAAGCCTTGCAGAATAAGGAAAATGATTTCCTTAAACGCCTACTGAGTCTGCCTGCCTCGGCTTCATCTGAGATTATTCATAGAGATGTAGGGTTACAGTATCTCACAGATGTAGTCGCATGACGCCCCCTATTGCTCTGGCATTCTATATGGTCCAAAGAAGAAACTAGTTTCACCAAAGCAATTATCCAAGACTGTCTCAATTTGGACAATGCCATGATGATCCCCTGGCCAAGCTACATTAATTCTGTGTATAGCAAAATGTTTAATATGCCAATCCGGACAAACCCCCTACAAGTTTTATCACTTAGTAAATTGTTCATCAGAAAAACTTTTATGAATAACTGGAGGGAAACCCGGCTTGCTAGCAAGAGTAAGAAATCATCAGTCATGTTTTATTTAACTCTTACCCGAGTAGAGGGTTGCCAGGATTATTTGACTTATATACACAACTCCATGCATTGCTTTGTCTTAGTTAGACTTAGATTGGGTATCGTCCACCACTTGGTTGCCTTTCCCACAATGAAATCCTGTCCCTCAGACATGTTTCCGTGTCCATGCGATGGACGAAGCAAACAGAGCACTGTGCACTTTATGTTGTTTTGCAAATTTTATACTGGTTTTAGAATTCATTACCTTAAACCGCTTTTGCTTGCATATGGTAGTGGATCACATCTTGCTGCAGTAAAATCTTTGTCCGAGCTCAACGAAGCTAGGGTCTGTTTTAATGTGTTGCTTTTTATTATAAATGCTTTGAACATACGTAAAAGTATAATTGTTCCAATGGAGCGCTGAACCTTTGATGTTCTGATGTAATTGTACTACATTTTTAACTGACATTTTATGAGCCCTTATGTTGTGAACTATTTGCGATTCATTGTAATTTATGTATACTTTTATGGTTGTTTCTACACAACGAATAAAGTTTAATGAAATAAAATGACTCACAGTGAATTGCTTCTCTCCTTTGGGAGTTCGTGAGGCTCTAATGTGAGCTGATGTTTTTCCTGAACATGTATCAGCGACTTTTTCTTCCTGCTGCTTGTGACTTTGCAACAGTTCTTGACTCTGATTTTAAAATTGAAATTGCCTACTTATACCTTCCCCAGAGTTTTCACCCTCACTTTTCAGCTTCACCAGTTTCAGGATTCACTTCTCCCCCTCTGGATCCACACTGCAAACTTTAGCTTGACTCTGTAAATCAGTGGTTGTTATCTCCACTTCTTCATCTGCCATTTAACTCTTCATGTGAGAGTCGCCTTGATCCACTGCAGGATACCAGCACACTTCACAGCAATGTTAGTCACAAGCACAACTCGGTGTGGCCCCTTCCATCTTGGTTTCAGTCAGCTTTTGCGAACATGCTTCTTGATCAGAATCTAATTGCCTGATTGTAGTGGATGACATTGAGGGGCATATTTACTAGAAAATTTGGCAGCGCCGTGCTCTGACAATTTAAAAAAGCAGGGATGCACCGTATTTACGACAATACGGTGCGCCCCTGTGTTTTCCCTAGTGCTGGCTCTAAAATGTGCTGCCTTGCCCAACGCAGGCACCCTTGCTCCATAGTGTAAGGGTGCCTGTGTTTCATGGAATGGTTTACTTATGTGCAGGAAGGTTTCCCTTCCTGCACATAAACAATCCATAAGGGTGAGTTGTTACTTCTATGTGTGCTGCATTCTGCAAATAACAAATCGTCATTATTTTATGATTGTTTATGTGCAAGAAGGTGTCCTTTCCTGCACATAAACAATCATTAATGGCTTTTTGCACACATAGAAAAAGCAAAAACGAGGAGAAATAAAAGCATTTCTCCACGTGTGCCATTCTAATGCCTGCTCTTGCATGGCCCTTCCACAGATTTACACCTCCTTGTAAATCTGGGTCAGCATCAAAAAGCAATGTGAATTGCAGTGAAACGCCCATAGCAACACCCATTGCACGCCCCTTTGCCGCAGAGGACTGCGGCGGAAATGGGCATATTTACAAGGTTGCATTAAACCACACTAAGTGGCTTAGCGCCACCTTGTAAATATTGAAAATGGCGCTACGCCACCGGATCATCTAAAAAAGTGATGCTCTGGTGGGGATAGGGGCTTGTAAATATGCCCCTGAGTTTGTTTTGTCAGTGCTGTTGCAAAATTCACCTGATGAGAGACAGCTTTCACCGCATCGGCCAGACCTTTGCAGTTAACTGATAGGATATCATCAGTTATTGATACAAGTATTGCTTCATAAGGCGAGAGACCTGTTTTTTTATTTTGAGTACTTCTAATACTCATGAGAACAAGAGGAAAAGCATTAGGCTACTTAGGATTTGTGGAGGCACATACCTTGGCAAGCTTACATTTGAATGTGCCATTCATCTTCTCTACAACTCCTGATGATTGTGGACGATAACTACAGTGGAACATCTGTCAATCTGAGGTGCAGTACATAATAACTTTAAGATCTTGTTTTAAAATGAGTTCCACTATCTGTCTCAATAGAAGTTGCCAAGCCAAACCATGGTGTTAACTCTCTCAACAAGAATTTGGCTACGGTACGATGTTTTTTCTCTTTGTTGGATAGGCCTCCACCCACTTAAAAAACAAACAGACAATGAAGAGAACATATTTAAGCCTATTACAAACACGCATTTCAATTAAGTCTGCTTGAAGTCTACTAAATGGGCCTGTTAATTTACCTATGTGACTCATCACTACAATTGTATGCTTACCCTGGTTATTTCTTTGACATTTAATGCACGTTTGACATATGTCTTCTGCCACACTTCTGAACTTTTTGTTGTACCAATACTTCTTAAAAAACTCCCTAAATGTATCTGACCATGCAAATAATGTGCCATGAAATGTAACATGGAGTCTAGGAGTACATATTGATGTGCAAGAGTAACCCACAAAATCATTACAATTCCTCTTACAACTAGTTAATTCCCAGCTTCGTCTCACCTACTGGCACTTCCTCCTGGAGGTTCCTCAATTCACTTAAGGTGGTCTGTACTGGGTTCAATAAAAATCAATTGACATTATTTGTGTTGTCAGCAATCTTTACGTTGGTTTGACATTGCTCTGATTCTTGCATTGGTGTTTGCTCATTTGATCACACAGGTGCGTTTGTTTTCAAAGGCAAAATATTTAGCCACTTGGCATGCATAATTATTTACCATTGTGACTATGGGCCTGATTTCATTCTTGGCAGTAATGATACTCTGTCGCAACGGCAATGGAGTATCCTTACTGCCAAGAATGTGGTCCGCCTGCCGAATTTAGATGCGGGTGGCCTTGGTTTAATCACAGTGGCAACTACTTCGTCTCCACCCAGAATAAACCCATTTGATGACCCTGTGGCGTAAGGATCGTCGGAGACAGACCTGTAACTTCGCACACCGAATTTAGATGTGCGGAATTAGAGGTCAGTTTTTACTGTCCGTCACTGCCAGGAAAACTATGGAGGTAAATGATCCCCTCGAGAAGGCTCCCATAGCAAAGGGGGCATTTCCTTTTTGAAAATAAAAAAAGAATACAGTTAGGTGAAGGGCTCCGTCTTGTTGACAGAGTCCTGCACCAAACTGGAAAGAGCATTGACAGGAACCACCATGACGGCGGTTACTGTCAATGCTTTAGAAATGACTGCCAGCTTACGGTCATTTGTAAATTTGGTGGGTGAGTAGTCTCAGCCTGGCGGACGTTAAGTCCTCCACCAGGCCAATGGAGATTACTCCGTCTGCAAAAATCAGAATCGGGCACTATGTCATCAGCAGCTTTATGAGTTGGACTTTAACCACTGATATTTCTCTTGGTTGCTGTATTGACTCGAAAAGATCAAGAATGTAGGAACCATTCCTGATGGGAGTACTAGAAGTTGTCATAAAGCCCCTTTGTGACCAAAATCATGTAACACTCTAAATCCATATTGCATGTCTGTATAAATTGTCACACTCAATTCCTCTGCTAGACAACAAGTCATCGTCAGAGCAATCAAACCTGACACTTGTGCTTAAATTATGTTAGACACATGATGCTTCAATAGTTTCAGAAGTTGAACAGATAACATAAGCAGCTTTTAGTACCCCTTGATGGTCTCTCAGACAAGAACGGTCGACAAACCAAGTCAGATCAGCCATTTCAAGGGGAACATATTTGATATCTGGTCTTAGCTTGGTGTACAATTCTGTCATGATAACTCAATCTTGGTCAGGAACTTCATCATCATCTTCATTGTCTGCCGTGCTTAATTTGAGCCGGTGGTTTCCGGTGCTCGGCACCGGCTCTTAATTTCCAACACTGACATTTTTGTCTTTTATCCAAGACTGTCTCAATTTGGACAATGCCATGATGATCCCCTGGCTAAGCTACATTAATTCTGTGTATAGCAAAATGTTTAATATGCCAATCCGGACAAACCCCCTACAAGTTTTATCACTTAGTAAATTGTTCATCAGAAAAACTTTTATGAATAACAGGAGGGAAACCCGGCTTGCTAGCAAGAGTAAGAAATCATCAGTCATGTTTTATTTAACGCTTACCCGAGTAGAGGGTTGCCAGGATTATTTGACTTATATACACAACTCCATGCATCGCTTTGTCTTAGTTAGACTTAGATTGGGTATCGTCCACCACTTGGTTGCCTTTCCCACAATGAAATCCTGTCCCTCAGACATGCTTCCGTGTCCATGCGATGGACGAAGCAAACAGAGCACTGTGCACTTTATGTTGTTTTGCAAATTTTATACTGGTTTTAGAATTCATTACCTTAAACCGCTTTTGCTTGCATATGGTAGTGGATCACATCTTGCTGCAGGAAATTTTTTGTCCGAGCTCAACGAAGCTAGGGTCTGTTTTAATGTGGTGCTTTTTATTATAAATACTTTGAACATACGTAAAAGTATAATTGTTCCAATGGAGCGCTGAACCTTTGATGTTCTGATGTAATTGTACTACATTTTTAACTGACATTTTATGAGCCCTTATGTTGTGAACTATTTGCGATTCATTGTATTTTATGTATACTTTTATGGTTGTTTCTACACACCGAATAAAGTTTAATGAAATGAAATGACTCACAGTGAATTGCTTCTCTCCTTTGGGAGTTTGTGAGGCTCTAATGTGAGCTGATGTTTTTCCTGAACATGTATCAGCGACTTTTTCTTCCTGCTGCCTGTGACTTTGCAACAGTTCTTGACTCTGATTTTAAAATTGAAATTGCCTACTGGTACCTTCCCCAGAGTTTTCACCCTCACTTTTCAGCTTCACCAGTTTCAGGATTCACTTCTCCCCCTCTGGATCCACACTGCAAACTTTAGCTTGACTCTGTAAATCAGTGGTTGTTATCTCCACTTCTTCATCTGCCATTTAACTCTTCTTGTGTGAGTCGCCTTGATCCACTGCAGGATACCAGCACACTTCACAGCAATGTTAGTCACAAGCACAACTCGGTGTGGCCCCTTCCATCTTGGTTTCAGTCAGCTTTTACGAACATGCTACTTGATCAGAATCTAATTGCCTGATTGTAGTGGATGACATTGAGGGGCATATATACTAGAAAATTTGGCAGCGCCGTGCTCTGACAATTTAAAAAAGCAGGGATGCACCGTATTTACGACAATACGGTGCGCCCCTGTGTTTTCCCTAGTGCTGGCTCTAAAATGTGCTGCCTTGCCCAACGCAGGCACCCTTGCTCCATAGTGTAAGGGTGCCTGTGTTTCATGGAATGGTTTACTTATGTGCAGGAAGGTTTCCTTCCTGCACATAAACAATCCATAAGGGTGAGTTGTTACTTCTATGTGTGCTGCATTCTGCAAATAACAAATCGTCATTATTTTATGATTGTTTATGTGCAAGAAGGTGTCCTTTCCTGCACATAAACAATCATTAATGGCTTTTTGCACACATAGAAAAAGCAAAAACGAGGAGAAATAAAAGCATTTCTCCACGTGTGCCATTCTAATGCCTGCTCTTGCATGGCCCTTCCACAGATTTACACCTCCTTGTAAATCTGGGGCAGCATCAAAAAGCAATGTGAATTGCAGTGAAACGCCCATAGCAACACCCATTGCACGCCCCTTTGCCGCAGAGGACTGCGGCGGAAATGGGCATATTTACAAGGTTGCGTTAAACCACACTAAGTGGCTTAGCGCCACCTTGTAAATATTGAAAATGGCGCTACGCCACCGGATCATCTAAAAAAGTGATGCTCTGGTGGGGATAGGGGCTTGTAAATATGCCCCTGAGTTTGTTTTGTCAGTGCTGTTGCAAAATTCACCTGATGAGAGACAGCTTTCACCGCATCGGCCAGACCTTTGCAGTTAACTGATAGGATATCATCAGTTATTGATACAAGTATTGCTTCATAAGGCGAGAGGCCTGTTTTTTTATTTTGAGTACTTCTAATACTCATGAGAAGAAGAGGAAAAGCATTAGGCTACTTAGGATTTGTGGAGGCACATACCTTGGCAAGCTTACGTTTGAATGTGCCATTCATCTTCTCTACAACTCCTGATGATTGTGGACGATAACTACAGTGGAACATCTGTCAATCTGAGGTGCAGTACATAATAACTTTATGATCTTGTTTTAAAATGAGTTCCACTATCTGTCTCAATAGAAGTTGCCAAGCCAAACCATGGTGTTAACTCTCTCAACAAGAATTTGGCCACGGTACGATGTTTTTTCTCTTTGTTGGATAGGCCTCCACCCACTTAAAAAACAAACAGACAATGAAGAGAACATATTTAAGCCTATTACAAACACGCATTTCAATTAAGTCTGCTTGAAGTCTACTAAATGGGCCTGTTAATTTACCTATGTGACTCATCACTACAATTGTATGCTTACCCTGGTTATTTCTTTGACATTTAATGCACGTTTGACATATGTCTTCTGCCACACTTCTGAACTTTTTGTTGTACCAATACTTCTTAAAAACTCCCTAAATGTATCTGACCATGCAAATAATGTGCCATGAAATGTAACATGGAGTCTAGGAGTACATATTGATGTGCAAGAGTAACCCACAAAATCATTACAATTCCTCTTACAACTAGTTAATTCCCAGCTTCGTCTCACCTACTGGCACTTCCTCCTGGAGGTTCCTCAATTCACTTAAGGTGGTCTGTACTGGGTTCAATAAAAATCAATTGACATTATTTGTGTTGTCAGCAATCTTTACGTTGGTTTGACATTGCTCTGATTCTTGCATTGGTGTTTGCTCATTTGATCACACAGTTGCGTTTGTTTTCAAAGGCAAAATATTTAGCCACTTGGCATGCATAATTATTTACCATTGTGACTATGGGCCTGATTTCATTCTTGGCAGTAATGATACTCTGTCGCAACGGCAATGGAGTATCCTTACTGCCAAGAATGTGGTCCGCCTGCCGAATTTAGATGCGGGTGGCCTTGGTTTAATCACAGTGGCAACTACTTCGTCTCCACCCAGAATAAACCCCTTTGATGACCCTGTGGCGTAAGGATCGTCGGAGACAGACCTGTAACTTCGCACACCGAATTTAGATGTGCGGAATTAGAGGTCAGTTTTTACTGTCCGTCACTGCCAGGAAAACCATGGCGGTAAATGATCCCCTCGAGAAGGCTCACATAGCGAAGGGGGCATTTCCTTTTGAAAATAAAAAGAATACAGTTAGGTGCAGGGCTCTGTCTTGTTGACGGAGTCCTGCACCAAACTGGAAAGAGCATTGACAGGAACCACCATGACGGCGGTTACTGTCAATGCTTTAGAAATGACTGCCAGCTTACGGTCATTTCTAAATTTGGTGGGTGAGTAGTCTCAGCCTGGTGGACGTTAAGTCCTCCACCAGGCCAATGGAGATTACTCCGTCTGCAAAAATCAGAATCGGGCACTATGTTATCAGCAGCTTTATGAGTTGGACTTTAACCACTGATATTTCTCTTGGTTGCTGTATTGACTCGAAAAGATCAAGAATGTAGGAACCATTCCTGATGGGAGTACTAGAAGTTGTCATAAAGCCCCTTTGTGACCAAAATCATGTAACACTCTAAATCCATATTGCATGTCTGTATAAATTGTCACACTCAATTCCTCTGCTAGACAACAAGTCATCATCAGAGCAATCAAACCTGACACTTGTGCTTAAATTATGTTAGACACATGATGCTTCAATAGTTTCAGAAGTTGAACAGATAACATAAGCAGCTTTTAGTACACCTTGATGGTCTCTCAGACAAGAACGGTCGACAAACCAAGTCAGATCAGCCATTTCAAGGGGAACATATTTGATATCTGGTCTTAGCTTGGTGTACAATTCTGTCATGATAACTCAATCTTGGTCAGGAACTTCATCATCATCTTCATTGTCTGCCGTGCTTAATTTGAGCCGGTGGTTTCCGGTGCTCGGCACCGGCTCTTAATTTCCAACACTGGCATTTTTGTCTTTTTTAGAAGTGAACACAACAACAGTTGTTTATTAATTCAACATACAATAAAACGACTAATACCTGCCACCCAAGACATTCTTATAGCTTTTGCAGTCTGGAAAAGTTTGAATTGTCACCCTTGTAGGAGTGTGATGGTTAGCAGGGGTGTTTATACTGTCATTGGCAGTGCTGGCAGGGGCAATGGGTGGCCAAACTGCAGTGGCCTCCTGACGAGGGCCCTGGCATTTCTCGTTATACAAATTAACCAGGGGCGTCTCCTCCGCTATGGTGGAGGAGCGTTGCCCTACTGCTTTTGAGCAGTGAAGTAAAGGAAATATAAAATGATAATAACGTTGAGTTATTATCATTTTATGTTTCCTTTGCAGGCGGGTGGGTGGGGCTGCTCTGCACTTGGAGCAGGGCTGGGGAGGAGTGGTTTGCCCACTTCCTAAGTGCGCAATGACTGTTTGGTCGGCCTTCTCGGGCAGCCCAAACCAGTCTTGCGTACTTTCCCCGTCCCCATTCAGGCTGCATTACAGCCTCCGTGGAGAACAAGCCCAGGCCCCCATTCCCTGGTTGAGCGTCGAACCAGGATGCTCAAAACCAATCAAATTGGTCAGGGGAGCCTGGGTGCTTACCAATCACAACGCTGCATTGCAGCATTGTGATTGGTCAGGGGAGCTTTTTCTCTGCTTCCTGTGCCTCGGTCTGACGAGGAGAGCAGGAACAGAGATGCGAAACTGGCGCGGCAATGTAAGTGTTGCTTTTTTTTTTTTACCGTTTCCCATCCCCCCGTGCGCCCACATCCGCCCCACCACCTGTGAATAATGCTGGCCACCACTGAAATTAACCACTGATTGTCTGGAATTAGCAGAAGAATTGTAGGTTTCAGGGCACTTCACCTCTTGATTGAAATGTGTTCAAGTGCTAATATTATCTGCTCATATCTTGTGATGTGGCTATTTGTCAAATGTTGGGCTCTGGTGCCAGTCAACAAAATTTCAACTGAATGAGGGACACACACAATGAGTCCATGACCCATAGCAATTTCTTCACTCTGTTTTATTGCAAGGCAAACAGCTGCAACCACTTTCCGGCAACCAGGAAGATCTATAGCTATTGGCTGTAGTATAGCAGAGAAGTGGACAACAAATTGGATTATTTTTCTTGTGCTTTCAGGTCATCATTGATAGTGCACACTCTTTCTTCTTGAGACAATAGAGATACAACTCTTTCTCATAATCAGGCATTCCGAGGGTGGGTGCACTACAAAGATTTTCTCTTAATTGTCAAAAGGCCTTCATGCATTAGTCATCAGATGGTACTGGTCCGTAGGTATCACTGTGAGTTAGCCTTATTAAAGGCTTTTCAGTCAGGGAAAAGTTTGCAATCCACTGACAACAGTAGCCAACTACTCCCAGAAACATTCTGACCTCCCTTTGGGTGGTTGGAAGATTCATTTTCATGATTGCAGAGACACATTCTTTAGAAACTTTCCTTGCCCCCTTCTCAATGTGATGACCAAGGTAAGTCACTTTTCTTTTACAGTACTGCAATTTTGTGGGGGGTAAATCTTGTGACCATTATCAGCAAGATGATTCAGGAGTTACTTGTATCTAGTTTGCAGTCTTCTTTTGTCTTTGATGCCACTAACATCAATGTACTGCAGTGAGTAAAAGGTTAGCTGCAAACTTGACAAATTTTTCTTATGAATCGGACTAACAATTGAATGACTTTCTGTATACCCTTGTGGAATGCAACACCAAACGAGAACTTTATTTTGGAACAGAAATGCGAAAATAGGAATAAAAAAGAACGCTTAGCACTAGCCGATGACTGTACACTATTCCGCAGGAATCTGAAGCAATATTGCTGCAGGATTTGGTACCACCGGACAACATGGAACTACAATTTGGTTAATATTACATAAATCTTGTACTATACGTAACTTACCACTTGTATTTTATTGCCCATCACAGGAGAATTGCAAGGCCTACCATGCCCTGTTCTTTAATGTTTTCTATGGTGGTCTTCATTCCTTCTTCTGCTTCTCCTGAAAGTTTGTAATGTCGAAATTGGGGTAAATGGCATTTGGTTTGACTAGTATCCTAACAGGTTCTGCACGTTTTATTAATCCTATTTCTTTTCATGTGAAATCCCATACCACTTCTGTGACAGTATGCCTTAAACCCAGGGGCAGGTCATCTGAGCTCTTTATTCTTGTGACTTTATTTTAAAAACTGAATCTTCATCTTGTGCTTCAATTGCGACACCATCCAGTATGCAATAATTCACACAATATATTTTGCAAAGCAAGTCTCTGCCAAGTACACTAACTGGCCTTGATTCACACAATATGAACTTGTGACTATTTTCCATTGACCCTGTTTTGAGTGGGAATTCAGCTGTAACCTGATTATTAATCTGTTTGTTGCTAATGCCTACAACCTGGACCTCTCTTCCTGAGAAGGGTAGGATTGGTACCTCCACAGAATGAACTGTAGCACAGGTAGCACCAGTATCAATCAAAAATTATATATGGTAGCCATTTCCCTCATCATTCACATATGTGCCACTCTGGTCTACCTCCAAGACTTCACCAAGCATGCAATCCTCTTCCCCTTCAGACACCATTATTATGAGTTTGTCTCTGCTGAAAACTGAGGAAAATCATTGCTCAGAATCAATGGATTCTGTTGGTATCCTGAATTATATGGCATCTTGTTTCTTATGTTTTTCTACAATACTGGAGCTAAGGTCATTTTCATATGGAACTGCCCTTGATTTTGCACATTCTGCACAGAAGTCTGTTGGGCTGGGGCACAGCTTGCTGCCTGCCTTTGTTTTTATTTTGCTGCATTTGGGGAACAAAATCATTCTGGATTCTCTCTGGATTCTGCCTAAACTCATGCTTCCAGCCTTCAGTTTTAATGCAGATATGACAAGCAGTCCTCTTCTGTAGCAAAATGATATTGACATTCATCTAGAATTATTCACATTTCCTCTACCTCGATCTTGAGTCTCAACCATCTCATTTCTCATTCCCACTCCTTGCTTCTCATGTCCATAATTTGCAGGATTTTCAGTCAGCACAAAATCTGAATTAGAACCTACCATCTGATATCTGTTGTTTCTCTGAATCTGCTTTGTCTGCGCAATCATCAACTTTTCTTTGACCTTTTTCTGCTTTGCGTCATAACACTCACTACAGTATTCGACATACTTCAGAATCTCGTAAAAACTTTTAGTCTGCAAACACATCACTCTCTGTTGGATATGAGAACTAGGATCCGTCGCAAATCCAAAACGAAAGCCAATACAAATACACTAATCCCTTCTGTTTCAGACTCTTCAAATTCCCTGTATTTGCTATAAATCTGCATATGCCTTTTATAAAGAGCATGTACTGACTCTTTTGGCTCTTTGCATTTCCCATTTTTGCCCAGTTTAGTTCTTTCTCTGACACTTTCTTTTTCAAATGCTCTGACACTGCTCTGTACTTTTCCATAACTACCTCAGCTGGAGCATTGTTATGTGGAACTCTACCTGACAAAATAACAGCATCCTTGCAGTCTGCCCATATATCATTAGGAACAACAATTTCAAATAATGTATCCAAATCATTCCAAAGTACCTTTGAAATTGCCACCAACCTGTGAATCTCCTTATAACACTTGTCAGGTTTCGCTCTCAGTTTTTGAAAATTGTTAGTGTACTTGGCATAAAGTTCACCCCGTCCCAAGGCACATACTTCCCTCCATATACTTCCCTTAAAGGAAATTCTGCTTTTGGTTCCAAATCTCTCATGACTACTTTCGCTTTCTTTGCAAACACAAGGAGATGATGGACAGAGCGTTGAAACTTTTCAGACATTCACCCCCAGTCACAGATCTGGGTTGAATCCAACATCGTTCTTTAGCTCACTTCGCCACCCCAGTTCAGACACAGCTATATCCAAATCAGTCTTGACCCTGTGCCTCATGGGAACACTCCAGCCTAAAATGCCAAGCCATGTCTTCCCTGGAACGGAAACAAGCATCCTGGGACCGGTTTCGGGGTAACACCCCTCATCAGCCAGGCTAGCTTGAATCCAGTGGCAAAGTGAGCAAGGGACCCACGTCTGGACATACCCTGCCAACTTAGGGCGAACAAAGCAAACACAAGAAGATGATGGATGGAGCGTTGAAACTTTTCAGACACTCACTCCCAGTCGCAGATCTGGGTTGAATCCATCATTGTTCTTTAGCTCACTTCACCACCCCAGTTCAGACACAGCTATATGCAAATCAGTCATGACCCTGTGCCTCATGGGAACAGTCCAGCCCGAGCTGCCAAGCCATGTCTTCCCTAGACCGGAAACAAGCATCCTGGGACTTCAGAATCTCGTCAAAACTTTTAGTCTGCCAAAACATCACTCTCTGTTGGATATGAGAACTAGGCTCCGGATGCAAATCCAAAATGAAAGCCAATACAAAACCACTAATCCCTTTTTTTCAGACTCCTCAACTCCCCCGTATTTGCTATAAATCTGCATATGCCTTTTATAAAGAGCATGTACTGACTCTTTTGGCTCTTGTGCATTTCCCATTTTTGCCCGGTTTAGTTCTTTCTCTGACACTTTCTTTTTCAAATGCTCTGACAGTGCTCTGTACTTTTCCATAACTAGTGTTAGGTGGAACTCTACCTGACAAAATAACAGCATCCTTTCACCCTGCCCATGTATCATTAGGAACAGCAACTTCAAATAATGTATCCAAATCATTCTAAAGTACCTTCGAAATTGTCACCAACCTGTGAAGCTCCTTATAACACTTGTCAGGTTTCGCTCTCAGTTTTTGAAAATTGTTGTAAAGGCATAAAGTTCACCCCGTCCCAAGGCGCATACTTCCCTCCATATACTTCCCTTAAAGGAAATTCTGCTTTTGGTTCCAAATCACTCATGACTACTTTCGCTTTCTTCCCTGGCTCAGTATTTTTCTTTTTAGTATCAGTTTTCTTTTTCCACTTTTGTTTGTATTTCCTCAAATCTCTCCAATCCTTAATGCACTTAGTTAGAACTGGCATCCTTGGTGTGGTTTCCCCTGAATTTTGCCTCCTGACCACCTGTTTTTGCTGACTTCATTTTTGCTGGCTTTAGATCTCTGGGCACTTTACACAACTAACCAGTGCTAAAGTGCATGTACTTAAAACATGTTAACATTGGCATGGCAACATTGGCTACAACTGGCATATTTAATTTACCTATAAGTCCCTAGTAAAGTGCACTACATCTTCCTAGGGCCTGAAAATTAAATGTCACTAGTGGGTCTGCAGCACTGATTGTGCCACCCACTTCCGTAGACCTTTAAACATGTCTCTTCTAAACTGCCATTTCGACCTGGCAAATTAACCCTCTTGCCAGGTCCAACCCTTCCTTTTTAATACACATAAGTCATCCCTAAGTTAGGCCCTAGACAGCCCCAAGGGCAGGGTGCAGTGTATTTGAAAAGTTGGACATAAACTTTTAAGTTTTACATGTCCAGCAAGTGAAAAACTCTTCAATTATTTTTTCACTACTGCAAGGCCTATCTCTTCCATAGGTTAACATTGGGATTACCTTATTACATCTTACAAGTCTAACTTCCAATTGGGAAGAGATGGGACCCCCAGGTTTTGTATCTCTGGAATCGCAATTCAAAATTCTAGCGTATGGTGAAGTTAGATTTTAAGTTGTAACTCTGAAAATGGCACTTTTAGAAAGTTGGTATTTTCTTACTTTAGGCATTTGGTGCCTTCTGCCTGTCTCTGAATACAGGTCTGGAGTGGGTGACAGCTGGGCTTTGTGCATTCCCTCTAGACAGCCACATACAAAGAGAGCTTAGGTGTAACTGATGGGCCATCCAAATCCTGGAGTGCCATCCCGGGCAGGATTGGATGGAGGAGTTGATAATTACACCTGAGTAGACTTCCTCTGTACCCACACAAAGGGCTGCATACCCCTCTGTAGTGACTCTGGTTCCATAGAAAGAAGGGCAGGGACTATGTGACCTTCAAAGTCCTCCATTCCCTACTTCAAAGGCCCAACTGGGCACAAGTACTGGACCTCTGACACCACCAAAGCAGGACACTTCTGGACCTGTGGATACTCTGGCAGGAAGAAGGACTGCTGGACTTTTACAAGGACTGTCGCTCTGTCCTTGCTCTGCTGTGCCTGACCTGCTGCCTGCTGCCCTCTTTGCCTGTGAGTGTGAAGGACTGGACCTGAATCTCTACACCACAGAACCAAAGTGACTTTAAGTGCTTTCAGGCTCGACTCCTGTTCTGAAGACTCAGGGACATCAAAAACGTGACTCAACTCTCCAAATGCACCTGGACTCTGCCATCTGAGAGTCTTGCCCTGCCAAGTGGTGCCAATCCAGTCCTGGGCCCTTGGAAGTGGGTTTAAAGTACTGTAACTGTAAATATCCACGTATCACCATTGTTGTGCGGCTTGGAACCGGCGCATCTCCTTCGAAGCCGGCGCATCGTTGTTTCGTGGACATGGCATCACTGGCTGTGTGGCTCGATGACGACGCATTGCCTACATCTGAAGGTTTCAGTGATGATGCATCTTCGACTGTGCGGCTCAGAACCGATGCATCACCTCTTCTGCTCCACTCATCGGGCCTTCGTCGAAGGCGCAACAAGGTACTTTGCAGCAGGACAAGTTTGGTCCCTGTATCCAACCCACGCTCCATCACGGTCGACCTAACCTTTGGATTGGTCCCTGTCAAGCACGACAGTAGTCCCGGTTGGCGCTTTATGCTTTTAAGCGCTATATTTCAGTTTAATAATTAAAAATTCATAACTCCAGTTCTCCTTTAGAATTTTTGTTGTTTTGGTCTTGTTTTATTCATTAAATTAAGCTCTATTTTTCTAACCAGGTGTGGTATCTTTTTGTGTGGTGGTTTACTGTTTAAGTGTTGCACAAATACTTTACACATTGCCTCTTAAGTTAAGCCTGACTGCTCTGTGCCAAGCCACCAGAGGGTGAGCACAGGTCAATTTAGGGTATGTATTTGACTTACTCTGACTAGGACTGTGGTTCCTGCTTAGACAGAGTGCATACCTCTGCCAACCAGAAACCCAATTTCTAACACACTCAACTAAACCTTAATTTGAGTTTGCGAAGTTGCTAGACCCAGTACCACTATTTCTGCTTCACGTAAATCTATTCTGTAATAAGGTTTTTTGTCATTGTCTGTTATATCCACCACATGTTCTTCACCAAAAATCTTCAAGATTAGTATGTTCTTCAATGCCACACCTTGCTGCTTCTCTGATCAGGTATTTGATTTCATCCACATTATATGACATTATTCTGTTCAAGTCAATTGTTTCCTGCAAAATGTCTCCATAGTTAATCTTTAGATGAGCAACATTAACCTCATTCTCTCTCAGGAGTGTAGTAGAAACAACAGTAGAGACAGCAGTAGACATAGCAGCGTTTCTACTAGTACTTGGCAAAGCTGTTAATGTACTCTCAGGCTGAGCCCTTGCACTCGCAGTTGTACTCGCACTTGCTACTGCAAGCGCTGTCAATCCCTTTGATCTCATACCGGATTCACCTCTTGCATCCATATAAGATACCAGTGGTCTCTGTGCTTGTGCCTGTGTATACAGAAGGTCTAGAATCCAAAAAATCATTTTAAAAACATCCTTCTTATCTGAATATTTTTCTTTGCCTTGTATTTCCCTGTCTTTTCCAGACTCATCAGCTTTCTTTTAAGTCTGTCTCTTTAACTATTGCTAGGAAAGCTCTCACTCCTTCTACCTTAGCCTCTGTAGGAGACTTCTCATGAATACCCCGCTTTTATAACCAATGGCTCAGTAAACTTTTAAACAATTTTTTCATTTTCTTTCTTTCTTTCTTTCTTTCTTTCTTTCTTTCTTTCTTTCTCTATGGCCAATCAATCCCATTTATTCAATGCTTCAAATTGTATGGGTCTAAATTGTGGATTTCTCTCATTGTATACCTCAAGATATCTAGCTTTCTAATATTGAAGGTACCTGTGAGAATTTGGCCTGGCATATGCTGTCCACTAGTTATGGTGGGCACCTTGCACCAGTCCAAACGACCTTTATTGATGATAGGTTGAAAGACAACCTTTATTGAAAGCTATCCTAGTGGTAGCTATGGAGAGCAGCCTTCAGGCTAAGTCTTGAAGGAGTGTTAAGCTGTTTGTTTTACCAGTCTATAATCTCATGAATGACCAAATGAAAGGAGAACCACACCAGGTATATATATAAAATATATGTATTTATTACTAAACACTACCCACTAGTCTCTTTATGAGGCTAGAGGTCGAAATACACAAGTTACAAGTCAAATAACACAGTAAATTAGCACAATATACGATTAGCCCTAGGGGCGTACCAAACCATATATTAAGAAAGTGGTATAAGAACCACGACTTGACTAGACACAAGGCCTAGAGCCTGTAGAATCACTGGGACCCCAAGGAACCACCCAAGGTAGTGACACAGGGGACCCACGGGGGACGTGTGCAGTGTGTGAACACAGCCGCGAGCTCCGTTAGCGTCTATGGGGAAAGTCGCGGTTCGAGTTTTAAAGTTTAGGGACACTTCGGAGTGGACTAGGAACAAACCCTTTTGGACTTAGAGGGTTCTAGGGCCAACACCTACGGGAGCACCATAGTACTCGTGTTACCTCACCCAGGGAAGCCGGGTGCACAGGTGTCAAATGGTGTCGGGCCGCGCCGTCGTTTTCAATGGCCGCTGGCTGGAAAGTGCTGCTGCCGGGAAGCTGCGAAGTGTCCGAAGAGATCCAAGCCTGGATCGAGGATGAGAAGAACCTGAAAGCAGAGGGGACAGAGTCTAGGTCACTAGCCAGTGACCAGGGGCACGATAGTCGAATGCCCACCGATGTCAGGTGCTTCAAGTTCGAAGAGGTGAAGATTGTCTCTGCAGCCACGAGGACCAGGAGGTGTCGAAGTTGGCCAGGAGCTGGAATTGAGCTGTCCCACAAAGGTAGTAGCTGACTGCGGTGTCGGTGCCCGGATTGGACCCAACAAGCCTTGGTAACAGCAACCCACGCATAAAGAGAACAATGGCTTCGGAGCAGACCAGCAAGGTCCGAGGGACTCCCCAAGCAAGGGAGAGTCAGGGTAGGCCTGGAGCAACCAGGGGGGTCCGTTGAAATTAAAGATGTCCTTCTGAGAGACCCACAAGTCGATGGACAAGGAATTGCGAAGGGACCTCAAGCGGAATCACAAAATGGCGGCCCACGGGTCACTTGGAGTGGCCAGGCTGGGAATCTTCGGTGAATTCACTGCTCGGGGTCAGGGTTACAAATAACCTAAAGCACAGCCTCTAGGATTGACCAGAAGCTCTTGCAATTGCAAATGTGCACGGTGTCCAGGGGTTCCGGTTCCACAGTACCCACGAGGGCTACGGGTCTCAGCTTTGCTGAGGACTCGGGTCAGCCTCTGGGAAGTCTGGAAATCTACCACCTGGGTTGCAGGGTTGTCGGTGTCCGGCGGGAGCTTCGGAGATGCAGACCGGACAGATGCGTCTTCGGTGCCTGCCAAGCAGGGGAGTAACTCCTTTACTCCAAGGGAGATTCTTCAGTCATCTGGCATTTAACAGATCATCGAAGGTCCAGGATTCAGTTTCAGAGTTTTGTCCAGGGATATCTAAAGTCCTGTTGCCAGGGGTTCCTTTCTTATACCCAAGGAAGGGGTTGGACTAACTCAGGGGACCCACCTATGGGAGGGTTTGGAAAGAGGGGTAGCTACACCCATTTCCTTTGTCCAGTTTCGCACCAGAGCAGGGGCTGGCAGCCCCTGCAACCGGTTTGAACTGGGGTATGCACAGGGACACCAAATGTGCCCCCAGTGCAGGACTTCAAAGCACTCAGAGAGTGCACCCACCCAGTCCCAATACACTAAAGCCTGTCTGGGAGGTGGTAACACCTCCCTGTGACAGGAAACCTATTGTCCAGGCCTCCCCTGCCGGAGTTTCGGTCAGCAGTAGGAGGCCAGACTCGTGTCTGTGGCTGCAGCATCCATTTTGTGATGCCAGGGCTCTGTTTAGCTGGTACCGGGTATACCGGTGCTGTCATGTCTCTCCCTCTAGAAGGGTGGGATCATACTCCCACACCAGTTACTGGTGTGGGGGTATGATTCCAAGGTGTTTGACACCAAACACGACATGTTTCCGTGCAGCCATCCCAAAGTTAGCATTTACCGTTGAGATATAATGCACTTAAGAGTATATGGTCAGGCTGCACTCACAGACAACCCCGGAGGATAGATTCCGAAGGCTGCAGAGGGGCTCTGCTCTTGCATGGGCACCCTCTCACATAAAACCAAGCACCCTGCCTTCAGGATTGATAAGGCCTGCCATAGGGGTGACTGATAGGTTTATATGTGCAGTGATAGGGTGAGATATAGTGAACCTATATCTCAGTAAGGGGTGCATGCACCACCTCACTCAGGCTGCTGTAGCAGTCCTGTGGTGTTATTTTGGAAGGCTTCCCAGGGGTGGCATAATACATGCTGCAGCCCCTGGTAGGCCTCTGGGGTACCTATGCCCTGGCTACATGGTATACCATATACTAGGGACTTATAAGGGCACTCCAGAAACCTAAGGTACTTGGAATCCATTTTAAAGAGAAAGCAGATAAACTGGGGCCCTGAATAGTAGGGCCCCAGTCCAACTAAGTCAAAAACCAGCAAAACACCAGGAAAAAAGTGGGGGCAACCATGCAGTCAGATTCCACCTTCCTACAGTACCCTCTAAAGGAAATAGCGATCCTTGTCAATAGAAGGATACTCATGCCAATCTCTAATCCATACACCAATATAGAGTCCGACATGTATCACTATTTTATACGCAGGTGAGTCTTCTGGAGGAATCTTTTCTCCCTACATAGCAGGTACGCTAGGAGCAGTAGGCTTTTTCAACAAAGCACCCATTATCTTCACTCAAATAATCCAAAATCCTCACAAAATGAATAAACAAACAATAATCAATCCCAACATGACTACGTCAAAAGTCAATCAAATGCAGCTTGACCTATGAAAAAGCTTAACCAATCAAGGCACTACTGTAGAAACAGCCAAACAATACAGCATGACTCTGTGGTGAGGTCTCACCAATCCTAGTGTGACTCCTCAGCTGGCCAACTAATTGCAGCACAACTTTTCTGTGACTAGGAAAAAAAATGCAAAACCTGGCAAAAAGGGCTTAGCCACAAGACCACAAGTAAAAAACAAATATAATCTTGTTTGCTCAACCTAAACAGGAGAGAATCAGCAAGTTAAATTTAAAGAATCTCACAATCAATAGGAATAAGCGGGAAACATCGGTTACATCACGTTGTTTACACCGCAATACCTTTACAATGCGGGTATTACAACGCAAGTCATTACAATGACTTGCGGTGGATGGCGCTCTAAGCTAAGGAATAGTATGATTTACTATTCCAACACCTTCCCTACTGTAACGTAGGCTGGAGTTGGAATAGTAAATCATACTATTCCTAAGTCCAGCGCCCTCCAACGCAAGTCGTTGTAACGACTTGCATTGTAATGCCTGCGTTGTAACGGTATCGCGGTGTAAACACTGCGATGTAACGTCGTATATTCGGAATAAGCCTAGTACCTTTGTGGCACTTGTCAAATACAAGTTCACACTAAAGGGGACTCCTGACAACAGCAATCTACCTCTGATTAGTGTACTTACTCCTGTCAATCAATCAGGGTTGGTAAAATGTAGCTACTCACCCGCAAGGGTCTCAAGGCACTCAGGGGGGGGCGGCTCCATTGAGTGCTGGGGTCATCCGAAGACCTAGGTTTCGATTACCTTTCTGAACTGGAGTAGTGTAGGGACTTGCCGGAGGAGGAGGGGGAGGTCGTTCCAGGCCTTGGCTGCGAGGTAGGAGACGGACTTTCCTGCCGTTCTGCTCTTGTAAATGCGTGGGATGGTGGCCAGAGGAGGGTCAGCTCATCTGAGGTCTCTCTTGGGTCTGTGGAAGGAGAGGCGGTTGTTTAGGTATGCTGGTCCGATGCTGTGGGGGGCCTTGTATGCATGAGTGAGGAGCTTGAAGGTTATTCTTCTTTCGATGGGGAGCCAGTAGAGATCACGGAGGTGTTGGGTGATGTGGTTGTGACGGGGGATGTCTAAGAACAGTCTGGCTGCAGTGTTTTGGACAGTCTGGAGTTTGCGAAGTAGTTTCTTGTTGATTCCGGCATAGAGAGCGTTGCAGTAGTCCAGTCTGCTACTGATGAGGGCATGCATGACGGTTTTTCTGGATACAGATGGAAACCATCTGAACGTTTTTTGGAGTATGCGGAGAGTGTTGAAGCAGGCCGAGGATACGGCGTTGATCTGGTGGTTCATCGGGAGTGATGAGTCAAGTATGATGTTGAGGTTTTGTGCCTGGTCCATCGGGATGGGGTGTTTCCGAGGGCGGGGGGCCACCGGGTGTCGTCTCACGCGGAGGGGGTGGAGCCAAGGAAGGGGACTTCTGTTTTCTCGGAGTTGAGTTTCAGGCAGCTCTTCTTCATCCCAGTGGCAACGGCTTTCATTCCTTCTTGGAAGTTGTGCCTGGTGATGTTGGGTTCTTTGGCGAGGGAGAGGATGAGCTGGGTGTCTTAGGCGTAGGAGACGATGTTGTGCCCGTGGTTTCTGATGATGGTTGTGAGGGGGCCATGTAGATGTTGAAGAGGGTGGGGCTGAGGGAGGATCCCTGGGGCACTCCACATCTGGTCTCTGTTGGTTCCGGGAGGTAGGGCAGGAGTCTGACTTGCTGAGTTCTGCCCGTGAGAAATGATCATATCCAGTCAAGAGCCTTTCCGCGGATGCCGGCGTCATGGAGTCTGGTGGCTAGTGTGCAGTGGGAGATGGTGTTGAAGGCAGCTGAGAGGTCCAGGAGGATGAGGGCTGCTGTTTGGGCCTGGTCGAGGAGGGAGCGGATGTCGTCGGTGGCAGCGAGTAGGGCGGTCTCGGTGTTGTTGTTGCTGCGGAATCCGGATTGCGAGATGTCCAGGACATTGTTGGCTTCAGTGACGTTTGCTAACTGGGTGTTTACGGCCTTTTCGATGACCTTGGCTGCAAATGGAAGCAGGCAGATGGGCCTGAAGCTCTTGAGGTCCGTCAGGTCTGCGGAGGGTTTCTTCAAGAAGGGATTGACTTTGGCGTGTTTCCAGTCATCGGGGTGGCGATTTCAAGGGAGCAGTTGATTGTCCGGCGAAGTTTAAGTGCGTGGCCGTGGTGGCTCTGTGGATGATGTGGGGTGGGCAGGGGTCTGAGGGTGCTCCGGAGTGGATGCCCTTCATGGTCTTTAGGGTGTCTTCTGTCGTGAGCGGGGTCCGAGGGTGCAGGGTCTGTTGGGTGGCACTGCTGTAGGTGGGAGCTGCAGTGGTGCGGAGGTCTTGGTTGTCGAAGGTGTCGTAGATCTTCCTTATCTTGAGGTGAAAAAAGGTGCTGAGTCTGTTGCAGAGGTCTTGGGCGGGTGGGACGTCTTTTGTTTCGCTGTTGGGTTTGGCAAATTCCTTGATGATGGAGAAGAGTTCCTTGGTGTTGTGGGCGTAGATGAGGTTGATGAGGATTCTGTCTAGGAGGAATTTCTTCTTTGTGGATTTGAGGAGTTGGTGGTGTGCTGTGGTGGCTGCTCTGTAGGCGGTGCTTGTTTCTGGGGTTCTCTTGTTCCTCCACGTCTTTTCGAGTCGTCAGCCGGAGCGCTTGGATTCCTGGAGTGCAGGGCTGAATCAGCTTGCTTTCTTGAAGTGTCGTCCTGTGTTTTTTTTTGAGGGAGGCGAGCGTGTCAGCGCAGTTCATGATCCAGCGGTGGAGGTTGCGTGCTGTGGTATTAGCGTCTGGTGTCGTTGGGGGTGGGGTGCTGATGAGGGCTGAGGTGAGCGGGTCTTCGGTGACTTTGTTCCAGCTTCTACGGGGGAGGCGGTGGGTGTGCTTGTGTACTGTGGGTTTTCTGAAGGAGAAATGAATGCAGTGGTGGTCTGTCCAGACGAGTTCCGTGGTGTGGCTGTAGGAGACTCTGTTTCCTCTGCGAAGATGGGTCGATTGTGTGTCCCGCTGTGTGCGTGAGGGCGGTGACCAGTTTCTTCAGTCCTATGTCGGTGAGGTTCTCTAGGAGGGCGGTGGTGTTGGGGTCATCGTGATTGTCCAGGTGGAAGTCCCTGTGCAACTAAGAGCAACTATCACCAACCCAATTTAAGCATCTAAAACATGAAAGGAATCAAGACAGACCCTATCTGTATGAATGGGGCACCTTGCAAATCACACTGACACCTTGCAGACAAGTTCAACAATAACTTAAGATCTTAGATTGTGACAAATCCAATTATCTAATCAACAAATAATAAAACCAAAACCTTTTTGACACAAACCACAAATATGACCAATACATTAAAATCACAGTAACCAAATCACCAACAAAACCAAGAACCAAAAATCTCACATGCAGTATAACAATCCATTACTCAACACATAGCCATGCTTTCAACTACACATTCTGCAATGCATCACTAGCACACTGAACACTCTCAATCTCAAGAATCATTCCACCCTACTAATACTCACTATCTGTTTTGATCAGGAACAGCACTGAAGCCTCAGGAAATCAGCTAATAATCCACAGTAGGCTCTGGAATGTAAACAGCGGGACAGTCTAGGGACAGGGCAAAAAAGAACTTCTGAAGCCACCTTTTGTCTTGTAAACCATCCTCTGCTACCAAACGTTTGTTGGTGTGCTGTACCCCTAAATCTTACACGTCAAAGCACACCCACTGGTTGGGTTGGATCAGGGATAGTGTTAACCTCAATTTTATGAGGCAATGTCTCCCAAAGACAAGAAATACAACCAGCATATTAACAATACAGGCAACTAAGAGAAGACTGGCTCAATAAGTGAGTTCTAGAACACAATTTTGAGAAACCAAAAAGGTTTATTACAGAAATTCAAAAGGCACAATGCAAGATAATTGAATACAGAAACTGCTGTGATACATAGAAGTCCATTGCCATAAAAGCCAACAATTCAGAATTCTACAGAATGGTGAAAAAATCAGAGAAATGCTAAGTCCCACATGTGTAGCAAAATTGGAAAGAAATCACACAGCAAACCTAGGAGAACCCAAAGCTTCTGGCTTACCTCCAAATTTGAGGATTTAGACAGAAAATTTCCCCATATAAGAGTATGAAAGGTGCAGAATCATCGCGATGCGAGCAAAGAAATGCAATTTCAACACATCAGAATATGGATTTTAAAATCATGTCATCCGGAGAGCCAGAACTAACCAGTTACATAATCAACAGTGAACCATTGTGAATGAATGCAATACTGTGTGCAAGTGGAAGATCACTGGAAACGTTTACTATAGTGAGCCCATGCTAGACAGCCTTCATCAAGAACACTGTTATTCAGAAATAAACAAAAAATGCCTTGCTTGGCTACATGCAGCAGAATTATAAACATTGCATGAACACAATGGGACATCCATTTTGAACAGGATGGTTTTGAGGCCTAATTGAGGCCTAGTTAGCATACGCCAATAAAAACACACTTTGTCATAGCAAAATTATTTCAACAGCAATAGTATCAATTTAACATATACATGTGAAATCAAGTGTGAATTAATATTCTGCACATTGTTAATAAAGCATGTTCTTGATTAATGCACAAAGCCTCCTCATCAGTGCTGGAACTGCTCACAGAAGTTGCAGTTTTCAAAGTTGTTGTGCATATCTTTTATTTCCAAAGAGCCAGGCTCTCTTGAGGTCTGACGTGAATTTCACTCAAACACGGGTGGGCGAAAGCAGCTTGGTTTAAGGTGATGATGTATTATGCCCCATTTAACAAAATAAAAAACGCAAAAGTTTTACAGAATGAAAAATGGAAAGAATATCCAGGGATTTTGTATATTTGGATGCATTATTGATGCTCTCATTTTTGGGGGTGAAATTTGAGGATAGCTACAATTCCCAAAGAGAGATAGAGAGGATGCTATTGGAGACTCTATTGTGGAACTGGTAGATTTCTGGTTCCTGAAGTAAGTGTTCTGAAAATATAGGAAAATTCCACTGATGAAAATTCCTGTGGCTACCACATCGCCATTGTGTCTGCTGAGATCCGAAATGAAGGGATATATTTATTAAGATTTTACACCAAGATTCTGACACAAAAGTGATGCAAATTGGTGCAAAATGCTTCTTTCAAATTTACTTACCAGCAGATAACTTGTTGTGTGCTGGAAAGTCACCTGAAAGTAACGCAAAAGGAGCGCCTAGCACTGCTTTACATTATTGCATTACTTAGCGTCAAGCGGGTATTCAATGGGTGGTACATGGGCGTTCCCATGCAACCATCCATGCTTTTTACTGCAAAACCATATCTACTAAAACAAGCAGAAAGGGTTCTACCCCACCAAATAACCCACTCTTGATATAAAAGCGCTACTGATTAGAAATGCTTTAATTTCTCAATTCTATTCCAACTTTGCATGTGTGCTGCACTGCACAGTACACATACAAAGTAGGAAAGGTTTTAAAAGTAGGAAAAGTTTTAAAGTTAGCCTAAGTCATGGGTACTCACAAACATTTTCCCAGACACCACAAATTTGGTCTGTGATGTGACCGAGGGCCACATTGACACCAGCAAGGTGGCGGTCGGGGTTTGTGGTAAGGTGGGTGTAAGGGAAGCTTCATGGTCAGTGTCACTGCTCTTCCCCCATGCAGCTCCACCGTTGAGTGACTGCCCTTGAGCCCGAGCCCCTTGCCAGGTAGGTGTTTGAGGCCCTCCTCCACTCGCAGGCTCCTGCCTGCCCCTTATCCCTGGTGGTCTAGTGGAAGAGCACCCTTCTCTTCTGTTATTCCGCTCTGTTCTGTTCTGTGTCCTCTGTTCTCTTTTCTCCTTTGCCTCTTTTTCTCTTTTGCCTCTTTCTCTTTTCCCTGATTCTCTTTTGCCTCTTTCCCTTTTGCCCTTTTTTGCTCCCTCTTCCCGCCGCTGCTGCCCCCGCGGCCCCCCCTAGCATGTCTGTCCCGCTCCCGCATCCCAGCTGATTGCCCTCCCGCCACCTCTACTTAATGGCAGCCACTGCGTGGCAAGAAGAGCAAGACCTCTGACCTTCCTGGTCACTGCTTCATGGTCAGTGTCACTGCTCTCCCCCACGCAGCTCCACCATTGAGGGACTGCCCTTGAGCCCGAGCTCCTTCCCAGGTAGGTTTTTGAGGCTCTCCTCCACCCGCAGGCTCCTGCCTGCGCCTCATCTGTGGAGGTCTAGTGGAAGAGCACCTTGCTCTTCTGCTATTCCGCTCTGTTCTGTGTCCTCTGTTCTCTTTTCTTCTTTGCCTCTTTTTCTCTTTTGCCTCTTTCTCTTTTGCCTCTTTTTTTCTCTTTTGCCTCTTTTCTCTTTGCCTCTTTTTCTCTTTTGCCTCTTTCACCTCTTTTTTCTCTTTTGCCTCTTTTCTCTTTTGCCTCTTTTTTTCTCTTTTGCCTCTTTTCCCTTTTGCCCTTTTTTGCTCCCTCTTCCTGTGCTCCTGCCACTATTGCCCGCGCAGCCCCCCCAGTGTGTCGCTCTCGCCTCCCAGCTGATCAACCTCCCCCCGACCCCTACTTAATGGTGGCTGATGTGCGGCCGCGCCAAAGGCAAGCCCATCTGCGCCCGTCCGCGACTCAACTGCGACCAGCGCCAGGGACGCTGGTCCCCCGACCCCCCACCATTACAAACCCAGCACCCTCCACTCCCTCAACCCCGGATGCAACAACAACTGCCAGCTCTCAACACCGAGCAACACCCAAGGCCCGATCTCCTGCCAACACTGCCGCCGCAACTTCACCCGCCTCCGGACCCCAGCAGCAGCCCCCAGCCCACTGGATGCCAGTGCACACAAACCACTGAATTGCATCCTCCTCAACGTGCGCTCCCTAGACAGACATACCATAGAAATCTGGGACCTCCTTAACACTCACATGCCCGATGTCACCTTCTTCACGGAGACCTGGACCAATGCCACCTCTGGACCCGACATCGCAACTGCCATCTCCGACGGATACAAGATCCTGAGGAAAGACCGCCCCAACCACCCACCCAGGAGGAGGCCTCGCCATAATCCACAAAATCTCCCTCCGCACGACAACCACCAACTCGGACGACGCCTCGCCCCCCATGGAACACATCCACTTCCAGATCCAGACCAACCCCAGAATGACGCTCTGCAGAACCCTCATCTACAGATCGCTTGGCCCCCATGCCCGTTCACCAACGTCATCGCCGACCTCATTGCACCCCATGCCATCGCCTCAACAGACTACATACTACTCAGAAAACTAAACTTCCACCTGGACTACCACAACGACCCAAACACCACCGCCCTCCTAGAGAACCTCACCAACATAGGTCTGAAGCAACTTGTCTCTGCCCCTACTCACACAGCAGGACACACACTCAACCCCGTCTTCGCAGGAGGAAGCAGCATCTTCTTCAGCCACACCACGGAACTGCTCTGGTTTGACCACCACTGCATCCATTTCTCTTTTAGAAAACCCACCGCTCACAAGTATGCATGCCGCGCCCCACACTGAATCTGGAACAAATTCTCCGAAGAATACATCACCTCCGCCCTCACCTGCACTATACCCCAAACTATGACAGACGCCAACACCGCGGCAAGCAACCTCCACCAATGGATCGCCAACTGCGCCAGTACACTCGCCCGCCTCCAGAAGACTACAAGACGACACAAGAAAGCAAACTGGTTCACCACTACACTCCAGGAATCCAAGCGCTCCTGCCGACAACTGGAAAAAACGTGGAGAAACAGCAAAACTCCGGAAACACGCACCACCTACAAAACAGCCACCACGGCACACCACCAACTCATCAAATCCACAAAGAAGAATTTCCTCCAAGACAAAATCCTCTCCAACGCCCACAACTCCAAGGAACTCTTCTCCATCATACAGGAATTTACCAAACCCAACAGCGAAACAACAGACACCCCTCCCTCTCAAGACCTCTGCAACAGACTCAGCTCCTTCTTTCACCTCAAGATCAAGACGCTCTATGACAACTTCAACGACCAAGAACTCTGCACCGCCTCAACCCCCGCCCCCAGCGACGCTACCCAACAGACCCTACTTACTTGGACACTACTCACGACAGAAGACACCCTAAAGACCATGAAGAGCATCCACTCCGGAGCACCTTCAGACCCCTGACCGCCACACATCTTCCACAGGGCCGCCACAGCCATCGTACCCGACTACGTCGAACCATCAACTGCTCCCTCAAGACCGCCACATTCCCCCATAACTGGCAGCATGCCGAAGTCAACCCCCTCCTAAAGAAACCCTCTGCGGATCTAACGGACCTCAAGAACTTCAGGCCCATCGCGTTGCTTCCTTTCGCACCCAAGGTCATCGAAAAGGCCATCAACACCCAGCTACCATACTTCATCGTAGCCAACAACATCCTAGACACCTCCCAATCTGGATTTTGCAGCAACCACAGCACCGAGACCGACCTCCTCGCCGCCACAGATGACATCTGCGCCCTCCTCGACCAAGGCCAAACGGCAGCCCTCATCCTCCTGGACCTATCAGCAGGCTTCGGTACCATCTCCCACCGCACACTAACCACCAGACTCTACGACGCCGGCATCCAAGGAAAGGCCCTAGACTGGTTACGCTCATTCCTCACTGGCAGAACACAGAGAATAAGACTCCCGCCCTTCCTCTCAGAACCGACAGAGACCAGATGCGGAGTACCCCAAGGATACTCCCTCAGCCCCACCCTCTTCAACGTTTACATGGCCCCCCTCGCAACCATCGTCAGAAACCATGGGCTCAACATCGTCTCCTACGCTGATGATAAAGCAAAAGGAGGTGCGCCAGGTGATGAAGTCCAGTAAGTCTCGTTATTTCTAAAACCTTTATTTATACTTTTTCTTCCATTGAATATAAATCCTTATAAACACAAACTGCTCAGCCAACGCGTTTCGTACCAAACAGTGGGAACTTCATCAGGGCTGAAAACCAATTAACACAGAAACCAAATCAAAACAAAACATTACATAAACAAACCCAAGATGTAACAATCATGACACAGGACATGCACAAAACGGGCCATTTAAACAAATCCTAAATAAGAAGTGCGTCCCCACCCTGGACCATCTGCTTATCGGAGTGGTGCTAAAAAGAAAACAATGATAACAATGACTGGTCCACTCTGAATGGTCATATCGGGAGCAGCATGTGCAAATTTACAGAAGGTGAGAGAGACAAGAAAAGCAACATCAACAGAATATGGCACATGGTTACATAACCAAACCAGATTTAAACAAACTAAGAACAAAAATAAAAATAGAAGTACGGAGTGGAAAACTAAAAAAGCACACGTAATATCCAAATATACATACAAAGAATTACACAATATGGCATACGAACACATAGTATTATCCAATTGGTGGCCCCATGTGTAAAAGTCAAAAAGTCTGACACATATGCAGAAAGGATGTAGTATCATCCATAATTTAAATTGACTATCCCAGATTCGGGATTGTCATTATGAGCAGCTGGCAGTGTAACCATGAGCCTTGAGTTGCCCAATCATTTTGCAGATATGATTACTATTTTAAAGATGAAAAGTGAGCGGTGGCAGTTAGAGGATACCGGTCAATAGAGGGACAAAAAAGCGAGAAAATAGAGGGGAGAAACAGAGAGGGGAAAGACCATAACGTCACATTCAAAGCGCACCGTAGCTCTAAAACCTCACCTTAAATAATAATGTCGGTAAATTCAATCTCCACAGGTAAATCAATATTCTTATTCGAGCTCACTGTGCTGGAAAACTAGGGATTCCTCACGGCATCACAATGGCCGTTTCCGAATACCAAGTATGAATAATACCGATTAATCACTAGAAATGTTAGTGCTCAACGTTACGCCTGGCTCCAAGAAAAAGTGGTGAGAGGGGTAGATCGTTTGCCACAAAGTTCAAGAGTCATGTTATCAATCGTACATTTAAGAGCGCAATCAACTCTCACAAGCGGCTATGTGAAATTTTGGTGCCCAATATAGCACAAATCTCAAAGGTCATCGATGGTAACCAGCACAGATACATGAGTAACCAACTCGTCTCCCTAGACCATATAACTATATCTATACGCGTTCGAGTCCTAACATTCTTATCAGTCTGTTTGGAAAAGACAGTGCAAGCCTTTCAGACAGTGTCTGCCTCAAGGTTAAGAATCGATGGAAACAATTGGGGTAACACTATGCCTAGATGCATATCAGGTCTAAAAGGCACCGTTAAGTAAACAGGAATGTAATCAGCCATAGTTAAAATCTCATAGACCGCCAATCCTCAGATAGTCCCCAGCAGTATCATAAAGATCGAGGAGCATATGGATACATGTGCGTCGCCACCTTCCAATTTTCCCTTGCCATACGCATAACCCTTTAATCCCAGCATGCATCCACCAGAATGCACGGTTTAAGTGGGCGTCAACGGTTTACATAGCGCAAATCCTATCATGTGAAAGTGGAGGCATCTTCAGTCCGTGCCCGCCCCACTACAACTCCTCCTCCTCAGTGTGATAATTTGAGTAAAGTGGGTGCTCGTGCCGGTATAACAAATTTTTAAAAGGTCCTATTTTCCAAGAGAAAAGTTAGAGTGCTCAAAAACGTTTTCTATTAACATCACAGTCTAAATAGACTGACTCAAAGAACGCCCTATCGCTCGCTACTTAATCCGCCATCTTGTAGTGGCCGACTGAGCCTGACCGGAGGCTGACTATAATAAGGCAGTGTGCAGACCCAACCAAAATATTAATGTTGGACAGCCCAAAACAACAAACACTCACACCATGCGTAATAAAATTTGTAATATAATAAATGGCGTGTCCCGCGATACCGATACATGAAGTTCAAATTTAATTGAGTTATGCCCAAGCTACATCACATCCACTAGACAGGGGGGTACCTGGCTCCCTCAGAAGCCAGTTGGGTTCTACACGTGCAACTCCTGTAGCATTTGCACATATGAGGTACATAAGACTAAGGAATTTGGGTACAATAGTCCTCATAAATACAGGATTAAACACTTTATCAACTGCAACACTACTTTTGCTGTCTATGTAGTAGGGTGTAGATGTAATAAGATCTACGTGAGCAGCACTAAGAGAAGTTTAAAACTGCACATTCAGGAGCATTGGAGGGCCATCAACAATGGCGACCGGAGATATCCATCTACGTGGCTACGTGCAATTGATCAGGGTCACAACACAGATAATGAAATGCACTATTTTTAAGCTGATATGGGTAGTGTTGTTCGCCATGTGTCGCATCGCTACCATCTTCAATGCTAGAATGTGTCTGAGGGCATTCATGAAAGCTATAAATGGTTATTCTGGCATACCCTGCCTGCGATATGCCCAACTTGCGAACTTTTCTGTACCAAATATATATATATTTTTTAAATATATTTTTTAAACACATTTTTGTGCTAAGAATTGTCCTTATGAATTTCTCTCACTAAAAATCTTCTTCTCTTAATAAATCTTTTTCTCATGAATTATGATTTTCTTTCCTTTTTAAAGAGATTTCCCTTGTCTATTACTTCTCACCACTTATTTTCATTCCGTTTATTTTCCATCTTCTTGCATACAATTTATGTTCAGGGGCACCGCTGGCGCATATCTCCCTTATTGATAACGGACAATCCGTTCCCTGGCATAGGCACCCGTTGGCCATAAGTGAAGCTTATGGATGACAATTATTAGGGGATTTCCAGGAGGCGTGGGATTTGACTTGTATGCAGGCGGCTATACCGCCCTGTACTCTTTTTCTCTCCTTGTGGTTGTTTTAGTTTTTTCATTTACATTTGTTATTCTATTGTTTCCACCCCTCTTGTTGAATTGAAATACTTGGTTATTGTTGGAAGTTTAGCAAGTCTATGGTGAACCGCTTGTTACTAGCTGACTTATTTATTACCTATACTCTCTGGGGGACAATTGCTTATTGTAGGGTGAGGATTAAACATTTTAAATATTTATTGTAATATGTGAGGAGTATTGGAAATATTATCTGTTTAGTTACACGTATTTTTATCCGTTTCTGGGGCAAGCCATGGTCACTTTTGAACTTTAAAGATGGCAGCGATCTTTATATATCTGGGACTCTAGGAAACCAGCTTCAATTGTGTAGTGACGTCAACAAGAACGTCAGGGTTTTCCCATGGTGGTGATTGGTTAATCAGCCCTGGATGGGGAAGAGGGATAACAGCACAACATGCAATTAAACTCCACTACATAACACACCACAACACAGAATACCATTCATCATAATTGCACTCCATTACTCACAAACCCTCTCCACATTATTCCAGTACACTCAAACACACATAAGTACTATCCACATAATACAACTGCACACCGTGCCACATAATTCCACTACACACATCCACCACACAATTCCATGCCACAACTAACAATTGCGATCCAACCCACATATTTCCACTACACACCACATACATCCACTTCAATCCATAACACATAGGTAAGAAACATTTGCAACGCCAATAGCTCTAACTCTTTCTCTTTTTTTAACACACATCTGAAGCTTAGCTCCTACCTATTTCCTCTTTTCGCCACCAAACAGGTAAAGCTTTCCACACTGTCACCAACTCTTAAGGGCACTACTTTGTGTGTGGATTTACTTCTTGTGAAGGGGAAGAATGCCACCACTTGCAGTAAAGTTAGCCAATGGCTGTAGTGGGCTGGCCCACTGTTCGGTCCCAAGCTGTATGCTGCAGTGAATGTATGAAAATGCGAATGACACAATAATAGATCAATTGATGAAAAGGGCTGGCTGAAAGCCTCTGTAGCTAAGTGTGTGTGTGTGTGTGTATATGTATGTATGTATATATATATATATATGTGTGTATATGCGTATATGTGTATGTATATAAGTATATATATATATGTGTATATATATATATGTGTATATATATGTGTATATATATATATATGTATATATGGGGATCCTCACTTTATCAGTGAGAATAAACGAGCCACTCCGGTTGTAAGGGTGCAGGCTCTCGGTTTTAATGGCACAACAAAAGATGCGTTTCGGCCTCTCTCGGGGTCTTGGTCACATATGTAATTTTAATAAATTCTAAAGGTCTTGTCCAGGGTTCTCCAAAATCAGTCCTGGAGGGCTGGAACAATGCCAGATTTTTAAGATAACTACATGTATCTAAATGGGGGTATGCAAAAAATACAGCATGGATCTTGCCTTCTAGGACCGACTTTGGAGAACCCTGGTCTTGGCTAATGCCAGACTTAAAATAGAGCTATGAGTCAGGTAGGCTCCTTGCCTTGTATTGAAATCCCATTTGGTGGCAGGGAGTCCTGTTAGTGTCATGGGTGCCATTCTTAATGCAAATGATTCTGCTGTAAAGTTAGGGTACCATATGGTGATTTCTTACATTTAATGTCTATCACCCAAGTATACATTTTTTATACTATACTTCCTTCTTTTAAGTGCGATATCTTGCAGTTGTTACTATTACACTCTTTCATCTTTCTCAATTTTCCAATTTCAGAAGGATTGTAGACTGAGTTTGCTCTACAACTCTATGCCACTCCACGTCACTCTACGCTTCGCCACTATATTCGACAACACCACTCTACGCTTCCACTCTGACACCACCACTCTGCTAACACTGCTCTCAATGCCCCTCTACTCACAACTTAAGGCCACTGCACTTCATGCCAATGTATTCTACGCCACTCTACTATATAACACTGCACTCTACAACAGTCTACTCTGCACTGTCTGCCACTGAACTCTACGCCACTGCACTCTAAGCTACACCACTCTTTTCTGCACCACTATTCTGCTCTGTGCTGCTGCACTCCACTGTACTCTGACGCTCTGCAAGACTGCACTCTACTCCACTGAACTCAATGCCACACTACTCTGCACGACTGCACTCAGTCACTGCACGCTACACCACTCTACACCCCTGTGCTTTGTCACTGCACTCTGCACCACTGCACCTGTCACTGCACTCTACTCTGCACTGCTCAACTGTACTGCACTCTGCACCACTACACTCTGCATCCCTCCATACCACTCTAATCTATTCTGCACCACTGCACTCTATGCCACTGCACTCTACCCTACTCTGCTCTACACCTCTGCAATCTACCCTGCACCCCTCCACTCAACTCTGAAACAGTCTACTTTACGCCACTGCAATCTACTCTGCACCCTACATCTCTCTACTCTGTGCCAATGCACTCTACACCACTTTACTCAAACCCAGTGCACTCCACATCAATTTACTCTGTACCACTGAACTTTACACCACTTCATTCTAGGCTACTTCATGCTACGACACTATACGCTATGATACTCCACTCTGTCATGCTCTACTCAATTAAACTCTACTCCACTTTATGCCACTCCACTCTACAACACTCTACTCCACGCTATGCCACCCTACTCCACTCAACAACACTACAAAACTCCTTCTATACCACTTTACTCCACTCTATTCTATGACACACTACTCCACTCTACTCCACGACACTCCACTCTGACGCTCAACTCTACAACACTATACTCCACTCTGCCAATCCACTCTCCTATGCTACTCCACTTTATGCCACTACACAGCAATCTACTTTGCTCTACACCACTCTACGCAACACACTCAATGCCACTCCGTTCTACACCACTCCATGACACTCTGCAGCTATAATCGACGCCACTTTGTCACATTCCACTTTTCGACACGCCACTCTCCTTTATCCCACTAACCTTTAGCCATGCTGAACAACAGACACGCTGGCGTACAATATGGCTAAAACATATTGGCAAAGCCACTAGCTCTTGCAAAGGCCAGACCTTTTGGCTTTGCCACTGCTTGTTTATTTTAACCAATACTGCAGGCCATCGGCAGAAGACATTGGCAAGCCACTTGGTCAAAAAGGCAAGACCTATTGGCTTTGCCAGTGCTTGTTTTTGTTGCAATAATTTGCTCTGCCAACAAACTAATAAAACTGTGTATTTCTTAACCTGTGTATGTCAAACAAGTATTACTACTCGAGATCATCCTAGAGTAATACATCTTCGTATTGAAACCGCCATGCAGTAATACAGCCAGAACATATCCTAGGGTAATACATCCGCCTCATGAAATCGACTAATAGAGTGCCAGTCTCATTCTAAAGTTATCCTTGGATCATCCTTGAGTAATGCAGCCTCATTCTGAAGTCATCACAAGATCATTCTATAATAATACAGCCCCATTCTAAAATGCTCATAGGATCATCCTGGAGTAATCCAGCCAAATCCTGAAATCATCGTGGGATCATTCTGGAGTAGTACATTATCATCACATGTTTTCCACTGAAGTAATCAGGAACTAATCCTGGAGTAATCCAGCTTAATCCTGAATCATCATGGGACCATCCTGCAGTAGTACAAGATCATCACATGCTTTCCACTGAAGTAATCAGGAGCTAATCCTGGAGTAGTTTCTCTGATGACTCTAGAGAGTCATCTCATTTAAATATTCCACCCTATAGGCATACTTCAGGATGGCTTCGGATGACTTCCCCAGATAATTGCAGGAATAACCTGGCTGAAGTCATCGGATGACTCCAGGATGATCTTCCTTTTTGACTTGGGAACGTTGAGCACTAACATTTCTAGTGATTAATCGGTATTATTCATACTAGGTATTCGGAAACGGGCATGGTAATTCACTGAGGAATCCCTAGTTTTCCAGTGCACTGAGCTGGAATAAGAAAATTGATTTACCTGTGGGGATTGAATTTACCAACATTATTATTTAAGGTGAGGTTTTAGAGCTATTGTTCGCTTTGAATGTGACGTTATGGTCTTTCCCCTCTCTGTTTCTCCCCTCTATTTTCTCCCTTTTTTGTCCCTCTATTGACTAGTATCCTCTAACTGCCACTGCTTACTTTTTCATCTTTAAAATAGTAATCATATCTGCAAAATGATTGGGCAACTCAAGGCTCATGGTTACACTGCCAGTTGCTCATAATGACAATCCTGAATCTGGGATAGTCAATTTAAATTATGGATGATACTATATCCTTTCTGCATATGTGTCATACTTTTTGACTTTTACACGAGGGACCACCAATTGGATAAGACTATGTGTTCGTATGTCCTATTGTGTAATTCTTTGTATGTATATTTGAATATTACGTGTGTTTTTTTTAGTTTTCCACTCCATACTTCTATTTTAATTTTATTTTTGTTCTTAGTTTGTTTAAATCTGGTTTTGGTTATGTAACCATGTGCCATTTTCTGTTGATGTTGCTTTTCTTGTCTCTCTCACCTTCTGTAAATTTGCACATGCTGGTCCCGATATGACCATTCAAAGTGGACCAGTCATTATCATTGCTTACTTTTTAGCACCACTCGGGGACCCAGATGGTCCAGGGTGGGGACGCACTTCTTAATTAGGATTTGTTTAAGTGGTCTGTTTTGTGCATGTCCTGTGTTATGTTTGTTACATCTTGGGTTTGTTTATGTAATGTTTTGTTTTGATTTGGTTTCTGTGTTGATTGGTTTTCAGCCCTGATGAAGTTCCCACTGTTTGGAACGAAACGCATTGGCTGAGCAGTTTGTGTTTATAAGGATTTATATTCAATGGAAGAAAAAGTATAAATAAAGGTTTTTGAAATAACGAGACTTACTGGACTTCATCACCTGGTGCATCTCCTTTTGCTTTATCGATTAAAGATCTGGAACACAGGGGCACCGCACAACGGCAGGTGCTGGGGTGATTGTGCGCAGTATTCTTGAACAAACGAAACTAGCGTGAGGTGCAGATTGGAAGGTTCGCCGTTGGGTTCTTTTCATTTGTCCTACGCTGATGATACCCAACTCATCTTCTCCCTCACCAAGGAAACCGACATCACCACGCACAACTTCCAAGAAGGGATGAACGCCGTCGCAACCTGGATGAAGAACAGCTGCCTGAAACTCAACTCAGAGAAAACAGAAGTCCTCATCCTCGGCTCTACCCCCTCCGCATGGGAATACACCTGGTGGCCCCCGCCCTCGGAAACCCACCCACCCCAACAGACCATGCATGTAACCTCTTTAATCATACTGGATTCATCGCTCACTGTGAATCGCCAGCTCAACGCCGTCTCCTCTGCATGTTTCAACACCCTTTGCATACTACGTAAAACATTCAAATGGATACCCTCCGACTCCAGGAAAACGGTCACTCACACCCTCATCACCAGCAGACTGGACTACGTCAAAGCCCTCTATGCCGAAATCAACAAAAAACTCGTCCGCAAACTCCAGACCGCCCAGCATGCCGCAGCCAGACTAATCCTCGATATCCCAAGGCACAACCACATCACCCAACACCTCTGTGACCTCCACTGGCTCCCCTTCGAAAGAAGAATAACTTTCAAGCTTCTCACGCACGCCTACAAGGCCCTCCACTATTTTAAGCAACAAGGGAACCGAAAGGGCAGTACGCAAGGGACCTTCGGTATTTGAACAATTTCCAAAGACAGTGGTCCCTAGACAGTTATAAATTAAGGCAGAAAGTAAACATATACTAAATAGACTATATGTTCTTTGTCCAGCCGGACAGACATTTAATATTTAAATAAGTGCATAGAAAAAATACATGTACAATTACAAGTGGGACACAACCTGCGTCCAACTCACAACCATAGACAGGCAACATAAAGTGGGGAAGTTTTTCAGGCAAGGGGAATGTGTCTGCATATCATAAAATTAACAAAATTAACAGACTTCAATCACATAGGAATACCATTGCACAATATAATTCACAATATTTGCATGCATATGGTATACAGGGTGTCGACGACGTTTCGATCCATAGGGGGAATTCATGGGATCATCTTCAGGACATAAGAAATTTGCATGCCTGTATACTAGCAATTCTAGACATTAAATTCATGTCTTAATACATTAATTACAGACGGAAAAAAGGAAGGAGAAATAGGAGGGAAAAAGGAAAAAGAATTGATTATATGGGCAACGACAGACCATCAAGGTAATAAGTGAATGCTATTGGCCGTGCATAATATACTTGCTCGTGAGAGGAACAGTAGAGGAAGACTGAAGCTAATGAATTAAAACAAGTGGCGATCAAAGCGTGAGCTAGAGGAGGTTGTGACTTTAAGTTTAGGCCATGAGGTAACCGCTAGTGTGACTAAAATTGGAAAGGTAACGAAGGCTACAATTTTACCAGAATTAACACAAGGGATTGCGGCACATATTCCGGTAGCAATTCAAGAATCGGAGTTGGGCAACCTGAATAGGTGTCCTGTAAACAAGAAGGTTCGTGTAAATACTACGTTTTAAGTTAACGCACCCTCGTGGCAGCGGAGATAAATGGTGGCGGTCCTTACCAGTGAGTAAAAATTGCTCCAAGGGGCCGGACCGCGGGAAGGCGAAAACGATGAATTTATTTAACGTGGCGGAAAGGGATAACCATCACCGAGGGGTTTGGGAGTAAGTCAAGTATGGCGATCCACGAGGCGGGTGAGATTAACCGTCCCGAAGGACCTAGGAAGGAATGGGAAAAGCCGTCAGCCCGGAGAACTATACATGGGCTATCGGGCAAGGGCAGCTGTGTGAGCCGTAACTGATCACTTACCGAGTTAACCGCGGGTCCAATCCATATAGCGCCGTGCCGTTTGGTGAGTCAGTGCTCGATGTGAAGTGAGCCGGCAGTTCAGGTTTACATCAGTAACTAGAACAACAAATCAAAGACAAGAACGGTACCAGTGAGGTCAAGAAACTTCTAGAGGAAGTTCAAAAAACGATAGATGAATTCCATAGACTGGAACAAAATAAAAAATCTAACAAAGTGAGGAAGGACATTAAAGCTTTCTCACAGGAACGAGCATATCCCTATCTGTAATTAATGTATTAAGACATGAATTTAATGTCTAGAATTGCTCGTATACAGGCATGCAAATTTCTTATGTCCTGAAGATGATCCCATGAATTCCCCTAGGGATCGAAACGTCGTCGACACCCTGTATACCATATGCCTGCAAATATTGTGAATTATATTGTGCAATGGTATTCCTATGTGATTGAAGTCTGTTAATTTTGTTAATTTTATGATATGCAGACACATTCCCCTTGCCTGAAAAACTTCCCCACTTTATGTTGTCTGTCTATGGTTGTGAGTTGGACGCAGGTTGTGTCCCACTTGTAATTGTACATGTATTTTTTCTATGCACTTATTTAAATATTAAATGTCTGTCCGGCTGGACAAAGAACATATAGTCTAATTAGTATTTGTTTACTTTCTGCCTTAATTTATAACTGTCTAGGGACCACTGTCTTTGGAAATTGTTCAAATACCGAAGGTCCCTTGCGTACTGCCCTTTCGGTTCCCTTGTTGTTTAAAATAGTATGTAGCGCAATCAGTTGATTGCAAGGGTTTGCACCCCTACCACTTCCTTGCAAGTGGGTCTCCCCTGCCCCTCCTCCCTTTCCCCTCCCTTTCCAAAACCTAGCACATTTTCCCTTGGGCATGTCAGACCACACCCCATTGTACTCTCTTGACTATATCCAAAATATCTTGGAGGGCCCATCCTTGCTCTCAGATTCCACAGACACACCAGGAGACCAGGGCACCTCTTTAGGTGAACAACTGGAGAAATGTAAAAAGAAAGAAGTGAGACTACAGCTTATGATACGCTTATTGACCGAATACTTGAAAGCCAATATAATCCCGGTAGGATTACAAATTCGCAATATCCCGGGAGTATTTACTAATATTCCCAAATACACCACTGGGTTCAGTTATATCAGCACCACATGTTCAAGACACTGGATGGTGCTAGGAATTGACATAGCCACGGAAGAACTCCAAAAAGTTAACGTTGAGATACAGGACCTAGAACAACAAATCAAAGACAAGAACGGTACCAGTGAGGGCAAGAAACTTCTAGAGGAAGTTCAAAAGATGATAGATGAATTCCATAGACTGGAACAAAATAAAAAATCCAACAAAGTGAGGAAGGACATTAAAGCTTTCACACAGGAACGAGCATATCCCTATTTGACTAAAGACTATTACACAAATATATCTTATAGCGCCCCACAGAACCAGAGACCCTGGGGTCGCTTTAATAGGCGCCAAAATTTGGTAGGATTTTCAGATACCTCAGCAGAATCATCGGACAACTCAGATCAGGGTGACGGCCCCAGCACCTCACATAGGAACACTTTTTTAGGCAGAGGCCAATCAGAGCCCCAGAAGAAAGGGAAAGGGAAACAACCACAACGATGGCCAAACCCTCCGGGCGAACGGTTCACACGCCGCCAACATTACCAATGGTAACAAAGCCTGCATCTTCTCCCACGTTAACTGTGACTACATCTAATGATCCGACACTCCCAATTTTTATCCTCACTGATTACCAACTTTCAATATATGAACAATCCTTACTGAATAAGGGCCTCTCATTTGTACCCACTGTTCGACCAAATGTCCTTGATGTACAAACTGAACTCCTTAGGTTCTTTAGGAAAATAAGACTACATAGCTATTTTCTTCTCAACCCCTTACCAGTTAGGAATACTAATACTCCTTTTAGACCACCTTCCACTTTTTCGCCAGCAGCAGGCATGGTCCCTGGCGAAATTCTCACCTTCGAGAAATTGGTCCTCAATGATGTGACAACCTTGGAGGGTCAAAGAACCTTCATACCCTACAATATCTCGCTTGACGAGAAGAAAGCTCTTTCCACACTGAAAGCAAATAGTACCCTAGTCATTAAACCTGCTGACAAGGGGGGCGGTATTGTCATTCAGGACACAGAAAAATACAAGAATGAGATACTTAGACAACTTAATAACACTGATCACTACTGCTGACTCCCCTGCAACCCTACCAAATAAATACAGAAATTAATCGTCCAAGTCACTAATGAAGGTTTAGAGGCGGGATTCCTCAGCAAAAAAGAACACCTATTCTTGAATACCAAATCACCCAGAATACCTGTGATATACACCTTGCCCAAAATTCACAAAATTTAGAAACACCACCGGGCCGCCCCATTGTTTCATGGTGCGGTTCCATTTTGGAACCATTGGGCCAATACATTGACCATTTCATTAAAGAATTTGTGCCCTCTACTGAATGTTACATACGTGACAGCATGTCCATGATTAATCTTATTGAGGAATACCCATTTGACCCCACATCCAGCACACTTTGTACACTGGATGTGGAGTCACTTTACACCAATATCCCTCAAATTGACTCAATGCTGGTCATTGAACGGGTTCTGGACAAACGTCCACGTCCACATGCTGTACCCACATTGTTTATACTACAGCTCCTTGAGATCTGTCTGACCAAGAATTTCTTCCTTTTTAATGACCAATATTATTGCCAAGTCAGGGGTACATCAATGGGAGCAGTTTTTGCTCCCAACTTAGCGATTCTGTATATGGACGATCTGGAAACGAGATGCATCCTCAATCCAGCAACCCCTTCCACAGTGGCATTGCCCTGTGGAAGCGGTATATAGATGACATATTCATGATCTGGAATGATTCACACGAATCATTGTTGCAATTGCTTCATTGGCTTAATAATAACTGCAGTGGACTCAAATTCACCTTATCTGATAGCAAGCACACAATTCCCTTTCTGGATCTGAAAATTCAACACCAGGAAGGGCAATTGATAACCAGTCTGTATAGAAAACCCACTGAGCGCAACACTCTGCTTAGCTACAAGAGCCACCACCCACGCGCCCTCCGCGACTCACTGCCTTACTCTCAGTTCCTTCGTATAAGAAGGAATTGCTATCACAAGATTGATTACTTTAATGAGGCAAAAACTTTAAGCCACAAGCTATGTAACCGAGGTTATCCACGTAAACTGGTTCGTCGCTCACTGAAAAGGGCCTGGTACTGTCCCAGAGATGTTCTGCTCGAACCCAAAGCCAGGAAACCACAGGACCGGCTGGTCTGTGTCACAACCTTTTCACCTGTGTCCCATGCCATACGAAAAAGTGTAATGAAACATTGGAAGGTTATAAACGCGGGTGTATTAAATCTTGAACGCCCGATTTTTGCCTTCAAAAAAGCTAAAAATATTAAAGATCACCTGGTACGGGCTGCCCTTCCATCCACTGAACAGAAGGGCACTTTGAATGACTTATGGGGACTCCCACGCCTTGCTGGCCAAGCCAAATGCGGTGAATGTAGTGTTTGTGACATCACCATTGAAGGTAAAGAGTTTGTATATGAACAAATACGGTTTGAAAGGAGACACTTTACAAATTGTAACACTACTAATGTTATTTATGCAATATTTTGCCCGTGCATGAAAATATATGTTGGCCAGACCTCACAAAAGGCAAGAGTACGGATCTGCCAACACCGAAGCAGAATCCGGTGCAAGACCACGAACGCTCCATTGGTGGACCATTTTATGGCATCTGGGCACACTGAAACTGACTTCAAATGGACTATTATTACTGCAATCCGACCTCCCCCTAGAGGGGCTGACATTAACCAACTGCTAAATAAAGAGGAACTAAAATGGATACTAAAAACTAACAGTATCCGCAATGGTTTAAACCGCCTCGAGGACTGGACGTCCCTTCTGTGAAATTGTATATGTATCGCAATGTAACTGTTTCTGCCCTTCATTCATTTATGTAATGATTCATGTAAATATTTCTCCTTGATGGAATTTTTTCTAATTTTAGCATGTGCACTTTTATTAGCTCCATGGTTTTAAAATCCTCGGTCTCATTAGATACTGGTTTCTAGCTCTGCTGTCTGAACCTCTATCCTACCATTAAGTGTACTCTAACACTAGACTAAGATGGCCGCCATAATTCCCCTTGCTCTCCATTTCAATTTTCAGACTATCACATGACCTTGATCACGTGACTGTTACAGTTACTGATGTAAACCTGAACTGCCGGCTCACTTCACATCGAGCACTGACTCACCAAACGGCACGGCGCTATATGGATTGGACCCGCGGTTAACTCGGTAAGTGATCAGTTACGGCTCACACGGCTGCCCTTGCCCGATAGCCCATGTATAGTTCTCCGGGCTGACAGCTTTTCCCATTCCTTCCTAGGTCCTTCGGGACGGTTAATCTCACCCGCCTCGTGGATCGCCATACTTGACTTACTCCCGAACTCCTCCGTGACGGTTATCCCTTTCCACCACGTTAAATAAATTCATCGTTTTCGCCTTCTTGCGGTCCCGGCCCCTTGGAGCAATTTTTACTCACTGGTAAGGACCGCCACCATTTATCTCCACTGCCACGAGGGTGCGTTAACTTAAAACGTAGTATTTACACGAACCTTCTTGTTTACAGGACACCTATTCAGGTTGCCCAACTCCGATTCTTTGGATTGCTACCGGAATATGTGCCGCAATCCCTTGTGTTAATTCTGGTAAAATTGTAGCCTTCGTTACCTTTCCAATTTTAGTCACACTAGCGGTTACCTCACGGCCTAAACTTAAAGTCACAACCTCCTCTAGCTCACGCTTTGATCGCCACTTGTTTTAATTCATTAGCTTCAGTCTTCCTCTACTGTTCCTCTCACGAGCAAGTATATTATGCACGGCCAATAGCATTCACTTATTACCTTGATGGTCTGTCGTTGCCCATATAATCAATTCTTTTCCTTTTTCCCTCCTATTTCTCCTTCCTTTTTTCCGTCTGTAATTAATGTATTAAGACATGAATTTAATGTCTAGAATTGCTCGTATACAGGCATGCAAATTTCTTATGTCCTGAAGATGATCCCATGAATTCCCCTAGGGATCGAAACGTCGTCGACACCCTGTATACCATATGCATGCAAATATTGTGAATTATATTGTGCAATGGTATTCCTATGTGATTGAAGTCTGTTAATTTTGTTAATTTTATGATATGCAGACACATTCCCCTTGCCTGAAAAACTTCCCCACTTTATGTTGTCTGTCTATGGTTGTGAGTTGGACGCAGGTTGTGTCCCACTTGTAATTGTACATGTATTTTTTCTATGCACCTATTTAAATATTAAATGTCTGTCCGGCTGGACAAAGAACATATAGTCTATTTAGTATATGTTTACTTTCTGCCTTAATTTATAACTGTCTAGGGACCACTGTCTTTGGAAATTGTACAAGGCCCTCCACAACATTTGACCACAATACCACAACAACTGCCTCTCCTTCAATGCCCCCAAGAGAAACCTCCGCTAAGCCGAAGCCTCCCTAGCCACCGTCCCATGCTTCTACAGTAACAGGGCAGGTGGGAGGTCCTTCTACCTCGCAGCCAAGACCTGGAACGAGCTCCCCCTTCACCTCCGGTAAAGCCCGACACTGCACCAATTCAGGAAAGATCTCAATACCTGGCTCTTCGAATGACCCCAACAGAGCTGCACACACACACACCCTCAGTGCCTTGAGACCCTAACGGGTGAGTAGTGCGCTTTACAAACCCCTGATTGATTGATTAATTGATTGATTGATTGAGGCTATACATCTTGGGGCATATTTACAACAGAATGGTGAAGCGTGGCGTTAAGCAATAATTGCTGACCCAACGCTCCACCATTCTGAAAACGCAGGGAAGGCGAAGGGTTTATCGCCACAGGAACTTCACTAAAAGTGATGTTCCATTGGCGATAGGGGCTTGTAAGTATACCACCTAGTGTATAAATTGCACAATATGAAACCAAAAACTTGGGATTAATCCCGGCTTCTCCACTTAACCAATCTGTGTGATCCTAGGTAAATATTTTATTTCACTTTCCCTCCTTTTTCCACATTAGCACATAAGGACCTCGAAATACATCACTTCAGGATGTGTGCTGTACACAGCCTTTTCCAGTGTTTGATTTAATAAACTATTTGTTGTTCATGGATAATAGAAACCCCAGCCCCCAAAAGGTGCACATAACAACTGACTTGCCTCTTCGTACACTATTGGCATTGTTATCAGGGTGTAGCGAAGAATGAATGTTTCTCAATTCATGTTTGAAAATTATCACCTTAAAAAAAAAAAACTTCTCAAAGCACTGATAATCTGGTGTACTAAGGTGAAACGGTTCTGCATGTTAATTAAGTATTAGAAGACTTTATCATACTTTTACTGCGAGATGTTTTTACAAATGATGGTGTTCCTAAAGTTAAGTTGTTTAGGACACCCTAGTTACTGCCTTTCTTTAGATTCAATTGACCTTTAAATAAATGCTTGCTGCTTTATTTAACATATTTTTTATGTTAGTGCTGAATCACGTAAACATTAGCCCAGTGCTGCTCTTGACCAGGGGTCCAAGAGTATTTTGTACTGGAAGGGTACCCTCCCATTACAAAATTATGGTAGACTCACACAGACGTGTGCGTGGCGCTCAGCAGCGTAAATGTATACCAGCACTAGTGAGAGAGTAGGATAGTGCCATATCTGTCTAAATTGGGGGTATTGGCCTTTACCTACAACCACCTTGGGCCTCAGACCGCTATAAACACAATACAAAATCAGGTGGTTATGTGATTCAAATGCATCTTTACTTGTGCATGAGGGACATCTTACTAAATAAACATGACCTCAGATTTCTTTAGTTACATTTGGATAAAGCACATTTTAAACTTTCACAATTGGTGCCATGAAAGAAAAGAAAAACCACATTTAATTCAATGGCTGTACCATGAATAGTTTGTAAAAAACCATGTGCTAAGTGTTAAAGAACAACAAAAACAAACTAGGATCAAACTCAAAATTAATACAAACTAAGACATAAACATGTTAAAATTCAGTCTTCACCAATCCTAAACTTGAAAAGCCAGAGCAATAAATTCACAGAAACCGCTCTTGGTTTTGGTACACTGAGAGGGTCCAGGTGTATCTAATATGGGCTTGCAAACAATTGCTTGTGGAAAAATGAATTTAAATCCTCCATATTGATATTCGTTGGACTGGGATCCCCCCATAAATCCTGGTCTACGTGTTTCGAACCCAAAGTGTCTTTGCGGGTTCTCTTCAGGACTAGGGCTTGGTGAGTTCTGCAAGGATAAAGGGAAAGACTTTTAAGTTAAGTGGTCAGCACACTCTAGTTTGTTTGACATGGCATAATTATCATCTGTTTACCTTAAGGGCACAAGGAATGGCAAGGACTCAGAATACGGTCCCTCTTAACTGGAATTCATTGGATGAATCTGACGGGTTACCATTTATCTAACCTAGTGCCTCTTGTTTTCAGTGTTGGTAGTGTGGGGGGACACATAGTTCCACATCCATGAATTATCATATAATTGCATAGGCAGCTTGTAGACTACGTGTGAAATGCATTTAACTTGGGTTATCGAGGTGGGCACTCATACAGCACATGAGGAGGGCAGGGAAAGCATTAAAGACATTTTTCGTAGTAGTCTAGTAAGAAGGGGAAGAGTAGACTTCAATATGTAAGATGTTCTCTGGAGAAGTTGGTAGGAAAACACACTGTTTTTGATGGTGCGCAGTGCTTCAGTTTCAGATTTACCTTTGTGTTTTTCTGGTTTCGTGTTTGGCAGCGAATCCAGGAGCCCAGTCTGATTCCTTTCTGGAAATAAAAGCGGAACAGACCTATTGAGTTAGTTGCTTTGTGAAATATCAAAAGGTATTGGAGTCGGGCGCGCTTTTAAAGTCGATAAAAAAGTGACAAGGTGGCTTAAGTCGAAGCTTACGCCAATGCTTACATTCTGGGCTGGAGAGTCCCATACTGATTAGGCAGGCCCTGTAATTCTGGGAAGCTGAGTAGTTAAGCCTTTCTCGTGTGGTATGAGACGATCACACGTACAAATCTTGCTACTTAGTTGCAACCACGTATGGCGTTTGGGTGAGCTGTTCATTCTCAGTGTTACATTACTTTAAACACATTCACCGTTCTTGCGCGGGCTGGACAAGATCTTGTTACTTTGTGACAAAACGCGTATTGACGTAACATTGTGCTCACGCTGCTGAGGCCCCGTGCCTACCAGGATTGGCGCGCTCTATTAGATACTAATCTGCGGGACGCTAGATGATTCCTGAGCTGGTACAACAAGCATGTTTGTACTTACTTTGGACCTGCTCAGACTCGCTCTGCAAAAAACAGTCATCCTTCGAAACGGGAAATGGCGTTCTGTTCCTCTGGTCTTTTAAAAAGGCATTTCTCTCAGGGACTGGACATGCCCAAGGATTCTGGGAGATGGACTGTATTGTGTTCGAAAACTTTATTGGCACACAATGTGTGATTTTGTTTAAACATGGCAGGGCATCAGTCTGTTTATTTTAAACGTGTCCATCGGACATTTAGGCGTCGTTTTGTTTTTCAAAACTATATTGACACGAAGTGTATTATGTAGTATTTGAAAACTTTATTGACTCACAAAGCCCAGAATTTGGAACCGGACACGGAAACAGTCTGTTTTTTTTAAAACTTTCATATGATGAAGCACTATATTTTGAAAAACTTTACAGGCACAAGAAGCAGGGTGGAAATGAGGAGTGGAAACTGGGCTGGGCTACAGTCTGTTTTGGACATTTCATTCAGACCTCTCAGTACTGTATTGAATTTCATAATCAAATATGCTTCTTTGCGCGCTAGCCTGTTATCAATGTCTCCACCTCTAGGATCTGCTTAAATAGCACTTAGCACTGTCCAGTGAAGCTCTTTCTCTGTATGACCCATTTGGTTAAAATGGTTGACAATTGGTGCTGCTAGAGAGTTCGTTTTGATGCAAGATTTATGTTGGATGATTCGTTATCTCACTTCTTGATTAGTCTTGCCAATGTAGATCTTTTGGCATGGGTAAACCACTTCATAGACCAAATTCTTGGTCTTGCATTTTGAAACTTCTTTGCGAGTCCAGGTGATCTTTCCATCAGAAAAAGTGCATCCTTCTAGCATCTGAATACAGACACTGTATAGGCCACAATTTGTGGTGGCCTTGGAGTGGCTTCAAGAGGTCTGAATGAAACTGGAGTGTGCTGACCACTTAACTTAAGTCTTTCCCTTTATCCTTGCAGGACTCACCAAGTCCTAGTCCTGAAGAGAACCTGCAAAGACACTTTGGGTTCGAAACGCGTAGACCAGGATTTATGGGGGATCTCAGTTCAACGAATATCTATATGGAGGACTAAAATTCCTTTTTCCACAAGCAATTGTTTGCAAGCCCATATTAGATACACCTGGACCCTCTCAGTATCCCAAGAGCGTTTCCTGTGAATTTATTGCTCTGACTTTTCAAGTTTAGGATTGGTGAAGACTGAATTTTAACATGTTTATGTCTTAGCTTGTATCAATTTTGAGTTTGATCCTAGTTTGTTTTTGTTGTTCTTTAACACTTAGCACATGGTTTTTTACAAACTATTCATTGTACAGCCATTGAATTGAATGTGGCTTTTCTTTTCTTTCATCGCACCAATTGTGAAAGTTTAAAATGTGCTTTATCCAAATGTAACTAAAGAAATCTGAGGTCATGTTTATTTAGTAAGTTGTCCCTCATGCACAAGTAAAGATGCGTTTGAATCACATAACTGTAAATATGGCGCTTTCCTGCTCGCTCCCTCTCGCGCAGCGTAGTATGGCAATTCTGGGTGCATACGCGCTGGGAGTTGGGGTGCAGGGGTGCTGCAACACCCCCAAAATAATCATGCTGGAGTTCAGAAGGTGAATGAGCAATAAAGATGCCTTCAAATATTATCTTGCCATAGAAGTCAGAAGTCAAATGTCAGACTCTGCCTTCTGAGAAATGGTTGCTTATTTTTTTAACATATAGACTGGTGTTTTCTTTTCTTCTCTGGCAGGAAAGTGAGAGGATTTTGTAATGTGAATTATATGGCAATCTTGCTGCGGGTAAAAGGAAAGGGTGTAGGATATTACATTTTCTCTAACTTGAATTGTACAAATATTTAAAAATTATAGCACTTAAGAAAGCACATATAAAGCACTTTGATTTGTAATTTTGAAGTCTGATGGAAACAATTTTAATATGATCAAAACAAATTAAGACACTTTACTTGGTGATGCGCATATGATAAATATTCACTGAAACACGATTTCCACACATCATCATTTGTGTGCTACATAGTGTTATCAGTAAAACTACATGTTTGTGGCAATTTAGAGGACATTTCAGTGGAAAATGTGCTTTCTGTTAATGACTGTGTGCTACCACACCATACTTAGCAATTGTTGTAGAGTATACACTTAGCTTCCATTTTAGATTTTCTCTTTAGGTCTTTCCTAGACATCGCATGTGCTGTCTCTTCTAGACATGTTGTATACACTCTGTGGGCTTGCGGCACACCCATTGCTTTTTATTTGTTGTTCCGAGTGTCGTTTGTAAATCCTTGCTTGTATGTGGTCATTCTATTGTAAATGTTCCTTCTTTTCGTGTGTTGTTCCCTCCCACAGAGGATGGCCCAATTACTTGCATACACTTTTTGCTTGTTTTTCTTTCATTTCTGCAAGTGTTTCTGTAAGCCAAGCCTTTGTTTGTGCGTTGTATGTAAAGCTTTATAACCTCTTGTTATTAGTACTTTGCTTCCTGCATGCAACTGCAAGGCAGTGTGCGTTGGCTTTTTGAAGCTATTTTAAAATATGTCATTCCTTTCTGTTTGCAGCGTGTCTGCTTTATCTGCTTTCTGTATGCAAGTATTTATTTGCTTTCTATGTTTGTGTGTTCTCTGTAAAGCTCAATTTTTGAATGCATCTGTAAGGTTTTTTAAAGTTATTACTTTTCTTTCTGTTTGCAATGTGTTTTGGTCTTTTAAAGCTATTCTAATTATTTATTTGCTCGCTGTGTTTGTGTGTCATCTGTAAAGTTTGAGAACCTCTTGTTTTTTTCTAGGAATAGCAGAGTTTACCCTAGCAGGGTCATAAATTCCAAAGTGCTGTTTGAGTGAGAAGCTGCAGCCATCTGTTTTGTGGCATGCTGGCCGGTAGGAGGAAAGCACGATCATGATGCTTTTTTAGTTTGATTGTAATTACAGCAAACCAGTCTTTGTTTTTCCCACTCTTGTCACACAGAGGACAAATTGAGAGCACTTTGTCAGATCCTTATGGTGTCCTGCAGTGGACAAAAGACCTAAATCAAAAAGCAGCCCCCTGCACCCCCGCATCCTATTTGAGCCAACACCATCCTTGCTTGTTTTATTTCTTTTGAGGTAGGACACATTGTTGTCTTCTCAGGATTTCTCTCTCTACTTATGTGCTTTTCGAAAAACTGCATGTCGGCTCCTCATTTTTGAATAATCACACAGTGTGCTCTCTGAACTCCTGAACATCATATAAACAATAATGATTATTCTTTCTCACTATCTGTCAGAAAGGTTCCCGATAATAGGCAGTTTGTTGTTGACAAATCACTGGAGCTGAGCTGTGTTTTCACTCGTAAAGGGCAGAGAGGCGGTTTACTTGTCATGGGTTATGTTTGGTTTTTAAAAAGTGACATTTTTAGAGGTGTTCAGGGCAGATGGACAGGTTGGTATTTCCAAGTGTATGATCTTTGTGCCTTGTCAAGGGAAGAAATAACATACTACAGGGAACGAGGGTTGACAGCTGTCCTTTTTAAAGGGGTCTTAAGACAAGCATTCAGCTTACAAAATACAACATTTGTATTCTTTCATCTCGGTTTCCACATATGAGGCATATGAGCAATTGCATCCATCAGCACAGTTTTGTAGGTGACCCCAAAAGCTACGAACATATATCAAAATTCCATCACATGTACAATTAAACTTATCAAAGATGACTCTGACACAGGAACAATTTAAAGATTTAGAGCATGCCAAGCAAAACACAATTTCGTCTGCTGGAGTGCTCCCCATACACATTAAAAGTGCAAATTTTCCACCCTTCTCAAGTAATTGTGTGCCATTACCTGAAGTCGCCCTAAGGCTGCTGCCTTAGCTCACTCTACAAAAGTACTGATCCTTCTCTGAAGTATGCAGACTACATTTTATTATAGCTACTGAATGAGCTGATGCCAGCCCTGCTTGTTTTTTTTTTTAGATCAGACACAATGCTCTCTACCCAATAATCTATCTCTACTGATGTGCTTTTCAGAAACCTGCACATTGGCTGCTCACCTCAGAATATTCACACGAGGCTCTTTGAAAGTAATAAAATATGGAACACAGACGGACTGCTTTAGATCACGTACATTGCCCGTGTATATGTGAGTGCTTAGAAGCATATGTGCTTGTGTCTGCGTGTACTTGTGTGTGCCTGAGTGTTTAGAAGCATGTGTGTGCATGATTGTGTGTGTATGTACTTGTGTGCTTTTCCGAAAACTGCATGTCCGCCAGCTAACCGTGGAATATTCACACACAAGCTCATACATAGCAAGCAATATAACACATAGAGGGACTGCTCAGATCCCGTGCATTGCCCGTGTGTGCGCGAGTGCTTAGAAGCATGTGGTTTTGTTCGTTTCATAATACTGCATAGTATCGCAATGCTGGCCATGTCATAGAGCTTAAAAATAATTGACAAAGCCAAATAGTAGAGCTATTTGGCTTTGTCTGTGTTTTTTTGCCATACTGTACAGCAGCGCGGCTGCTGTACAGTATGGTTGAAAGTAAAAAATGTAAGTGCTATGACGCAGACAGTGTTGACTGCACCATAGCGTTTCTTTTCTTTCAGCCATGGTGCACAGCAGCCGCGCTGTTGTAATACATGGCCAAAAACCATTGACAAAGTCAATAGATCTTGCATAGGTGAGAGCTACATGTTTTCCTCTAGTACGAAGAAATGCCATGCACACACTTATTTCTGATAAAAAATTGTCACCCTGTAATCTGTACAATTAGTTCCAGGATCATACATATTATAACACATTTCCCTTGTTATATTTTTGTGCTTGTAGGAGATTACTCTTTCTCCCCAGACTTACTAAAGACGCTGTTCTGCACCTGTGGCACAGTGTGATAAGGATGGGGTTTTCTTATTTAAACATTTCGGTGAGAGGCACTTCATGCCAAAGTTATCATGGAACACTGCTGTGAGCTGTGACTGAGATGCAGCCCTGCTGACCCTGACCTTCATCCTGAGAAGAAAGATAGCTGTGGAAGAGAAATGTGCACACCTGCTAACTTAGACAGGTGCATTTGTTAATCCACTGAGGCTGGCTTCGTGACACGTAATGCCAAGGTATGGGGTTAGAATATTCCAACAGGTCTGGCAGAAGGGTACTCCCGCTATGCTCTTGTTAGTGTAGAAGTACTAGTAACAGATAGGAGTAAAATTAGGAACAACTAACATGGTTGTATTGTTTTTGTTTTCTACCATTCTAATAATGCCTATAACAATGATGTGTTTCATCTGTCTAATAATCACAGTTCACATTTTATTTACAAGGATTAAAGCATCTCAATAAACATTTGAAAATGCATTATCGTTTCTTTTCTTTGTAAAACCTTGGGCATGCAAAAATGACAAACAAAAGGGTTAGATCTGTTTCCACAAACTCCTTGGGAAACAAAGTGGTCATGTTCGAGGTTACCAGTAACATCTATAACTCTGAAAGGTAAGGGGTTTAGATGTGGTGCTATGAGCTAGCCAAAAACCCACATTTAGTGACTATATGAGTAGACTAAGGGCCTGACTCAGATCTTTTTTTTTCTTTTTAACTTGTCTTTATTAATGACATTGCATCGTATCGCATAGCAGAATTCGTCATATGCATGTTGCAATATATCAACAGTTTTTACCCATGACGGTGTTCAACAATCTCCACTCACACAGTGGATTACTATAGTTAGCAATGCACATCGATTTTTATTTCTTTCCTTCTTCCATTGATTAGCGACAAGCAAAAGGTTAAAAGAACCGTAAATAAACTAAGAACATGCCCACTCCTTGTGTATGAAATGTAAGTGAATTTTTTTCCTCTTTTTTTTTTTCTTTTCTTTTTTTTCCCTTCCTGTAGCTGTTCAGGCAGACTGGTATATCTGACTTGGTGTTTGTGTGAGAGGGCCATTCGCATTTCCTGCGCTAGACACTGGTGGAGCTTGGTTAGGGAATTGTGTGGGTGCAGCTTCTTCATCATTCTGGACTGTCGTAAAGGACATTCCTGCCAACATTTGTCCCCACTCTGCCCAGTCTCTCTCAGTATTCTCATCCACTCTCACAGCCCTGAGGTAACACTCTTCGGCCACACCCTAATCCCGCATATCCTCTCTGCACTTATCCTGCGCGTGGGTGTAGAGAGGATGCAGTGTATTGCGATCCGACTTTTTGCCAGAACCAGGCCCAACATTACAAACTTGTGCCGTATTCGCGTCCCTTTTTTTGGCATTGGAAGGACACCCAACAAGCACTGCTTTATGGAGACTTCCATTTGCACTGCTGTTGCGGTGCGGAGAGTCTGTGTCACCTGATTCCAATACGTTTGCAGTCATATGCAACTCCAGGTCATGTGTAGGAATGTGACAAGGTCCGTGCCGCATCGTGGACAGGTTGAGGTTACCCCTGGAGTGAACCGCGCCCGACGCTGTGGGGTCAGATATGTGCGGTGCAAATAATAGAATTGTGTAAGCTTGAACCTGGAATTACTAGTTGCTTCTACCACCTGCCCCAATGACCTTTCCCATTCCCCGTCTGTCAGTGGGAGCGGTAAGTCCGCCTCCCATTTCCCTCTTGCCACCGAAAAATCAACTGTACGGTCCTCCTTCAGTGCCTTGTAGATGCATGAGATAAGCCCTCCGCTGGACCCTTGGGCCAGCAGTGTTATCAACGTGCGCGACTCCCGCGGCTTCTCCGGGAATGTGGTCCACATCTTTCGACTGTGCGCAAAATTTTCACGTATTGTAAGAGGCAACCTACTGGTCTATGGAACCATTCTTTTGCCTCGTCGAATGTTAGAAAAGTTCTGTTCAAGTACATGTCTCCTGCAGTTACACATCCCCCTTCGTACCATTTTGTGATGTCCATGGTTGTCTGAATATTTTGGAATCCCTGTAGCCACCGGAACGGGAGCGCACCGGCATAAGGGGCCCTACGAAGAACCAAAGTGACTACCTGTTCCCAGGCTTCTGCCACTCGCCATATTATATGTGGGCAGTCCTGGGGGACCCTTGAGCCATCATAAGGAACTTCGGCAGTCTTGACCCACCACTCCACTCCCCCAGCAGTTCCTTCTCAACTGTGCGCCCTTCCATGCACCACTGTGCTGCGTACTGCAGTGATCCCGCTATACAGTATAGTCTAAAATCTGGGAGACCCAGACCCCCAGCATCCATATCTAATTCAAGCGTCTCAAGTTTAACCCTACTCCGTCCCCCGGCCCACATCAGTGAGACTAGGAGACTGTTCAGAGCATCAAACGTGGACTTCGGAATACTACAAAATGAGTTCTGCAGGATATACAGGCAGCGGGGCAGCATCTCCATTTTTGCTATGACCACTCTCCCTATGACCGAGAGGGAAAGCTTATTCCAAAATGTAATTGATGCCTTTAGTCCTGTGAGGACTTTACCCATGTTTAATGCGTATTGGGCTTCTGGCTAGTGGGCTACCTGAATGCCCAGGTATCTGAAATGGTCACTTTACCAATCTAATCCCACCTCCTGGAGGTTCCGTGGTTCTCCGCGTGCAAGGGCCGCTAGCGGGAATAATATTGATTTCTGACGATTAATATGGAGGCCGGACGCCGAACCAAAGGAAGCCAGTACCCCCAGCCTCTTCTGGCTGTCAAATGTACAGGAGTGCGTCGTCCGCATACAAGGAGATCACATGTGTATGGCCATCTATTGTTATGCCCCAGCCTCACCGCCAGGGGTTCCATCGCCAGCGCTAAAAGCAGTGGGGATAGTGGGCACCCCTGCTGTGTGCCCCTTTCAATCTTTATCACCTCTGATACCCGACCCCCATTCTGCACTCAGGCTCTCGGTTGGTGATAGAGCAGTCTGACCCAGGCGATATATTCCCTGCCGAATCCCATTCTCCTCCGTACCTCCCAGGGATATTCCCATCGTAAAGTATCGAAGGCTTTTTCGATATCTAGGGCGACAACCGCAGCCCGGAGTTCACTGTCGGCCACCGAATGTAGGACATGAGACAACCGTTGTATATTCATGTGTGTTCCTCTCCCCGGTATGAACCCGTACTGCTCCTCATGCACCAGGGAGGTCACAACTCTACTCGGTCTGATGGCCAAGACTTTAGCAAGTAATTTAGCTTCTACTCCTTGCATTGACATGGTTCTGTATGCACCTGGGTCGTCTGCATCTCTGCCAGGCTTAGGGAGCATGACTATCTGCGCCTCCCTCATAGATCGCGGTAGACTTCCTGCCCTTTTTGCCTCCTGTAGGATCTTCAGTAGGCGCAGGAGCAGCACATCTGCATATGTCTGATAGAATTCTACAGGAATTCCATCCGAGCCTGGTGATTTAGAGCAAGCCATGCTTTGTAGTGCCTCCTGTAATTTCTCTAGTTGGAGTGCTACTTCCAGTTCCTCCCTCTGCTCCTCAGTGATGGGTGGGAAAGGGATGTCTGGGAGAAACTCCCCTCCCCCCCCCCCTTGCAGGCGACACCGCCCCCGGTATATTTCGGCTAAATGATTGAACAGTACTGTGTTGACACCTGCCTGTGTGATGACCATGGTTCCATCAGGGCGTCGTAATGTAAATATAAGAGGGGGAGGGCACTCCGGCTTCAGCAACCACGCCAAAAACCTTCCAGACCTGTCACCCTCCTTATGGAGCAGTTGACGATACTCATGACGAACCAGGCAATCCAATATATCCCATACCTCCCCTACTCGGCGCTGCGCCTGCAGGAGTGAATCACAGCCTGGCTCTGACGCCTGTCTTTCGCGTTGAAGTTTGGTCAATATCTCTTCTGCAACTGTCAATTCTTGTTCTAGCTGCCTTCTTGTGCCCCTCCACCCTAGACAAACAGTCCCCACGGGTAACCACTTTAAATGCGTCCCATTCCACACCTCTGGTGTTTGTAGTCGACCAGTTTGTGGTAAAGTAACCCGTAACGACCTCACCGAGTTCCTCTCTGAATATGGAATTACGTAGCGCAGCGGGTTGTAAGCGTCACAGAGGACCAATCGGCCTGTGTCTCTCTGGTCCCCACTCTAACAATACCGGAGCATGGTCTGATAAAAACTGGCCAAGCAATTCGGTTTGTGGTACAGCTCCAAATGCCTCCTGAGAACGCAGGAAACGGTCGAGCCTACTAAACACCTCACGAGCCGGTGTGTAACAGGTATAACCCTGTTCACCCACATGCATTTCTCACCAAATATCTATACAGTGTAGTCGGCTCATCACCTCACTCAGATCAGTCGACAGGTGAGGTTTAGTGTGCTGTTTCGGTGGGTTCCTATCTAGTGAGCCGTCGAACAGGCAGTTAAAATCTCCTGCCCATATTAATGGCATCCCAATGTAAGGTAGGAGTAACTTCTCTATGGTGCTAAAAAACTCACCATCATCTATATTTGGAGCATAGACATTTGCCAGGCATACCTCCACTCCATCAAGCTCACCATGTACTATCACATATCTGCCTTCCACATCTGCCTCATATTTCCGTAATTTGAATGGAACCTGTGGGGACACCCAGATAGCCACACCCCTATCATATGTTGAGTAGGTGGATGTGAATAACTGTCCTTTCCATTTCTTATGGAGTTCCTGTGTCTCAGTGTCTAACAGGTGTGTCTCTTGTAACATTGCAACATGAGTGCCCTGTCGCCGTAAATATGTTTGTACTCTATTGCATTTTACAAACAAATTTAGCCCCCTCACATTCCATGTTATAATTTTATACTGTCCCATATCTCCCAGTCTGTGCCTGCCCTGCCAATTGTATATACGGTCTGTGTTCTGCCACCATTGCCACCAGAGAGAATTGTAAACTGAACATTTGGAACAACCCACCACCCGGGTAGACACTGCATCAACAAAACGTGCATCCCCATATATTCCCCAAACCTGCAACCCCAACCCCAACTTCTGAACTTCACCAAAGAATAATCATCATCTGTCCTATCACATGAACCAACAAATATAATCAACAATGCACACGCACTCCTCATGCAAATCATACCTCTCATCATGCCAACATACAATCCACTTACAATCATCCACTGTATGTCTCCTGCCGGGCCAGGGATAGTGTTCTTTTCGGACTTACTATACATCCGTCAGTAGCACCCCCCCAACCGCGGTCGCCACGCACACCCACACATACCACTATCGATTCAGAACACTCCCACACCAAATGATATCCAATAAGAAAGAATACCCAAATCTACAAAAATAATAATTGATAAAGAATGAGAGCAAACAGATGAAGTAGGAAACAACAATTCAGAAAAGAGTTGAAAAGAAATTTGGGGGGGAGGGAGATACTGGTGCTCATCCTAGTTCGTTCCTTCATCTTCAGGTAGGAGGAGGTAGACACTGCTTTAGCACAGTACCATGTGAGACGGGAGTACCATTGATGGTGGCACATGTTCTCCAATTTCTTGTCATGTCCATCCTCCCCTAAATGCTACCCCGGTCCGTGGTCAGTTCCAGGGCCTCCGAGCTGTGGAGTGTCCTCAACGATGTCGCCCATGCTAACATCAGAGCCTGTGGCTGTTACTACTTCCACTAAGGCCTTTGTGGCCTCTCGTTCAGCTTGTTGTGTCAATTGGTCTATTCTGGGGGACCTTCTACCATCACTGCCAGAGTTTGTCCTTTCCTAATCCAGAGATCTGTCCCCTCATACAACCACTCGTAGTGTTGATCTGGAGGATTTTTTTGACCTTCTGTTGCGGCTACTGCTCTTTCCCCCCTTGAGGATAGTTGAGGGTCTCCCCGCTGCTCTTCCCCTATAGATTGTCCTCTCATCTCCATGGACTTCTAGCCAATCCCAGGTTGCTTCTGGGATTGTAAAGAAGTGAGCCCGGTCCCCGTGGAGAACCCTCAGTTTCACGGGGTAGAGGAGCATGTACTGGAGATTCATGGCCCGCAGTTTCTGTTTCACTCCAATGAAGGACGCTCTCTGCTGCTGAACCAAACGGGTGTAACCTGGAAATATACGGATTACTTGGTTTCCGAAGGCTGGGTCTCCCTCACGCCTAGCCGCCTTAAGGATGCAATCCCTGTCCCTGTAATTTAAAATCTTTGCTATTAGGGTCCTGGGCTGGGCACCCGGTGGCACCACAAGCGCCCGGTGCACCTGCTCAACAACAAATAGCGAGGAAAGGTCTGCTGTGGGTAGTGCCTCCCTGATCCATCGTTCCAGGAAGAGGTCTGGTTCTTTTCCCTCCGCACCTTCCGGGAATCCTACAAAACGCAGGTTGCACCTTCGGGAGCGCCCCTCTGCATCTTCGGCCCGGGGCTCCAGGGCTGCTGTCTTGAGCGATAGGTCTGTTAGTGTTGCCTTCAATGTAGTAACTTCGTTCTGCAGGTCACTGACAGTTTGTTCTGTGGCTAGCGAGCGTTCCGCAACAGTGCGAAGGTCAGTCAACAGCAGTCCGACACCCTGCGACACTGCGTCTACTTTTGCCTGGATGGTTGCACTGGAAGCTTCAATAGCTGCAAAGATTTGGGCTCCCGTGGGTTCCGGCTGTATTGTGTCATCCCCCTGTGGTGCCCCCCCATGGAGGGTCTGGTCTCGGAGGTACCCCCTGAACTGTGTAGTGATCCATTTTCATTTGTGGCACCCCTCTCTGAGGTCTGTCCTTGCCCATAGTATAGCTCTTTACCGGGCTGCGTGGCGCTCCCATTGACCTTAAGTTTCTATTTGACAACTACGATTCTCACTGCACCTGGGGGGGTCTACGGTATGTCCATGATTCCCAGAGATGATGTGGTATACCAGTTGCACTGGCCTCGGCAACGCCCAAGCGAATATATCCAAGTTCTGTGTGTCGCCTTACTTGTCAGCCTTCTGTAAGGTGAGGGTGCCTTATTATATTTGGTGCGGTGTCGCAACTTCCGGCGTAATATGAGTGCCTGTCACCTAGTCCCACAATTCCAGATGGAGGGAGAGATCGGATGCCTGTCCCCGTTCCTGCGATCTTAGTTGAACCCCCTTGAGTCGTTGTGAAACAGATCGGCTGGGCTATGTACTCCTGGCAAGTCTGGCCGCCTCACCTTACTTGTCCCGGCCTGGGCTTGTGGAGTTATAGGCTTTTATGCTTCAGCCTCTCTGTATAGGTGCGCATCTGCAAGTACGCCACTTCCCGGGGCCCACTCCGCTCACCTCTGTGTGCCGGGGGCTCTTAAGTATTCCTCTCGCCCCTCACGTGGTCTCTTGTTCCATGCACCGGCAATCTCGATGTGGCAGGCTCTGCAACCTCCGTGCTTGGCTCGGTGGAATTGTGGGCTGCTTCCTCTATGTTTCACCCTCCGCACGACGAGATGCCCTGTTCCGTCTCATATAGGCCTCCTGGGCACTGTTTTCCCTACCATCCAGTTGTTCTCCGATGAGGCCCCACGAGGCCCGTTCCTGCGATGCCCCAAGTCGGCAGGCCCAGGTAGGCCCCAGAGCCAATCCCCTGGTGGGCCCAGCGCTCAGCCCGCCACCTCCGTCCCTGACTGTGCCACTCCGGAGGGGGGCCCGCGGGGAGGACACCTTAGTTAACTGCTCCGCTAGGGGCCGAGGGGGCACCACCTCCGATGAGGGGGGACAAGGTGCACCGCCTCCGCGCCCGTGTCCCCTCAAGGCTCTCAGTCTCAGCCAGGCTCCACTTCTGTTGGCTCCCCTGAGGGCCTCCATGATTCGTTCCTCCGTCCGCCAGGCCAAGCTACCTCACCTCGCCTTGCTCAGGGACAGATGCGGTCCGCCTCCTCCACGTCCCGGTTTCACCTGTTTGGCTCCGTGTCCGGCCGCTCGACCCCCCGGGGGGGACTCATTCGGTGTCAGGACCACTGGCTTGTCTTCTCTGCACCTCGTGGCCTCACACCGCTGCTGTTATCTCCCACAGGGGTCTTCAGGGACCGCTCCACTGTCCACCGAGCCCAACTGCCTCACCTCGCTTGTGTGGGCTCGGGGACAGTCGCAGGCCGCCTCCTCTACATCTCGAGTGCTCCTGCGCAGCTCTTGGACCCAGCCGCTCCACCTCTTGAGGAGCGCTCACTCTGGCAAGGCCCCGGCCCCCTGGAGCCCTGGGCCCGCCTCTACCGCACCTCTTAGCCTCAGTGACAGCCAGCAACAGTCTCACTGCGGGGGAGGCACGTCCCCTCTCGTCTGAGGCCCCACCGCCCTGCAGGCCACACCAGGCCCCGGCGCCACTACCGCAGCCGGGCCAGCCTGCAGTGCCACTCCTGCTCTCCGTGAACAGGACTTCAGAGCTGGGGTGCAACGAAACAGGTCCCCTCGTATCGTCTCACCGAAGACCGAGGGGGTCCAAAACTCTCCCGGGCTGCCTAATGCTCACGACCCTCCAGTATAAGCTTCACCCCTCTGTATTAACGGGAGGTGCCGGCAGAAGGTCTTGCAGGCTTTGATGGGCAGAATTCTTCAGGATATTTTACGGGCGGGCTGCGTAGCTCTCTAGGCTGTGTCCGCTCCGGTGGCCATCTTGGCCACGCCCCTGATTTAGATCTTGGTGGAATCGGTCCCACCATAGTTTTTCCGTCGAATTCCCCGCCCGCCTACTAGGCGGTCCATCCGCTCTATTTAGATTCTAGCGGGTCGATGGATGAAAGACCATTTGAGTGCCGCCTTCCACGCCAGATTTTTCCACCCACATTTATGGCGCCATAGGCAAAAGCGGCTGTTGGAGGAAGTACAGCCAGTTTGTCCACTGGGCCAGTCATGATGTGCCTGCCCGCCGATGTAACTGTGATGGGTAAACCTTCACACCTGAGTTGGCCAATTGGAACAGATATAAGGTTGAAACTTACCTTCTTTCTGTTTCACACCTCCTTTTCCGTCATGGAGCCGATCGTCCAAGTCCTTGAAAAATAATATGCAGAAATTGCACTTGACAAGGTGAAACGTTTAAACCTCAAGATTGGAACAACAAGCCTAGCCAATACACACAAGTGTGCATGTGACGCACCTCCCCACAGCACAATCCCCCAAAAAAGAGTCCAAGATTCTGAGCCTGTTTGCTCAGACCGTGTGCACCTCCACCGCTCCCGCTGTTCCCAAGGAGCAGTCTCCAAGACCAAGAGTCAATTATAACACCAATGTGGAGTGCACCACCAACAATCGAGGAAAGAAATTCTGTCCATCCATTGGGTAACAAAACAAGTAATTTCTTTATTCTTCTTTAGTTAAAAGACAGCAGCCAAACAGCCGACGTGTTTCGTCCAGACTATGGACTTCATCAGGGCTTGGATAATTCGAATAGACTATACGAGAAAATGATCTCACACGTTAGTAGAAAAAGTAGTATGGCAGAACTAGTCATTGATTGCTCTGCAACTGTACCCTCCTCAATCCAGGGTCAGTTGATAAGTGAGATGGCTCCTGTGCCGTGGTCCGCTATATCCGGGGCCCCTGCAGTCTCCTGCATACAGATTCAGAGTCCAAAATTTAAATATCCATCACATACTTGTTTTAGTAGTGTATGGACTTTAAAAATTAGACATTTAAAAAAACTTTTGCATTCTCTGTCACAGATGTAAGTGAAAATATGTAAATTACATTTTAATCATTAGCAATTTAAGGAATCAAAGAATTGTAAATGAAAAATAATGTCAGGACAAACTTGGTGAAATCAAATATTTTTTATTAAGAAATTAGATACTTCTCTCAACTCAATATATTTGATTTCAAAACATAAAACATTAAAAAAAACTGATTGTCACGAAGACATCACATAAGGTTGGGGTGTTGCTCCAAACTTGCCTCCTAAATAGACTGCCAGAGAGGAACCTCCTCAGGAAGGGGCATCAAGTTGGCACAGAGCAGACACCTCAAGGATCTTTCTTGGGAGGGTGGGTTTGGGTTTGACAGGGGTTATGGCCAGGTGAGACATGAATTCAGGAGGAGTACGGGTAGGAGACGTGGGAGAGAATTGGGTTAGGGAGGTAGAGGGAGCTGCAGTGTGTGATGTGTGTGTGTCTGTTGGTTTTGCAGTTGTATGTGGGGCTGGTGTATGCTTGGGTGGGTATTTCTTGGCAGGTGTACTTTGTTCAGGTGAGTGTATGCGTTTGTATTTGGTGAATGTAGTTTTGCGTGTGGGTGTTGGTGTTGATGTGTGTGCTTTTGAGATGGTTGGTGTGGGGCCTGTGGGTGTATGCTTTGAAGTTGTATGTGGGTCTAGAGTCTTTTTGGACGTGCGTACGTTCTCAGGTGTTTTGTAATCGGGTGAGTGTGTGCATTTGTGTTTGGTTGGTGTTTTGTGTGTAGGTTTGCATTTGGATGAGTCTGCTGTTTAAGTGGTTGGTGTGGGTGTGGTGGTGGTGGTTGTGGGTGTGATGGTAGTTGTGGTGCTTGTTCTTGTGCTGGTGGTTGTTGGTGTGCTGGTGGTTGTGGGTTTGGTGGTGGTTGTGGCTATGGTGGTGGTTGTAGGTGCAGTGTCAATAGTGTCTGTATGTTGTTTGTGTGTTTGCTTGTGTTTCTTTGTGTGTTTGTGTTAATGTGTGAGTGCACTGCTTGTGTGTGTTGGAGTGTGTGCCTGCAAAGAAATAAGTGTGTTTGGGATATGGGGGGGGGCTTTAGATTTGGGATGAGGAAGGGGCCTGAGTTGGGGAACAAGGTTGGGCTGTTAGGAAGGCTGGGTCAGTGAGGAGGCAAGTGGCGCAAATTATCTTTGCAGGCCAGACATTGAACTATGACAGGCTTCCAGGTGTGCTACCATTTGTTGCATTTGGCAACTAAGGTCCTAGATGCCATTCAAGAGTGCAGTCTGGCCTACAGAGATGCTGTGTAAGAGGTCAATAGCCTCCTCACTCAGTGCAGCTGGGGTGACAGGGGCAGGGGGTGAGGTGCCTGTGGCGAAGGAGACCCCAGCCCTTTTAGGGGGGTATATTTGGCCAACTTGAGGGGGGAGCAAGAGGGAGGTTGGAGATGGGTCTCTGCGTGGCGAACAAGGATGCAGGTGGTACAGTTCATGTAGGGTCCACCACCGCTAGGGACTGGTCGCTCCTGGAGGCATCAGAAGATGTAGATGAGCTGGTGGCCTCCATTCCAGTCCCCCCTTCCTCCATGCCACTGTGTCAATCGGTGTATATGGTCTCACCATCCAAACGACAGTGGCCAGCTGCTCCCCTGTCTTCGTGGCAACTGTCCCCTTCACCTGCTCCTGTAGATGCTGAAAAGTCATATACAATGGTTTTATTGTATCTGTGTAAATAGAACTGATCATGAACTTTTTTCTCAAAACATTTTCCAAATTTTCAGATTTCACCTGCTTCAAAGCTTTGAAGCTTTGGTTCATTTTTTATCATTATTTCATTCATGTAGGGAACATCTTCAGAAACCATTTGGTCAAATTTATGCAAATTCCCATTATTGCTCCTATATCATTTATGATCTTGTCTCTGAACAATTTTAAATTCACTCCAGGAACTGTTTAAAATCTCTGAATGGTTCTGATTTGTTGTTTCGAATAGTGAACGTATGTCACAAAAATGATATAAAGGAAAAAGACCCTCGTACAGTGTGTGTACAATGCAAAAAATGTCAAAATATATGCATATATAAAAACTCAAATATGAATCAATGTGTGTTAACTATTAATGCAATGTTCTACCAATATTTGTAAGACCGAAAAGCCTTTTCCCTTTGTTTGGGCATTTCACAATGGTAACACTTACTTCAAGTAACTTAAGTATTTTTCAAATGTTAAAAATATTAAATGGAATGAGTACTGAAGTTGCTCATTAATGTATCACGCCCTATGTGTTCACTTACTCTGTAGAAGAAATTAAGAAAAAAAGTTTGAGGGGATTTGCAAATGAGTTTTACAGTGCAAGTGAATACATATGGCTTGATACATTCCTAATCCACTTTATTACAGAGCAATAATATTTTTACAATTGACTCCAAAATATCTTAAGTTATTTCCAGTTTGTTTTCCCATTGTGAAAATATTCAAAAAATATGCTGGCTTTCACTTTAGGCAAAATTGGAACAACATCACTGTAAATATTTCATACACTGATTCATATACAATTTTTGTTTCAAAAATTAAAATGCAAATCACAATATACAACAGATCAAATCTTGCTGCCTTCCTTCAATTTCATAATGAGTCATGAGTTGTGCCTGATTTAGAATTTTCAAGATGGCATACTCCAACATATATGTGATGGAACATTCCATCTGCAAATGTCCCTTTAAGCATCCTATTTTTGTTCATCATTGATTTATCATCTGGACATAACAAAGGACAATTAAAAAGAAGTTTGGAGATGTGTGTTACTCTGTCAGCAATGTGTACAAATTCCTGTCTGTTTTTTCAAAAATGTATTCCTATCAAAATCGTTTTTCAAAAACAGACAGGCTTACATGCACATTTGTGAAGGAGTAAGACATCATGCAAATCTGTCACTTTTAACCCTTCCGGTGCGTCGGACAGCTCCTGGCCATCCGCGCACATGGCACTAGAAATCCCTCTGGTGCGGGCACCAGAGGGATTTCTTTGAGCCCTGAACAGCCTCAGGAGCTGGAGAAGGGCTTCCCCAACTCCCGAGGCTGTTCTGCTGGTTTCATGAAAATGACGATCAGCGCGCACTTCGGGGTGACGTAATTTCTCTGAAACCGAAACAGCACATTTCAGTTTCACTTTTTGCGTGCTCAGGGGGCTATCTCAGCCCCGCGAGCACGTAGAAAGATACGAGAGGTATCATTGGAAAGGGGAGAATCTCCCCTTTCCAATGGTACCCTCCCCAAGCAGGGATCCACCCACTGGACACCTGAGAGGGGGGAGGGCCTTTGCTCCCCCAATTGTTCTTGGGGCTATTCAGTCTTTCAGCCCCCCTGAGGGGCAGATGGGCGCAGTAGTCCCCAATCTCCCCCACCCGGGAGGCAGAAAGCCCACTAGATGCCAGGGATTATTGTTTGAATTGTATTTAGAGGTGGGGGCTGCCCGAGATGGGCATGCCAATGCCCCCATCACCCCAAAATTCCGCAGTCTTTCTGCCCCCCCTGGGAGGCATATGGGGTCAATAGCCCCCGATCTGCCCCCCCCACCCCTCAGGGCAGTTGGCCACTTGATGCCAGGGATTCTTTTTCTTATTGTATTTAGGGGTGAGTGCTGCCCGAGATGGCCATGCCAATGCCCCCACCCCCCACACAAAATTCCAGTCTTTCTGCCCCCCGGGGGGGGGGGCAGAAAGCCCTGTAGATGCCAGGGATTATTTTTTTATTGTATCTATGGTTGGGGGCCATGGTTGGGGGCTGCCCGACCCCGGAAAAATTCCACAGTCTTTCTGTCCCCCTGGGAGGCAGATGGGGGCAATAGCCCCCGATCTGCCCCCCCCCCAGGGCCGGCAGAAAGCACACTAGGCACCAGGGATTTGTTTATGTATATAGGGGTGGGGGCTGCCCAAAATGGGCATGCCAATGCACCCACCCCTCCCAAAAGAAATTCCACCATCTTTCTTGCCCCCCAGGAGGCAAATGGGGGCAATAGTCCCTGATATGCCCCCCAGGGGAGCAGAAAGCCTACTAGGCACCAGGGATTGTTTTTTTTTTTTATATGTAGGGGTTGGGGCTGCCCAAAATGGGCATGCCAATGCCCCCACCCCTCAAAACAAATTGCCATAGCCTTTCTGCCTCCCATGGGAGGCAGATGGGGGCAATAGCCCTGATCTGCCCCCCAGGGGGTGCTGAAAGCACATTAGGCACCAGGGATTTTTTTTAATGTATATAGGGGTGGGTGCTGCCTTAAATGGGCATGCCAATGCCCCCACCCACTCCATAAATTCCACAGTCTTTCTCCCCCCCAGGAGGCAGATGGGGCAATAGCCCCTGATCTGCCCCACGGGGGGACAGAAATCCCACTAGGCACCAGGGATTATGTTGTTTTTTCATACGTAGGGGTGGGGGCTGCTCAGAATGGGCATACCAATGCCTCCACCCCAAACATTTTTTACAGTCTTTCTGCCCCCCAGAGGCAGATGGGGTAATAATCCCTAGACACCAAGGATTTTCTTTTTTTTTTTATAGGTAGGAGTGTGGGCTGCCCAGAATGGGCATGCTAATGTCCCCACCCCTCTAAACCAATTGCCATAACCTTTCTGCCCACCCCCCCCGGGAGGCAGATGAGGCAATAGCGCCTTATCTCCCCCCCAGGGGGGCAGAAAGCCCACTGATGACATCACTCTTGGCATCTCAAATGACATCAGTGATGACATCAGTGATGACATCATCCAGTGACTGTGAGTGGTTATAAAAAGTTTGAGTGTTAAATATATATACCTAGGTGTATTGGTGAATCAGTGGGTTTATGAGTAACTATTTGGATGACTGAGTGGGTGCTTGACTGACTGTATAAGTGAGTGATTAGGTGTCTCAGTGAATGTATGGATGAGTGACTGGTTGTGTGAATGCATCTGTCTGTCAGTTGATGTCTAAGTTGGTGTTTGAGTGTGTTAGTGGGTATGTGAATGGCTATATGGGTGATTGATTGGTTGACTATCTCTATGGTTGTCTGGGTTTCTGTGTGTGTGGGAGAGGAGGTGTGTGACTGCCTGGATGGATGAGTGAGTGGGTGAGTCAGTGACTGTAGGGGGTAGTGAGTGCATGTGTGAGAAGCTGAATGGGTGAGTGAGTGTCTGTATGGCTGTGTCGGTGATTGAGTGTTTGTGTCAGTATGGGTCAGTAACTGTGTATGTGAAAGGCAGTATAGGTGAGCGACTGGGTATATGAGTGACTGTATGTGTGAGTGAGTAATGTAAGAGTGGCTATATGGATGAGTACATGCTTCTCTCAGTGACTGTATAGGTGAATGAGTATGTGCTACTATTCATATGAGCAAGTAAGTGTATGTGTATGTAACTGTTTGGGTCAGTATGTAGCTGTATGATTGACTGTATGGGGGAGTGTGTAGTTGTGTGAGTAGTTCTATGGGTGACTCACTCAGTGTGTGAGTGCCTGCATGGGTATATGAGTGGATTTGTCAATTGCTGTATTGGTGATTGAGCGGGTGTATGAGTGGCAGTATGGGAGAGCAAGTGGATGTGTGTAGATGTATGAATTAGTGACTGACTGTGTAAGTACTGGTATGGCTCTATCAATCGATTTGTGAATGGTTGTGTGGGAGTGCCAGTGGGTGTTTAAAAGATTCCATAGGGGTGTGAGTTGGTGCGTCAGCGATGATGTGGATGATATCATCACTGATGTCATTAGTGAGATGACATCAGTGATGTCACTGACCATGTCATGAGTGATGTAATATGTGAGTGTCATGGGTACTCAACTTCTGCCTCCAAGAACTCATATACGGAAAAGGACCCTTCTGCCCACGGGGTTCCATTGGGGTGTTCACTCCCAGCGCAGGCACAGGAGATATTATACCAAGTCCTTTAGGGTATCCCTGCTTGAGCATGATTGGGAGGATATGGAAGGTTCAGCATAAAATCAGGAATGTACTGTTGTTATTCTTAGTAGCTGAATTGGTATGTGTCTTAAAGGCAAGAGTATACTTTTATGTGATTAGTAACTATTTGACACATTGGAATGAACAAAACCCGTGGTCAGGCATTGGAATAAAGCAGCACCGTTCATTGCCACATATTCTGCCACAATGACTTGGCACTTCTGATTACACACTTCATCTCCCATCAGGATATGAGTCACTGTTTATGAGTCACTGTTTAGGCCCTGGCACTTCTGATTACACACTTCATTTCCCATCAGGATATGAGTCACTGTTTATGAGTCACTGTTCATTCATCTCCCATCAGGCTATGAGTCACTGTTTATGAGTCACTGTTACGTTCTTGGCGTTGGTCTGTGGAGGGTATATAACCACTCCCACCGATCACGCCCTTTGCTAGGCAATCCGCCTATCAGCATGAGACTGCCTCTGCTCCTGTCGTCCGAATCCAGTTCCTGCCGGAAGACTTCAGCCACCGGACTCCTGTCGTCGAGGGACGCCCATCGGACCTCCGCTTCTGCCGACGAGCGACGCCCATCGAATCTCCGCTTCCTGCATCTGATCTGCTTCAAGCTTCGGAAACGGTCCTGAACAACGGGGAGGATTCCCCAGCCAGCTAAGTCAGCGCAGCCGAGGCCTCGAGCGTGCGTGACTGATTGCATTGTTAAACTAACTCCTAAACCAAGTGTGCTGGGCATTACTGGCTAATGTAATATTGGAATAGTTATGAAAGGGCTATTAACCGTTATTCACTTCTGTGCAAGCATATGTTAAAAGAACTACTAACGCGTTTATACTCGCATGTTACGCAACTTGTTTACGAACTATTAACCCTCTGCAAACCTTGAGAAGGCATTGCAAACCATAAAACACCTTTTATAAACCTGCGTGTGCCGCAGCGCTAGGAAAGCAGGAAGGAACTTTCGATAGAGAGGCTTTAATCTCTATGGTCTTAAGTTTCACAATGTTTCCCGTTTATCCACGTTTGAATAACTATACATCCAGCGTGTAGCTTTTATGTAAGTGACTTATCCACATCAGCTAGACGTAACACAAGTATGAGTGTATTCTAATCCACATCTAATACCCTGTATGTTTGTTGATTGTTCGGTTGAGGAGGCTAAGCGTGCTGATACTTCTTGTTCTTCTCTCACACAGTCTTGAGGCGTTCCCTGGGTCTTCCAGTCCCTGCATTCACCAGCTCCAGGAAGAATAACCAGTGAGGGAGGTCCGCTACCACGCTAGCTGTCTTTTATTATTTTGTCCCAACCCCCATTCCCCTTGACGTGCTTCTTGGGGAGTAATTTACTGTTCTCAAAGGAGAACGGCATTGGGAGTGGTCGGACTGTCGTCTTCATCGCTCCTGCTGGGCCTAGATACCTCAGGTTAGTGCATGTGTGTGTTTGGCATCTGACAGGGAGGTCATAAGCAGTGCATTGCGGGGGCGCAAGTTACAGTTAACTCGGGTAACTATAATGGCTGAATTTCTCTGGTTTTGTACGAGTGAAATGTCAGTCTAACTATAAAGTCCCTGTAACCTTTGTTTTTTTTTGTGAATTTCTAAAGTTTTTTAAATTTTGTTTAACTATAATATCCCTGTAACTTTTGATTTTTTTAATGAATTTCTAAGGTTTTTTTAAATGCTAATTCCTAACTATAACGTCCGTGTAACCTTTGGATTTTTTTAGTGAATTTCTAAGGTTTTTTAACGAGCAGTCGCGTTTGCAGAGTAGTGGACCAGCTCTCAGGAATCCCGCTGTGCAGGGCTCATAAGAGGTACCAAGAAGGCTTCTTGGCCCTCAAGGTCCCTCTGGAGCCAAGAGGACTTTATCCCCAGCTAGTAGTGTGCCAGGAGGCACGTTCGCAGAATGGTGGAGGAAAGGGTCGTGGCCTTTGACAACTTCTCAGCAATCCTGCTGTGTGGGACTTACTGAAGGTAACAGGAGGGGTAGTTGGCACCCAAGGATGTCCTTGGGGCCAACTACCCCTCCTATTACCTCCAGTAAGTCCAACACAGTAGCATTGCTGAGTTCTGATAGCAGGCCACTCCCCCTTTCCCTGCCACTCTGCAAACGCGCCTCCTGGCACGCTTTTGGTTGAGGGATGAAGTCCCCTTTGCTGCTGAGGGTCCTTAGGGGCCAACTAGCCCACCTGTTACCTGTAATGTGGAGGTGGTGGTCCCGGGGCAGCGGGGGCGCGTGGCCCCCCCGCATTTCAATACACTAGCCCGAGGGGGTGGTTGTCCCTGGGGCTGCGTGGGGGGCAGGAGCCCCCCCACACTCTTTATTATACAATTAGCCCCGGGAGGTGGCGGTCCCTGGAGCTGAAGGGGCCCATGTGGCCCCGCATTATTACTTCAGATTGCCCCCGGGACCTGGCCCACCCGGGGGCCTAATTAAACAAAGCTCGAGAGACCGCGCTTTGGATTAAAAAAAAAAGAATTCGGCAGGATTCGCAGATCAACAGCAATTCCCACCAAAATGTTTTTTTTTAAAAATGCTTTATTTGGCCCTGGGGTCCCTATGGGACCCCCTGAACAGGCCCTGGGGGTCTGGGTGTTTCTTGTTTTTTCAACAAAAAAAATTGTGACTCGGTTGAACAGAGTCACAAGATGGCTGCCAACATTTTCTTGCTCACTTTGCCACTGGATTCAAGCTAGCCTGGCTGATGAGGGCTGTTAGCCCGAAACCGGTCCCAGGATGCTTGTTTCCGGTCCTTGGAAGACATGGCTTGGCAGTTCGGGCTGGACTGTTCCCATGAGGCACAGGGTCAAGACTGATTTGCATATAGCTGTGTCTGAACTGGGGTGGCGAAGTGAGCTAAAGAACGATGATGGATTCAAACCAGATTTAGCTCACACCACCACCCCAGTTCAGACATGGCCATATGCAAATCAGTCTGACCCTGTGCCTCATGGGAACAGTCCAGCCCGAACTGCCAAGCCATGTCTTCCCTGGACCGGAAACAAGCATCCTAGGACCGGTTTCTGGCATTTCAGCCGTCATCAGCCAGGCTTGCTTGAATCCAGTGGCAAAGTGAGCAAGGGACCCACGTCTGGGCATACCCCGCCAACTTAGGGTGAACAAGCGATACAAAAGGGGATGACGGACGGAACGTTTGAGCCAATCAAACACTCACCCCCAGTCAACTGATCTGGGTTTAATCCATCATCATTCTTTAGCTCACTCCACCACCCCAGTTCAGACATGGCCATATGCAAATCAGTCTGACCCTGTGCCTCATGGGAACAGTCCAGCCCGAACTGCCAAGCCATGTCTTCCCTGGACCGGAAACAAGCATCCTAGGACCGGTTTCTGGCATTTCAGCCGTCATCAGCCAGGCTTGCTTGAATCCAGTGGCAAAGTGAGCAAGGGACCCACGTCTGGGCATACCCCCGCCAACTTAGGGCGAACAAAGCGATACAAAAGGGGATGATGGACGGAACGTTTGAGCCAATCAAACACTCACCCCAGTCAACTGATCTGGGTTTAATCCATCATCATTCTTTAGCTCACTCCACCACCCCAGTTCAGACATGGCCATATGCAAATCAGTCTGACCCTGTGCCTCATGGGAACAGTCCAGCCCGAACTGCCAAGCCATGTCTTCCCTGGACCGGAAACAAGCATCCTAGGACCGGTTTCTGGCATTTCAGCCGTCATCAGCCAGGCTTGCTTGAATCCAGTGGCAAAGTGAGCAAAGGACCCATGTCTGGGCATACCCCGCCAACTTAGGGCGAACAAAGTGATACAAAAGGGGATGATGGACGGAACGTTTGAGCCAATCAAACACTCACCCCCAGTCAACTGATCTGGGTTTAATCCATCATCATTCTTTAGCTCACTCCACCACCCCAGTTCAGACATGGCCATATGCAAATCAGTCTGACCCTGTGCCTCATGGGAGCAGTCCAGCCCGAACTGCCAAGCCATGTCTTCCCTGGACCGGAAACAAGCATCCTAGGACCGGTTTCTGGCATTTCAGCCATCATCAGCCAGGCTTGCTTGAATCCAGTGGCAAAGTGAGCAAGGGACCCACGTCTGGGCATACCCCCGCCAACTTAGGGCGAACAAAGCGATACAAAAGGGGATGATGGACGGAACGTTTGAGCCAATCAAACACTCACACCCAGTCAACTGATCTGGGTTTAATCCATCATCATTCTTTAGCTCACTCCACCACCCCAGTTCAGACATGGCCATATGCAAATCAGTCTGACCCTGTGCCTCATGGGAACAGTCCAGCCCGAACTGCCAAGCCATGTCTTCCCTGGACCAGAAACAAGAATCCTAGGACCGGTTTCTGGCATTTCAGCCGTCATCAGCCAGGCTTGCTTGAATCCAGTGGCAAAGTGAGCAAGGGACCCACGTCTGGGCATACCCCCGCCAACTTAGGGCGAACAAAGCGATACAAAGGGATGATGGACGGAACGTTTGAGCCAATCAAACACTCACCCCAAGTCAACTGATCTGGGTTTAATCCATCATCATTCTTTAGCTCACTCCACCACCCCAGTTCAGACATGGCCAAATGCAAATCAGTCTGACCCTGTGCCTCATGGGAACAGTCCAGCCCGAACTGCCAAGCCATGTCTTCCCTGGACCGGAAACAAGCATCCTAGGACCGGTTTCTGGCATTTCAGCCGTCATCAGCCAGGCTTGCTTGAATCCAGTGGCAAAGTGAGCAAGGGACCCACGTCTGGGCATACCCCCGCCAACTTAGGGCGACCAAAGCGATACAAAAGGGGATGATGGACGGAGCGTTTGAGCCAATCAAACACTCACCCCCAGTCAACTGATCTGGGTTTAATCCATCATCATTCTTTAGCTCACTCCACCACCCCAGTTCAGACATGGCCATATGCAAATCAGTCTGACCCTGTGCCTCATGGGAACAGTCCAGCCCGAACTGCCAAGCCATGTCTTCCCTGGACCGGAAACAAGCATCCTAGGACCGGTTTCTGGCATTTCAGCCGTCATCAGCCAGGCTTACTTGAATCCAGTGGCAAAGTGAGCAAGGGACCCACGTCTGGGCATACCCCCGCCAACTTAGGGCGAACAAAGCGATACAAAAGGGGATGATCGACGGAGCGTTTGAGCCAATCAAACACTCACCCCAGTCAACTGATCTGGGTTTAATCCATCATCATTCTTTAGCTCACTCCACCACCCCAGTTCAGACATGGCCATATGCAAATCAGTCTGACCCTGTGCCTCATGGGAACAGTCCAGCCCGAACTGCCAAGCCATGTCTTCCTGGACCGGAAACAAGCATCCTAGGACCGGTTTCTGGCATTTCAGCCGTTATCAGCCAGGCTTGCTTGAATCCAGTGGCAAAGTGAGCAAGGGACCCACGTCTGGGCATACCCCGCCAACTTAGGGCGAACAAAGCGATACAAAAGGGGATGATGGACGGAACGTTTGAGCCAATCAAACACTCACCCCCAGTCAACTGATCTGGGTTTAATCCATCATCATTCTTTAGCTCACTCCACCACCCCAGTTCAGACATGGCCATATGCAAATCAGTCTGACCCTGTGCCTCATGGGAACAGTCCAGCCCGAACTGCCAAGCCATGTCTTCCCTGGACCGGAAACAAGCATCCTAGGACCGGTTTCTGGCATTTCAGCCGTCATCAGCCAGGCTTGCTTGAATCCAGTGGCAAAGTGAGCAAGGGACCCACGTCTGGGCATACCCCGCCAACTTAGGGCGAACAAAGCGATACAAAAGGGGATGATGGACGGAACGTTTGAGCCAATCAAACACTCACCCCCAGTCAACTGATCTGGGTTTAATCCATCATCATTCTTTAGCTCACTCCACCACCCCAGTTCAGACATGGCCATATGCAAATCAGTCTGACCCTGTGCCTCATGGGAACAGTCCAGCCCGAACTGCCAAGCCATGTCTTCCTGGACCGAAAACAAGCATCCTAGGACCGGTTTCTGGCATTTCAGCCGTCATCAGCCAGGCTTGCTTGAATCCAGTGGCAAAGTGAGCAAGGGACCCACGTCTGGGCATACCCCGCCAACTTAGGGCGAACAAAGTGATACAAAGGGGATGATGGACGGAACGTTTGAGCCAATCAAACACTCACCCCAGTCAACTGATCTGGGTTTAATCCATCATCATTCTTTAGCTCACTCCACCACCCCAGTTCAGACATGGCCATATGCAAATCAGTCTGACCCTGTGCCTCATGGGAACAGTCCAGCCCGAACTGCCAAGCCATGTCTTCCCTGGACCGGAAACAAGCATCCTAGGACCGGTTTCTGGCATTTCAGCCGTCATCAGCCAGGCTTGCTTGAATCCAGTGGCAAAGTGAGTAAGGGACCCACGTCTGGGCATACCCCGCCAACTTAGGGCGAACAAAGCGATACAAAGGGGATGATGGACGGAACGTTTGAGCCAATCAAACACTCACCCCCAGTCAACTGATCTGGGTTTAATCCATCATCATTCTTTAGCTCACTCCACCACCCCAGTTCAGACATGGCCATATGCAAATCAGTCTGACCCTGTGCCTCATGGGAACAGTCCAGCCCGAACTGCCAAGCCATGTCTTCCCTGGACCGGAAACAAGCATCCTAGGACCGGTTTCTGGCATTTCAGCCGTCATCAGCCAGGCTTGCTTGAATCCAGTGGCAAAGTGAGGAACTGCCAAGCCATGTCTTCCCTGGACCGGAAACAAGCATCCTAGGACCGGTTTCTGGCATTTCAGCCATCATCAGCCAGGCTTGCTTGAATCCAGTGGCAAAGTGAGCAAAGCAAGCCTGGCTGATGACGGCTGAAATGCCAGAAACCGGTCCTAGGATGCTTGTTTCCGGTCCAGGGAAGACATGGCTTGGCAGTTCGGGCTGGACTGTTACCATGAGGCACAGGGTCAGACTGATTTGCATATGGCCATGTCTGAACTGGGGTGGTGGAGTGAGCTAAAGAATGATGATGGATTAAACCCAGAGCAGTTGACTGGGGGTGAGTGTTTGATTGGCTCAAACGTTCCGTCCATCATCCCCATTTGTATCGCTTTGGTCGCCCTAAGTTGGCGGGGGTATGCCCAGACGTGGGTCCCTTGCTCACTTTGCCACTGGATTCAAGCAAGCCTGGCTGATGACGGCTGAAATGCCAGAAACCGGTCCTAGGATGCTTGTTTCCGGTCCAGGGAAGACATGGCTTGGCAGTTCGGGCTGGACTGTTCCCATGAGGCACAGGGTCAGACTGATTTGCATATGGCCATGTCTGAACTGGGGTGGTGGAGTGAGCTAAAGAATGATGATGGATTAAACCCAGATCAGTTGACTGGGGGTGAGTGTTTGATTGGCTCAAACGCTCCGTCCATCATCCCCTTTGTATCGCTTTGGTCGCCCTAAGTTGGCGGGGTATGCCCAGACGTGGGTCCCTTGCTCACTTTGCCACTGGATTCAAGCAAGCCTGGCTGATGACGGCTGAAATGCCAGAAACCTGTCCTAGGATGCTTGTTTCCGGTCCAGGGAAGACATGGCTTGGCAGTTCGGGCTGGACTGTTCCCATGAGGCACAGGGTCAGACTGATTTGCATATGGCCATGTCTGAACTGGGGTGGTGGAGTGAGCTAAAGAATGATGATGGATTAAACCCAGATCAGTTGACTGGGGGTGAGTGTTTGATTGGCTCAAACGCTCCGTCCATCATCCCCTTTTGTATCGCTTTGGTCGCCCTAAGTTGGCGGGGGTATGCCCAGACGTGGGTCCCTTGCTCACTTTGCCACTGGATTCAAGCAAGCCTGGCTGATGACGCCTGAAATGCCAGAAACCGGTCCTAGGATGCTTGTTTCCGGTCCAGGGAAGACATGGCTTGGCAGTTCGGGCTGGACTGTTCCCATGAGGCACAGGGTCAGACTGATTTGCATATGGCCATGTCTGAACTGGTGTGGTGGAGTGAGCTAAAGAATGATGATGGATTAAACCCAGATCAGTTGACTGGGGTGAGTGTTTGATTGGCTCAAACGTTCCGTCCATCATCCCTTTTGTATCGCTTTGGTCGCCCTAAGTTGGCGGGGGTATGCCCAGACGTGGGTCCCTTGCTCACTTTGCCACTGGATTCAAGCAAGCCTGGCTGATGACGGCTGAAATGCCAGAAACCGGTCCTAGGATGCTTTGTTTCCGGTCCAGGGAAGACATGGCTTGGCAGTTCGGGCTGGACTGTTCCCATGAGGCACAGGGTCAGACTGATTTGCATATGGCCATGTCTGAACTGGGAGTGGTGGAGTGAGCTAAAGAATGATGATGGATTAAACCCAGATCAGTTGACTGGGGGTGAGTGTTTGATTGGCTCAAATGTTCCGTCCATCATCCCCTTTGTATCGCTTTGGTCTCCCTAAGTTGGCGGGGTATGCCCAGACGTGGGTCTCTTGCTCACTTTGCCACTGGATTCAAGCAAGCCTGGCTGATGACGGCTGAAATGCCAGAAACCGGTCCTAGGATGCTTGTTTCCGGTCCAGGGAAGACATGGCTTGGCAGTTCGGGCTGGACTGTTCCCATGAGGCACAGGGTCAGACTGATTTGCATATGGCCATGTCTGAACTGGGGTGGTGGAGTGAGCTAAAGAATGATGATGGATTAAACCCAGATCAGTTGACTGGGGGTGAGTGTTTGATTGGCTCAAACGTTCCGTCCATCATCCCCTTTGTATCGCTTTGGTCGCCCCTAAGTTGGCGGGGTATGCCCAGACGTGGGTCCCTTGCTCACTTTGCCACTGGATTCAAGCAAGCCTGGCTGATGACGGCTGAAATGCCAGAAACCGGTCCTAGGATGCTTGTTTCCGGTCCAGGGAAGACATGGCTTGGCAGTTCGGGCTGGACTGTTCCCATGAGGCACAGGGTCAGACTGATTTGCATATGGCCATGTCTGAACTGGGGTGGTGGAGTGAGCTAAAGAATGATGATGGATTAAACCCAGATCAGTTGACTGGGGTGAGTGTTTGATTGGCTCAAACGTTCCGTCCATCATCCCCTTTGTATCGCTTTGGTCGCCCTAAGTTGGCGGGGTATGCCCAGACGTGGGTCCCTTGCTCACTTTGCCACTGGATTCAAGCAAGCCTGGCTGATGACGGCTGAAATGCCAGAAACCGGTCCTAGGATGCTTGTTTCCGGTCCAGGGAAGACATGGCTTGGCAGTTCGGGCTGGACTGTTCCCATGAGGCACAGGGTCAGACTGATTTGCATATGGCCATGTCTGAACTGGGGTGGTGGAGTGAGCTAAAGAATGATGATGGATTAAACCCAGATCAAGTTGACTGGGGGTGAGTGTTTGATTGGCTCAAACGTTCCGTCCATCATCCCCTTTTGTATCGCTTTGGTCGCCCTAAGTTGGCGGGGGTATGCCCAGACGTGGGTCCCTTGCTCACTTTGCCACTGGATTCAAGCAAGCCTGGCTGATGACGGCTGAAATGCCAGAAACCGGTCCTAGGATGCTTGTTTCTGGTCCAGGGAAGACATGGCTTGGCAGTTCGGGCTGGACTGTTCCCATGAGGCACAGGGTCAGACTGATTTGCATATGGCCATGTCTGAACTGGGGTGGTGGAGTGAGCTAAAGAATGATGATGGATTAAACCCAGATCAGTTGACTGGGGGTGAGTGTTTGATTGGCTCAAACGTTCCGTCCATCATCCCCATTAGTATCGCTTTGGTCGCCCTAAGTTGGCGGGGGTATGCCCAGACGTGGGTCCCTTGCTCACTTTGCCACTGGATTCAAGCAAGCCTGGCTGATGACGGCTGAAATGCCAGAAACCGGTCCTAGGATGCTTGTTTCCGGTCCAGGGAAGACATGGCTTGGCAGTTTGGGCTGGACTGTTCCGTTCCCATGAGGCACAGGGTCAGACTGATTTGCATATGGCCATGTCTGAACTGGGGTGGTGGAGTGAGCTAAAGAATGATGATGGATTAAACCCAGATCAGTTGACTGGGGGTGAGTGTTTGATTGGCTCAAACGTTCCGTCCATCATCCCCTTTTGTATCGCTTTGGTCGCCCTAAGTTGGCGGGGGTATGCCCAGACGTGGGTCCCTTGCTCACTTTGCCACTGGATTCAAGCAAGCCTGGCTGATGACGGCTGAAATGCCAGAAACCGGTCCTAGGATGCTTGTTTCCGGTCCAGGGAAGACATGGCTTGGCAGTTCGGGCTGGACTGTTCCCATGAGGCACAGGGTCAGACTGATTTGCATATGGCCATGTCTGAACTGGGGTGGTGGAGTGAGCTAAAGAATGATGATGGATTAAACCCAGTTCAGTTGACTGGGGGTGAGTGTTTGATTGGCTCAAACGTTCCGTCCATCATCCCCTTTGTATCGCTTTGGTCGCCCTAAGTTGGCGGGGTATGCCCAGACGTGGGTCCCTTGCTCACTTTGCCACTGGATTCAAGCAAGCCTGGCTGATGACGGCTGAAATGCCAGAAACCGGTCCTAGGATGCTTGTTTCCGGTCCAGGAAAGACATGGCTTGGCAGTTCGGGCTGGACTGTTCCCATGAGGCACAGGGTCAGACTGATTTGCATATGGCCATGTCTGAACTGGGGTGGTGGAGTGAGCTAAAGAATGATGATGGATTAAACCCAGATCAGTTGACTGGGGGTGAGTGTTTGATTGGCTCAAACGTTCCGTCCATCATCCCCTTTGTATCGCTTTGGTCGCCCTAAGTTGGCGGGGGTATGCCCAGACGTGGGTCCCTTGCTCACTTTGCCACTGGATTCAAGCAAGCCTGGCTGATGACGGCTGAAATGCCAGAAACCGGTCCTAGGATGCTTGTTTCCGGTCCAGGGAAGACATGGCTTGGCAGTTCGGGCTGGACTGTTCCCATGAGGCACAGGGTCAGACTGATTTGCATATGGCCATGTCTGAACTGGGGTGGTGGAGTGAGCTAAAGAATGATGATGGATTAAACCCAGATCAGTTGACTGGGGGTGAGTGTTTGATTGGCTCAAACGTTCCGTCCATCATCCCCTTTTGTATCGCTTTGGTCGCCCTAAGTTGGCGGGGGTATGCCCAGACGTGGGTCCCTTGCTCACTTTGCCACTGGATTTAAGCAAGCCTGGCTGATGACGGCTGAAATGCCAGAAACCGGTCCTAGGATGCTTGTTTCCGGTCCAGGGAAGACATGGCTTGGCAGTTCGGGCTGGACTGTTCCCATGAGGCACAGGGTCAGACTGATTTGCATATGGCCATGTCTGAACTGGGGTGGTGGAGTGAGCTAAAGAATGATGATGGATTAAACCCAGATCAGTTGACTGGGGGTGAGTGTTTGATTGGCTCAAACGTTCCGTCCATCATCCCCTTTGTATCGCTTTGGTCGCCCTAAGTTGGCGGGGGTATGCCCAGACGTGGGTCCCTTGCTCACTTTGCCACTGGATTCAAGCAAGCCTGGCTGATGACGGCTGAAATGCCAGAAACCGGTCCTAGGATGCTTGTTTCCGGTCCAGGGAAGACATGGCTTGGCAGTTCGGGCTGGACTGTTCCCATGAGGCACAGGGTCAGACTGATTTGCATATGGCCATGTCTGAACTGGGGTGGTGGAGTGAGCTAAAGAATGATGATGGATTAAACCCAGATCAGTTGACTGGGGGTGAGTGTTTGATTGGCTCAAACGTTCCGTCCATCATCCCCTTTTGTATCGCTTTGGTCGCCCTAAGTTGGCGGGGTATGCCCAGACGTGGGTCCCTTGCTCACTTTGCCACTGGATTCAAGCAAGCCTGGCTGATGACGGCTGAAATGCCAGAAACCGGTCCTAGGATGCTTGTTTCCGGTCCAGGGAAGACATGGCTTGGCAGTTCGGGCTGGACTGTTCCCATGAGGCACAGGGTCAGACTGATTTGCATATGGCCATGTCTGAACTGGGGTGGTGGAGTGAGCTAAAGAATGATGATGGATTAAACCCAGATCAAGTTGACTGGGGGTGAGTGTTTGATTGGCTCAAACGTTCCGTCCATCATCCCCTTTTGTATCGCTTTGGTCGCCCTAAGTTGGCGGGGGTATGCCCAGACGTGGGTCCCTTGCTCACTTTGCCACTGGATTCAAGCAAGCCTGGCTGATGACGGCTGAAATGCCAGAAACCGGTCCTAGGATGCTTGTTTCCGGTCCAGGGAAGACATGGCTTGGCAGTTCGGGCTGGACTGTTCCCATGAGGCACAGGGTCAGACTGATTTGCATATGGCCATGTCTGAACTGGGGTGGTGGAGTGAGCTAAAGAATGATGATGGATTAAACCCAGATCAGTTGACTGGGGGTGAGTGTTTGATTGGCTCAAACGTTCCGTCCATCATCCCCTTTTGTATCGCTTTGGTCGCCCTAAGTTGGCGGGGGTATGCCCAGACGTGGGTCCCTTGCTCACTTTGCCACTGGATTCAAGCAAGCCTGGCTGATGACGGCTGAAATGCCAGAAACCGGTCCTAGGATGCTTGTTTCCGGTCCAGGGAAGACATGGCTTGGCAGTTCGGGCTGGACTGTTCCCATGAGGCACAGGGTCAGACTGATTTGCATATGGCCATGTCTGAACTGGGGTGGTGGAGTGAGCTAAAGAATGATGATGGATTAAACCCAGATCAGTTGACTGGGGGTGAGTGTTTGATTGGCTCAAACGTTCCGTCCATCATCCCCTTTGTATCGCTTTGGTCGCCCTAAGTTGGCGGGGGTATGCCCAGACGTGGGTCCCTTGCTCACTTTGCCACTGGATTCAAGCAAGCCTGGCTGATGACGGCTGAAATGCCAGAAACCGGTCCTAGGATGCTTGTTTCCGGTCCAGGGAAGACATGGCTTGGCAGTTCGGGCTGGACTGTTCCCATGAGGCACAGGGTCAGACTGATTTGCATATGGCCATGTCTGAACTGGGGTGGTGGAGTGAGCTAAAGAATGATGATGGATTAAACCCAGATCAGTTGACTGGGGGTGAGTGTTTGATTGGCTCAAACGTTCCGTCCATCATCCCCTTTTGTATCGCTTTGGTCGCCCTAAGTTGGCGGGGGTATGCCCAGACGTGGGTCCCTTGCTCACTTTGCCACTGGATTCAAGCAAGCCTGGCTGATGATGGCTGAAATGCCAGAAACCGGTCCTAGGATGCTTGTTTCCGGTCCAGGGAAGACATGGCTTGGCAGTTCGGGCTGGACTGTTCCCATGAGGCACAGGGTCAGACTGATTTGCATATGGCCATGTCTGAACTGGGGTGGTGGAGTGAGCTAAAGAATGATGATGGATTAAACCCAGATCAGTTGACTGGGGTGAGTGTTTGATTGGCTCAAACGTTCCGTCCATCATCCCCTTTTGTATCGCTTTGGTCGCCCTAAGTTGGCGGGGGTATGCCCAGACGTGGGTCCCTTGCTCACTTTGCCACTGGATTCAAGCAAGCCTGGCTGATGACGGCTGAAATGCCAGAAACCGGTCCTAGGATGCTTGTTTCCGGTCCAGGGAAGACATGGCTTGGCAGTTCGGGCTGGACTGTTCCCATGAGGCACAGGGTCAGACTGATTTGCATATGGCCATGTCTGAACTGGGGTGGTGGAGTGAGCTAAAGAATGATGATGGATTAAACCCAGATCAAGTTGACTGGGGGTGAGTGTTTGATTGGCTCAAACGTTCCGTCCATCATCCCCTTTTGTATCGCTTTGGTCGCCCTAAGTTGGCGGGGTATGCCCAGACGTGGGTCCCTTGCTCACTTTGCCACTGGATTCAAGCAAGCCTGGCTGATGACGGCTGAAATGCCAGAAACCGGTCCTAGGATGCTTGTTTCCGGTCCAGGGAAGACATGGCTTGGCAGTTCGGGCTAGACTGTTCCCATGAGGCACAGGGTCAGACTGATTTGCATATGGCCATGTCTGAACTGGGGTGGTGGAGTGAGCTAAAGAATGATGATGGATTAAACCCAGATCAGTTGACTGGGGGTGAGTGTTTGATTGGCTCAAACGTTCCGTCCATCATACCCTTTTGTATCGCTTTGGTCGCCCTAAGTTGGCGGGGGTATGCCCAGACGTGGGTCCCTTGCTCACTTTGCCACTGGATTCAAGCAAGCCTGGCTGATGACGGCTGAAATGCCAGAAACCGGTCCTAGGATGCTTGTTTCCGGTCCAGGGAAGACATGGCTTGGCAGTTCGGGCTGGACTGTTCCCATGAGGCACAGGGTCAGACTGATTTGCATATGGCCATGTCTGAACTGGGGTGGTGGAGTGAGCTAAAGAATGATGATGGATTAAACCCAGATCAGTTGACTGGGGGTGAGTGTTTGATTGGCTCAAACGTTCCGTCCATCATCCCCTTTTGTATCGCTTTGGTCGCCCTAAGTTGGCGGGGGTATGCCCAGACGTGGGTCCCTTGCTCACTTTGCCACTGGATTCAAGCAAGCCTGGCTGATGACGGCTGAAATGCCAGAAACCGGTCCTAGGATGCTTGTTTCCGGTCCAGGAAAGACATGGCTTGGCAGTTCGGGCTGGACTGTTCCCATGAGGCACAGGGTCAGACTGATTTGCATATGGCCATGTCTGAACTGGGGTGGTGGAGTGAGCTAAAGAATGATGATGGATTAAACCCAGATCAGTTGACTGGGGGTGAGTGTTTGATTGGCTCAAACGTTCCGTCCATCATCCCCTTTGTATCGCTTTGGTCGCCCTAAGTTGGCGGGGTATGCCCAGACGTGGGTCCCTTGCTCACTTTGCCACTGGATTCAAGCAAGCCTGGCTGATGACGGCTGAAATGCCAGAAACCGGTCCTAGGATGCTTGTTTCCGGTCCAGGGAAGACATGGCTTGGCAGTTCGGGCTGGACTGTTCCCATGAGGCACAGGGTCAGACTGATTTGCATATGGCCATGTCTGAACTGGGGTGGTGGAGTGAGCTAAAGAATGATGATGGATTAAACCCAGATCAGTTGACTGGGGGTGAGTGTTTGATTGGCTCAAACGTTCCGTCCATCATCCCCTTTTGTATCGCTTTGGTCGCCCTAAGTTGGCGGGGGTATGCCCAGACGTGGGTCCCTTGCTCACTTTGCCACTGGATTTAAGCAAGCCTGGCTGATGACGGCTGAAATGCCAGAAACCGGTCCTAGGATGCTTGTTTCCGGTCCAGGGAAGACATGGCTTGGCAGTTCGGGCTGGACTGTTCCCATGAGGCACAGGGTCAGACTGATTTGCATATGGCCATGTCTGAACTGGGGTGGTGGAGTGAGCTAAAGAATGATGATGGATTAAACCCAGATCAGTTGACTGGGGTGAGTGTTTGATTGGCTCAAACGTTCCGTCCATCATCCCCTTTTGTATCGCTTTGGTCGCCCTAAGTTGGCGGGGGTATGCCCAGACGTGGGTCCCTTGCTCACTTTGCCACTGGATTCAAGCAAGCCTGGCTGATGACGGCTGAAATGCCAGAAACCGGTCCTAGGATGCTTGTTTCCGGTCCAGGGAAGACATGGCTTGGCAGTTCGGGCTGGACTGTTCCCATGAGGCACAGGGTCAGACTGATTTGCATATGGCCATGTCTGAACTGGGGTGGTGGAGTGAGCTAAAGAATGATGATGGATTAAACCCAGATCAGTTGACTGGGGGTGAGTGTTTGATTGGCTCAAACGTTCCGTCCATCATCCCCTTTTGTATCGCTTTGGTCGCCCTAAGTTGGCGGGGGTATGCCCAGACGTGGGTCCCTTGCTCACTTTGCCACTGGATTCAAGCAAGCCTGGCTGATGACGGCTGAAATGCCAGAAACCGGTCCTAGGATGCTTGTTTCCGGTCCAGGGAAGACATGGCTTGGCAGTTCGGGCTGGACTGTTCCCATGAGGCACAGGGTCAGACTGATTTGCATATGGCCATGTCTGAACTGGGGTGGTGGAGTGAGCTAAAGAATGATGATGGATTAAACCCAGATCAGTTGACTGGGGGTGAGTGTTTGATTGGCTCAAACGTTCCGTCCATCATCCCCTTTTGTATCGCTTTGGTCGCCCCTAAGTTGGCGGGGGTATGCCCAGACGTGGGTCCCTTGCTCACTTTGCCACTGGATTCAAGCAAGCCTGGCTGATGACGGCTGAAATGCCAGAAACCGGTCCTAGGATGCTTGTTTCCGGTCCAGGGAAGACATGGCTTGGCAGTTCGGGCTGGACTGTTCCCATGAGGCACAGGGTCAGACTGATTTGCATATGGCCATGTCTGAACTGGGGTGGTGGAGTGAGCTAAAGAATGATGATGGATTAAACCCAGATCAGTTGACTGGGGGTGAGTGTTTGATTGGCTCAAACGTTCCGTCCATCATCCCCTTTGTATCGCTTTGGTCGCCCTAAGTTGGCGGGGGTATGCCCAGACGTGGGTCCCTTGCTCACTTTGCCACTGGATTCAAGCAAGCCTGGCTGATGACGGCTGAAATGCCAGAAACCGGTCCTAGGATGCTTGCTTCCGGTCCAGGGAAGACATGGCTTGGCAGTTCGGGCTGGACTGTTCCCATGAGGCACAGGGTCAGACTGATTTGCATATGGCCATGTCTGAACTGGGGTGGTGGAGTGAGCTAAAGAATGATGATGGATTAAACCCAGATCAGTTGACTGGGGGTGAGTGTTTGATTGGCTCAAACGTTCCGTCCATCATCCCCTTTTGTATCGCTTTGGTCGCCCTAAGTTGGCGGGGGTATGCCCAGACGTGGGTCCCTTGCTCACTTTGCCACTGGATTCAAGCAAGCCTGGCTGATGACGGCTGAAATGCCAGAAACCGGTCCTAGGATGCTTGTTTCTGGTCCAGGGAAGACATGGCTTGGCAGTTCGGGCTGGACTGTTCCCATGAGGCACAGGGTCAGACTGATTTGCATATGGCCATGTCTGAACTGGGGTGGTGGAGTGAGCTAAAGAATGATGATGGATTAAACCCAGATCAGTTGACTGGGGGTGAGTGTTTGATTGGCTCAAACGTTCCGTCCATCATCCCCTTTTGTATCGCTTTGGTCGCCCTAAGTTGGCGGGGTATGCCCAGACGTGGGTCCCTTGCTCACTTTGCCACTGGATTCAAGCAAGCCTGGCTGATGACGGCTGAAATGCCAGAAACCGGTCCTAGGATGCTTGTTTCCGGTCCAGGGAAGACATGGCTTGGCAGTTCGGGCTGGACTGTTCCCATGAGGCACAGGGTCAGACTGATTTGCATATGGCCATGTCTGAACTGGGGTGGTGGAGTGAGCTAAAGAATGATGATGGATTAAACCCAGATCAGTTGACTGGGGGTGAGTGTTTGATTGGCTCAAACGTTCCGTCCATCATCCCCTTTGTATCGCTTTGGTCGCCCTAAGTTGGCGGGGGTATGCCCAGACGTGGGTCCCTTGCTCACTTTGCCACTGGATTCAAGCAAGCCTGGCTGATGACGGCTGAAATGCCAGAAACCGGTCCTAGGATGCTTGTTTCCGGTCCAGGAAAGACATGGCTTGGCAGTTCGGGCTGGACTGTTCCCATGAGGCACAGGGTCAGACTGATTTGCATATGGCCATGTCTGAACTGGGGTTGTGGAGTGAGCTAAAGAATGATGATGGATTAAACCCAGATCAGTTGACTGGGGTGAGTGTTTGATTGGCTCAAACGCTCCGTCCATCATCCCCTTTTGTATCGCTTTGGTCGCCCTAAGTTGGCGGGGGTATGCCCAGACGTGGGTCCCTTGCTCACTTTGCCACTGGATTCAAGCAAGCCTGGCTGATGACGGCTGAAATGCCAGAAACCGGTCCTAGGATGCTTGTTTCCGGTCCAGGGAAGACATGGCTTGGCAGTTCGGGCTGGACTGTTCCCATGAGGCACAGGGTCAGACTGATTTGCATATGGCCATGTCTGAACTGGGGTGGTGGAAGTGAGCTAAAGAATGATGATGGATTAAACCCAGATCAGTTGACTGGGGGTGAGTGTTTGATTGGCTCAAACGTTCCGTCCATCATCCCTTTGTATTGCTTTGGTCGCCCTAAGTTGGCGGGGGTATGCCCAGACGTGGGTCCCTTGCTCACTTTGCCACTGGATTCAAGCAAGCCTGGCTGATGACGGCTGAAATGCCAGAAACCGGTCCTAGGATGCTTGTTTCCGGTCCAGGGAAGACATGGCTTGGCAGTTCGGGCTGGACTGTTCCCATGAGGCACAGGGTCAGACTGATTTGCGTATGGCCATGTCTGAACTGGGGTGGTGGAGTGAGCTAAAGAATGATGATGGATTAAACCCAGATCAGTTGACTGGGGGTGAGTGTTTGATTGGCTCAAACGTTCCGTCCATCATCCCCTTTTGTATCGCTTTGGTCGCCCTAAGTTGGCGGGGGTATGCCCAGACGTGGGTCCCTTGCTCACTTTGCCACTGGATTCAAGCAAGCCTGGCTGATGACGGCTGAAATGCCAGAAACCGGTCCTAGGATGCTTGTTTCCGGTCCAGGGAAGACATGGCTTGGCAGTTCGGGCTGGACTGTTCCCATGAGGCACAGGGTCAGACTGATTTGCATATGGCCATGTCTGAACTGGGGTGGTGGAGTGAGCTAAAGAATGATGATGGATTAAACCCAGATCAGTTGACTGGGGGTGAGTGTTTGATTGGCTCAAACGTTCCGTCCATCATCCCCTTTTGTATCACTGTATTCAAGCTAGCCTGGCTGATGAGGGCTGTTAGCCCGAAACCGGTCCTAGGATGCTTGTTTCCGGTCCTTGGAAGACATGGCTTGGCAGTTCGGGCTGGACTGTTCCCATGAGGCACAGGGTCAAGACTGATTTGCATATAGCTGTGTCTGAACTGGGGTGGCGAAGTGAGCTAAAGAACGATGATGGATTCAACCCAGATCTGTGACTGGGGGTGAGTGTCTGAAAAGTTTCAGTGCTCCGTCCATCATCTCTTTGTGTTTGAAATGTTGGCAGCCAATAAGATCTCAGGCACTAGATCGAGAGGGTTCGTGCATCCACCGCGGCCACATTTGAATATCTGAGAAATCTTTACATTTCTCAGGAACTACTGAACGGATCTACACCATTTTACAAAAAGAGTGCTTTCTGAACCAAGAGCTACCTTTTCTCAAAATTTGGTGTAATTCTGTTCAGCAGTTCGGGATGTGGCCGTGTGGAAAGTTTCCTATGGAAATTAACATGGAGAAAAAGCGTTTTGGGGACCCCCCCTTTTTCTCAACCCCCGCTTGACAAATCACCCCAAAACTTTCAACACAGCAGCTGCGGGAGTGGCGCATTAGTTTTCGTCACACGACGCCAAAGATATTGGCAAATGAATAAACGCTTTTCCTATAGAAACGAGGTCCTAACTATAATTACCTACTGGGGACCGCCAGTAGGTAATATATATATATATATATATATCAATACACACCAAATAAAACATAGGGCATCAAACACACAACACAAACAGATGTTGTGGTGTTCTCTAATTATAATGTGTGTAAAAATACACACCATCATAGTTCAAGGTAATTTAAAAAGAATTGAAACTTCACTTTAATCACTATTCTTCACTCAGGAACTAATACGGGCATTCTGTGTATTTTGAAATATGTAAGTTAGTCAGAATTACATATTCATTTTCAACATGTACCTGCTCCTCTGGTGAGCCATAGAGCTGGCTGTACAGGGACATGACCTCTATAGCCAGCAACTCCAGCTCCTCTGGCGAGAAGGCTGGGGCCATGTTGCCTGCTTTTCCAGGCATCGTGGCTCCCAGAGGTCAGAAACTGCATTTAAAGTTGAGGGGGAATTGTTGGCTGTAGTGTTGAGATATAAGTGAGTTTTAAAAAAAAATGCTGCATACATGTACACAACGTACGCGATCGTCAATGGAGATGGACACATCCATTGGCTTTCGTACATTGCTATCACACACGTTAGCCTATGGCTGTGTCCGTTGTTGAGTATCACACCCACTACCCGGTCAACTTCCACTACAGCCGTCTGATAACAAATGTCCTGAGGGCGAGATCAGGCGCCCGCTATTTTAGATTGTGAAATAGTGTGTTTGTGAATGTTAAGTGCGTCGTCATCACTCAAAATGGTGGCTACATTGTTTACATATACAAAATGCTAATGTTTTTCATTTGTTTCCCAAAAAAGTGTTATGCAGTGCATTAATGTTGTTAGATGCAATATTTGCACAATCGTTTTTACCGCCATTGAAAGAATTTTCGATTACAAAAAGAAAAGAAAAAATAAGAATGTGTCAATAATACATTTAAAATGTATTCTTTACACATTTAAAACAAAAATTATTTACACATTTAAAAAAAGTAATTAAAAAAAAAATTATACCATACATACTAACGTTCTCTATAATTATGTAAAAATATATATTTATTGAAAATTGGATGAAATGTGTGTTTTAATTTACAATTATGTTAGCAAACATTTGCAACATTTTTATTATTTTAAATGCAGACCTAAGAACCCAGGGAGAGTGAGGAGACGACAGCCTCAAGTGTTCAGACCATTTCCAGACCTTGTCACCATGGAAGAACAGGATATTATCAAAAAATTCAGATTGAATAGGCAAATAATTCTTGATTTATGTCATCAGCTGGAGCCAGATCTTCTGCCTCACAATAGGAACTCCACAGAAAGAACACCAATAGTCAAAATCATGGCAGTACTACATTTTGTGCCCACAGGATCATTCCAATACACTGTGACAGTGTCTGGTGGCATGTCACAAATAACTTTCATTGGTGTGCTACAAGTAGTTCTTTCTTCAATGATGAGACACATTAAGAGATTCATCCAGTTTCCACAAAACAAGGATTTTTCCAATGTGAAGGGAGATTTTTATGCTTTGGGTCGCCTACAACATGTGGTTGGAAGAGCAATTGCTGGCACACATATTGCCTTAGTGCCACCACACGCTATAGAAAAGAAGTCTACCGTAATCAAAAAAAGTCCATTTAATCAATATGCACATTTTCTGCTTACTAGATTTGTAGATCACAAGTGTGTGTGTGCGTTTTCCAGGATCAACCCATGATTCCTTTGTTCTATGGAACAGCAGCATACCCCGGCAATTGTCACAACTTGGACCTGAGAGGGCCTGGCTTGTTGGCAAGTACAATCTGTTAAAATATTGTTTGGTTAATTTCAAGTTGAATGGTCTAAAATAATTTTACAGTTTTTGCCTAAATGTATTTTTTTCTCATATAGGAGACTCAGCTTATCCTAACCGACCATGGTTGTTTGCACTGCTGAGGAGTCCAACATTGCCAGGGAAAGTCTGCTTCAATGAGGCCCATGGAAGAACACGGAGGCCAGTGGAGCGGGCTTTTGGGCTCCTAAAGGCCAGATTTCGATATCTGGATAAGACTGAAGGAGCCCTCCTCTACTCACCCGATAAGGTGTGCCAAATCAAGTTACACAACATAGCCCTGCGATGGAACATCTCATACATTGCAATGCAATGGATTGGAATGATCCTGTGACCACTAAATGGAGTACTGCCATGATTTAGACTATTGGTGTAATTGATGTGGAATTCCTATTGGGGATCAGGAGATCTGGCTCCAGCTGATGACATAAATCAATGATAGTTAGCCCATTTAATCTGATGTATTTGATTATATTCTGTTCTTCCATGGTGTCAAGGTCAAGAATTGTAAATAAGAAAAAGGCAATAAGTATTTGGGTAATGCATGGGTTGTAATGTTTTAGGAAAAAATGACAAAAATGTATTTCTTCCAATTTAATAAACTACAAGCTATTGATTTGTGGTTTTTGTTATTATTGTTCATTTGTAAAAATGTGGGACACATTACCTACATGGACATAATTTATGATTAAACAATCATTTTAATGTTTACATTTGAAAATGTGTGATGTAAAATAAAAAAAATTGAGAAATGAAATACAACAGTCTTTGTCAATTTTGTTTCATTCAACATAACCAAAAATTAAAAATGTAGGATGAAATCAGAACACCAAACCAAAAATAGAAACAATAAATCATGCTGAATGAAACTATTATTGCAGAGCCAAAATTATTTGAAGTCCAATGTCCAACATACAACTGGCATCAGAAAAGTATAAGTGTCTAAAAAATCATCCACAGAGTGAATGGTAGTCGCACACTGGAGGAGATTAGGTTCTGCGTCTCTTGCTGGTGGTGATGAAAGTCTTACCATCCTCTCCTGCTAGTCCGCCTGAACGTCCCCTCCTGCGTGGGGTGTTGGATTCACAGTGACTGGATGAACAGCAACCATCTGAAGTTAAATCCAGACAAGACGGAAGTGATTCTTACGGGAGGCTCCTTAAACCCCTGGAGCTCCCGCTTCTCGCCTAAAGAGCTGGGACAGTCTCCCACTCCTTCCATATCTGCCAAAACCCTGGGAGTCATAATTAATAATGATTTTACTATGAAAACTCAAATAGGATCTGTAATCTCAACATGCTTTTTCCAACTAAGAAAAATAAAGAAAATCAGCAGCTTCCTTACACAGGAAGCAAACACACAGGCAGTACTTGCTATGGTGATATCCCACATCGATTACGCCAATTCACTATACTTCGGCATCCCGGCTTATCTTACCCATCGTCTTCAACTAGTACAGAACCAGGTGGCCAGACTGATTCTTCAGGAAAACAGGCGCCAACATGTCACTCCTCTTCTAGAGAAGCTACACTGGCTCCCTATAACCCAGAGATGCGCCTTCAAGGTGGGATGCATCATCTTTAAATCTCTATACGGCAGAAACCCTAAATTCATCAACAGCTTGATCAACAGGTACACTCCGACCCGCAACCTGCGATCTGCCCATATGCATCTCCTGACTATACCTCCCTTTAAACTGAAACGCTTTGGTGGAACAAGGTTCTCCACACTAGGTCCCAGATACTGGAACTCCCTACCTCTAGAGATTAGATCCTGTACAGACCTCATGATTTTTCGTAAACTCCTGAAAACATGGTTATTTAGACAGGCATACGAGTAACATCTCAGTCCAACACCATCAGAGTAGCGCCAAGAAACCAATCTGGTGTACGTGCGCTCTACAAATTAAGTATAACATAACATAACAGTTGGTGGGACTGAGGTGGGTGCAGCTGTTTCCTCTTGTGGCATGGCCTCCCTTTCTGTGGCTGAGACCGATGTAGTTGGGCCAGATGTAGTTGGACCACAGAAAGGGGAAGATGTTGCTGGAAAAGCCCTGCACATATGGGTGAAAATATCACGCAGCACCCCAGTCAGGGAGCTAACACTAGAGTTCAGATTCTCCATCTGTACATTGTGCTCCCTCTGCAACTGCTTTATATTCCGGGGCTCTGTCAGGACCTGGCCCATCATGTCTTAGAAGTGATGGAGGGATCCCAAGAATTGGTCGAAGGTGGCCTGGGTGACAGTAAACCCAGTGGCCTCACTTTGCTGGCCCACAGATTCCCTCCCACGACCCCTACCACCACTACCCTATGGCCTTGACCCAGTGTTCCCCATGCCACTGATTCCTGCCTGAGCTGGAGCTAGTGGTGGTGGTGTATCAACAGCAGGCAGGACGGGGCACAAGATTGGTGTGATACTGGTTTGGACACAGGAAGTGGAGGTATCCATAGACTGAGGCGTGGTAACAGCTGGGATGGGAAGTGTAGGTGTGGGCCAAGTGAGACTCACTGTAGCTGTCTGTCCAGGCCTACTAGATGGACCAGGCTGATCCTCGTCAATCGGACTTGCAGGACTGTAGTCCTCACTGAAGGCTCGATCCTGGTCTGGAGTGGAGGTATCCTCATTGGTAGATGGATGTCCACGTACTGTGGCTGTTGGACCTATTATGAATTATTGAAAAATACAAATGTTAAAAATCTGGATTATACATCTACCTATTTTTAAGCAAAAATATGAAGCAACCTAAAAGTAATAAGATGATTAGAACGTATACATAATGTATACCAAACATTTCACACAACACAGTAGCTGTGAAACGTAGATGAAACATTTGAAGGCCTGGGAGCTAATATTCTGATATTTACACATCTTAGAAGGATGTATAGCATTAGCCATCATATGAACATTGCAGAGTACATTTTCACAAAAATAACCACTTTTATTCAGCATACAAAATTACATACCTTAAAAAAGTTTAGTAAATAAACTTCAACTTGTGAAACAAATAACAAAGATAGGACAAGATACTAAATTAAAGACAAAAACATTTTCAAAACATAACATGATATAGAGATTGATCAATACATAACACTTTGACATATGTTAAAATGTGATAGGAAAGAGAGAATGAGCAACATGACATTGCAATATGATTTTCACTAAGCAGGCATCATGGTAGTTGAAGTCATTTCACTAAAACATTAACAACACTTGCAAATTTGTAAGTCAAGCATACCTAGAGAAATAATGCTGTTAAAAAGAACAGACATTCACAATATAAAGAACATGTGTGCAATATGTTATTTGGTATAAAAGCACTTACAAGCAACATTTCATCATGTAATCTTATATACAACAAAATACATTCAAACAAAGAAACAAGACAACAAAAGAATTGATATAGATATATATATATATATATATATATATATATATATATATGTATGTATATATATATATACACACACACACACACACACATATATATATATATATATATATATATATATATATATATATATATATATATATATATCGAGATATTTCAAGAGCAAATAGTGAGTGAGATTTAAAAATTGAATCACAAAGTTCAAAGGTTGTCCAGAACAAAGAAAAATAAAACGGACATCCAATACTACTCACTGATGATAAAACTCAAATCCAACTCGGAATTAATTATACGCAACGCTGACAAGGGAGGTAATTTAGTCTTATGGAATAAAACGGACTATATCAAAGAAGCAATGAACCAGCTCCAGGATAGACAATGTTACCACAAATCTGACTAGGCAACTCTTAGGATTACATACAACACATATAGGATGAAACTGATAGCTTGGAAGAACGCAGGGCTACTTACGCCACAAGAATATTTATATTTGCAAAATGACTATCCAGTAACACCTATAATGTACTTTATCCCTAAAATTCATAAAGACCCTATTAACCCGCCTGGAAGACCTATTATTTCAGCAAGAAATAGTCTATTGGAGCATACGTCTGTATATGTGGACTATTTCCTTCAAGACTTTGTAAAAAACTTACCCTCATACATCCGGGATATTGGAGATTTTCTATCTAAAATCCAGAATTGTGAGTGGAGGAATGACTATCTTTTAATAACGTTAGATGTTTCTTCACTCTATACATCTATAAATCATCAGGATGGTATGAGGGCTCTGAAACACTACCTTGACCAGAGACCACCTGAGTTTGCGCATCATAGTAAAATGCTTAGAGATATGGTCGAATTCTGTTTGAATAATAATATCTTTATATTCCAGAACACTTTATTCCAACAACTACGAGGGGTAGCTATGGGGGCCAGCTTCTCCCCCAGTTATGCATGCCTTCACATGGGATGGTGGGAGGAGCTGGTCCTACTCAAAGAACATGAGCAAGCGGTCACCAAAAACATCAGGGTTTGGCTAAGATATATCGATGATCTTTTCATCATCTGGCAGGGGACCCGGCCAGAGGCGGAAAGATTTATCGATAGTCTTAACATCAATAATCTAAATCTAGAGTTCACAGCCACCGTAAGCAATCAATTGGTCAATTTTCTTGATGTACAGGTTTACATCAGGGAAGGTAAAATTGCCACCAGATTACATCGTAAAAAAACTGCTGGAAATGCAGTTTTACATGCTAGGAGCTCTCACCCGCAACATTTAATACAAAGCATACCATATGGTGAGATGATAAGATTGAAACGCATTTGCAGCAACAACGATGATCTTCAGAAGGCCCAATTAGCAAGTCAAAGAAGGTTTCTTGAAAGAGGCTATTCGAAAAAAACTATTTTAACTGCGATAGCCAAAAGTAATGCTATAAAAGAGAAACCCTACTAACACCACAGCTAGAGCCAAATAATCAAGTAAACCCTGAAAATTCAAAAACTTTTAGATTTATCATAGGCTTTAGTAAACAAGCAAGAGCCACTAACAATATTGTCAAGAATAATTGGCCCCTTCTTTTAAGTGATCCAACCATAGGCCATCTATTACCCGCTAGGGCAGCAATTATCTACAGCAAAGCACCATCAATGAGAGATGAGTTAGTCCACAATGATCCATGACACTGTACCAAAACCTCGTGGCTTTCACAACGAAAGGGTTTTTTCAAATGTAGATCATGTAAGGCGTGTGAATATGGGGTCAACAAATCCTCCTATAAAACCCCTTTCAGTGATCAGGAGAAACCCATATTCAGAAGTCTGACATGCAAGTCAGAATTTGTAGTTTATGTGCTGGAGTGTCCCTGTGGCCTACGATATGTAGGAAGTACTATCCTTCAGGGCCACAAGAGGATACTTCAGCACATTAGGGCTATTAAAAATCGTGATCAGACTTACCCAGTGGCCTGTCACTTTGGGGATTCCCATGGAGGGGACCCTAAAGACCTGACATATTTTCTGATCGATTCAGTACCGCCTAACAAAAGAGGAGGTAACAGGCAAATGGCACTTAGAAAGCTAGAAACGAGATATATTCTGGAATTGGACAGTAAGCAGCCAGGGGGTCTCAATGGGATGGAGGATCTTTACACCTGCCTCTGATATGAGACAATGAAAATAGCTGGTAATATATTATATTGTATTATATATATATATACAAATCAAGAGTCATAGCACAGCACTAACAAAACCGCATTTAGCCCCCTTTATAACCATCACAGTTAATTTTATAGGTTTTAGCTTTTTTCTACACAGAGGAGAACCATATAGGGCACTTCATTTTATCAATTATTGCACTTGCACTTTGTTTGAAAAATAACGCAATTGTTTATTGACATTGAATTATTAGTTTGGGTATAATGAATGCTCATTTAAAGATGACATACAGTCAGCAAAGGTTATATTGTTTAAAGAATAACAATGCTCTGATCAGTTTAGCTATAAGATCCAATTCATGAAATCAATGTATTAAACAACGAACAAATATTCACAGTGGTGATTTTAGGCATTTAGACCGTGATATGTTAACAATTGGCTTGGCTCTCTATATATAGTATTGTTCAGAACATTTAACAATGAAGTTTACACCACTAGAATTAAGAGATTTTTTTAGCAAGAGCGGCTATTTTAGATCTATTTAGCATTGGAATTTTAGAATAGAATGTCTATATTTATATCTATTTCTATATCATTATATTTTCTTGTATTATGAATTTATAACAATTGTGTTTCTAGTGTTAGTTATTTATATATTTATATATTTATAATATTACATTTGTAACAGATTGTGTATTTAATGATGATTTGTCGCATTACATTGCTATTTTATCCTTATTTTTCTGCTGATGTGCAGTATGTTTTCTATGTCCATATACCTTGCGTTTAGTTTGCACCAGTCACTTTAAGGAAAAAATGCAAAAAATGGTTTAAAAGCTGACCAACAACTGTGGAACGCGTCATGTGATCAAGGGCCTACGGGCCCGAAACGCGTCATGGCTGTGGTTTATTGAGCTGCCAAAATAAACTACTTACTGCACGAAGTTGTGGTCCGGGCTCCTGTTTTTCCAACGTTAACCGAAAATCGAGAGGAGTTGGTGTTATATATATATATATATTCTCAAAGACAAAGTTACCATGCTTGGAAACGCCAACTCAGGTGAGGGTAAATCCTTTCTTTATTGTGAGTGGCAAAACAGCGCGTTATTTCTCCATATCCATAGCGCCATACGCGCTTCGGGCTGACCGCCCTTGTTCACTGGCAATACATGCAGGCCACCACAAGTGCGAACTAAAAGTCTTTATAACCGCCATCATATGCAAGTGCATTCTGGGTAACGTAGTTCATACAACTCCAAATGGTAGCAGTCGGCACTGTATGCATTCAAATAATCCCAAGTGGGTTTGGATGGAGAATAAAACAACATTGTCCAGCAAATGTTCATCCCACAATAATGGACCACCACCTCCATATGGCCCCCGGTATGGGTGCCATGGTCCGCAGGTTCTGCGGCGGGGCATTTCCGCGATGAGGCACGCCGCAATTTGAATTCACAAAGACAAAGTTACCATGCTTGGAAACGCCAACTCAGGTGAGGGTAAATCCTTTCTTTATTGTGGGTGGCGAAACAGCGCGTTATTTCTCCATATCCATAGCGCCATAAGCGTTTCGGGCTGACCGCCCTTGTTCACTGGCAATACATGCAGGCCACCACAAGTGCGAACTAAAAGTCTTTATAACCGCCATCATATGCAAGTGCATTCTGGGTAAAGTAGTTCATACAACTCCTAATGGTAGCAGTCGGCACTGTATGTATTCAAATAATCCCAAGTGGGTTTGGATGGAGAATAAAACAACATTGTCCAGCAAATGTTCATCCCACAATAATGGACCACCACCACCTCCATATGGCCCCCCGGTATGGGTGCCATGGTCCCCAGGTTCTGCGGCGGGGCATTTCTGCGACGAGGCACGCCGCAATTTCAATTCACAAAGACAAAGTTACCATGCTTGGAAACGCCAACTCAGGTGAGGGTAAATCCTTTCTTTATTGTGGGTGGCAAAACAGCGCGTTATTTCTCCATATCCATAGCGCCATACGCGTTTCGGGCTGACCGCCCTTGTTCACTGGCAATACATGCAGGCCACCACAAGTGCGAACTAAAAGTCTTTATAACCGCCATCATATGCAAGTGCATTCTGGGTAACGTAGTTCATACAACTCCAAATGGTAGCAGTCGGCACTGTATGCATTCAAATAATCCCAAGTGGGTTTGGATGGAGAATAAAACAACATTGTCCAGCAAATGTTCATCCCACAATAATGGACCACCACCTCCATATGGCCCCCCGGTATGGGTGCCATGGTCCGCAGGTTCTGCGGCGGGGCATTTCCGCGATGAGGCACGCCGCAATTTGAATTCACAAAGACAAAGTTACCATGCTTGGAAACGCCAACTCAGGTGAGGGTAAATCCTTTCTTTATTGTGGGTGGCGAAACAGCGCGTTATTTCTCCATATCCATAGCGCCATAAGCGTTTCGGGCTGACCGCCCTTGTTCACTGGCAATACATGCAGGCCACCACAAGTGCGAACTAAAAGTCTTTATAACCGCCATCATATGCAAGTGCATTCTGGGTAAAGTAGTTCATACAACTCCTAATGGTAGCAGTCGGCACTGTATGTATTCAAATAATCCCAAGTGGGTTTGGATGGAGAATAAAACAACATTGTCCAGCAAATGTTCATCCCACAATAATGGACCACCACCACCTCCATATGGCCCCCGGTATGGGTGCCATGGTCCCCAGGTTCTGCGGCGGGGCATTTCTGCGACGAGGCACGCCGCAATTTCAATTCACAAAGACAAAGTTACCATGCTTGGAAACGCCAACTCAGGTGAGGGTAAATCCTTTCTTTATTGTGGGTGGCAAAACAGCGCGTTATTTCTCCATATCCATAGCGCCATACGCGTTTCGGTCTGACCGCCCTTGTTCACTGGCAATACATGCAGGCCACCACAAGTGCGAACTAAAAGTCTTTATAACCGCCATCATATGCAAGTGCATTCTGGGTAAAGTAGTTCATACAACTCCTAATGGTAGCAGTCGGCACTGTATGCATTCAAATAATCCCGCTGTTTTGCCACCCACAATAAAGAAAGGATTTACCCTCACCTGAGTTGGCGTTTCCAAGCATGGTAACTTTGTCTTTGTGAATTCAAATTACGGCGTGCCTCGTCGCGGAAATGCCCCGCCGCAGAACCTGCGACCCGCAAGTGTTTCGCGGTGGTGCAATCCCGCGACCAGGCAATACTTTTTAAGACATTTTTTTGTGAGTGCCGGCGGTGACCCACTTGGGTTTTACTGAACCACCAGTCCCAGGAAGCATTGCTTCAGGTGGTTCACCTGAGCGTTATTATTAGGGGGATTTACTGGTGGTTGCCGCATGCCGGCACGTCACATGGTCTGCCACTGAAGAGGGCATTGGCCCGAAACGCGTCTGGCAGGTTAACCAGAAAAGGACTTTGTTCATGGCGTGTGCCCTTGCTTTGGCGTAATTTCCACCTGGGAGTGCATCCCACCTAGAGGCAACTCTTTTTGTATTTTGTACAGCGGCCTGCCTGGTCGCGGGATTGCACCACCGCGAAACACTTGCGGGTCCGCGGCTGCTTTATTGGGGCAGCTAACTGTGGAACAGGAGGTGCCTGTTATGTGCAGGGGTGCCGGCGCGAACATCGGCAATCCTTTTAAGACATTTTTTGTGAGTGCCGGCGGTGACCCACTTGGGTTTTACTGAACCACCAGTCCCAGGAAGCATTGCTTCAGGTGGTTCACCTGAGCGTTATTATTATGGGGATTTACTGGTGGTTGCCACATGCCGGCACGTCACATGGTCTGCCACTGAAGAGGGCATTGGCCCGAAACGCGTCTGGCAGGTTAACCAGAAAAGGACTTTGTTCATGGCGTGTGCCCTTGCTTTGGCGTAATTTCCACCTGGGAGTGCATCCCACCTAGAGGCAACTCTTTTTGTATTTTGTACAGCGGCCTGCCTGGTCGCGGGATTGCACCACCGCGAAACACTTGCGGGTCCGCGGCTGCTTTATTGGGGCAGCTAACTGTGGAACAGGAGGTGCTTGTTATATGCAGGGGTGCCGGCGCGAACATCGGCAATCCTTTTAAGAAATTTTTGTGAGTGCCGGCGGTGACCCACTTGGGTTTTACTGAACCACCAGTCCCAGGAAGCATTGCTTCAGGTGGTTCACCTGAGCGTTATTATTATGGGGATTTACTGGTCGTTGCCGCATGCCGGCACGTCACATGGTCTGCCACTGAAGAGGGCATTGGCCCAAAACGCGTCTGGCAGGTTAACCAGAAAAGGACTTTGTTCATGGCATGTGCCCTTGCTTTGGCGTAATTTCCACCTGGGAGTGCATCCCACCTAGAGGCAACTCTTTTTGTATTTTGTACAGCGGCCTGCCTGGTCGCGGGATTGCACCACCGCGAAACACTTGCGGGTCCGCGGCTGCTTTATTGGGGCAGCTAACTGTGGAACAGGAGGTGCCTGTTATATGCAGGGGTGCCGGCGCGAACTTCGGCAATCCTTTTTAAGACATTTTTTGTGAGTGCCGGCGGTGACCCACTTGGGTTTTACTGAACCACCTGTCCCAGGAAGCATTGCTTCAGGTGGTTCACCTGAGCGTTATTATTATGGGGATTTACTGGTGGTTGCCGCATGCCGGCACGTCACATGGTCTGCCACTGAAGAGGGCATTGGCCCGAAACGCGTCTGGCAGGTTAACCAGAAAAGGACTTTGTTCATGGCGTGTGCCCTTGCTTTGGCGTAATTTCCACCTGGGAGTGCATCCCACCTAGAGGCAACTCTTTTTGTATTTTGTACAGCGGCCTGCCTTGTCGCTGGATTGCACCACCGCGAAACACTTGCGGGTCCGCGGCTGCTTTATTGGGGCAGCTAACTGTGGAACAGGAGGTGCCTGTTATATGCAGGGGTTCCGGCACGAACATCGGCAATGCTTTTTAAGACATTTTTTGTGAGTGCCGGCGGTGACCCACTTGGGTTTTACTGAACCACCAGTCCCAGGAAGCATTGCTTCAGGTGGTTCACCTGAGCGTTATTATTATGGGGATTTACGGTTGGTTGCCGCATGCCGGCACGTCACATGGTCTGCCACTGAAGAGGGCATTGGCCCGAAACGCGTCAGGCAGGTTAACCAGAAAAGGACTTTGTTCATGGCGTGTGCCCTTGCTTTGGCGTAATTTCCACCTGGGAGTGCATCCCACCTAGAGGCAACTCTTTTTTTGTATTTTGTACAGCGGCCTGCCTTGTCGCTGGATTGCACCACCGCAAAACACTTGCGGGTCCGCGGCTGCTTTATTGGGGCAGCTAACTGTGGAACAGGAGGTGCCTGATATATGCAGGGGTGCCGGCGCGAACATCGGCAATGCTTTTTAAGACATTTTTTGTGAGTGCCGGCGGTGACCCACTTGGGTTTTACTGAACCACCAGTCCCAGGAAGCATTGCTTCAGGTAGTTCACCTGAGCGTTATTATTATGGGGATTTACTGGTGGTTGCCGCATGCCAGCACGTCACATGGTCTGCCACTGAAGAGGGCATTGGCCCGAAACGCGTCTGGCAGGTTAACCAGAAAAGGACTTTGTTCATGGCGTGTGCCCTTGCTTTGGCGTAATTTCCACCTGGGAGTGCATCCCACCTAGAGGCAACTCTTTTTTTGTATTTTGTACAGCGGCCTGCCTGGTCGCGGGATTGCACCACCGCAAAACACTTGCGGGTCCGCGGCTGCTTTATTGGGGCAGCTAACTGTGGAACAGGAGGTGCCTGTTATGTGCAGGGGTGCCGGCGCGAACATCGGCAATCCTTTTTAAGACATTTTTTGTGAGTGCCGGCGGTGACCCACTTGGGTTTTACTGAACCACCAGTCCCAGGAAGCATTGCTTCAGGTGGTTCACCTGAGCGTTATTATTATGGGGATTTACTGGTGGTTGCCACATGCCGGCACGTCACATGGTCTGCCACTGAAGAGGGCATTGGCCCGAAACGCGTCTGGCAGGTTAACCAGAAAAGGACTTTGTTTATGGCGTGTGCCCTTGCTTTGGCGTAATTTCCACCTGGGAGTGCATCCCACCTAGAGGCAACTCTTTTTTTGTATTTTGTACAGCGGCCTGCCTGGTCGCGGGATTGCACCACCGCGAAACACTTGCGGGTCTGCGGCTGCTTTATTGGGGCAGCTAACTGTGGAACAGGAGGTGCCTGTTATATTCAGGGATGCCGGCGCGAACATCGGCAATCCTTTTTAAGACATTTTTTGTGAGTGCCGGCGGTGACCCACTTGGGTTTTACTGTACCACCAGTCTCAGGAAGCATTGCTTCAGGTGGTTCACCTGAGCGTTATTATTATGGGGATTTACTGGTGGTTGCCGCATGCCGGCACGTCACATGGTCTGCCACTGAAGAGGGCATTGGCCCGAAACGCGTCTGGCAGGTTAACCAGAAAAGGACTTTGTTCATGGCGTGTGCCCTTGCTTTGGCGTAATTTCTACCTGGGAGTGCATCCCACCTAGAGGCAACTCTTTTTTTGTATTTTGTACAGCGGCCTGCCTTGTCGCGGGATTGCACCACCGCGAAACACTTGCGGGTCCGCGGCTGCTTTATTGGGGCAGCTAACTGTGGAACAGGAGGTGCCTGTTATATGCAGGGGTGCCGGCGCGAACATCGGCAATCCTTTTTAAGACATTTTTTGTGAGTGCCGGCGGTGACCCACTTGGGTTTTACTGAACCACCAGTCCCAGGAAGCATTGCTTCAGGTGGTTCACCTGAGCGTTATTATTATGGGGATTTACTGGTGGTTGCCGCATGCCGGCACGTCACATGGTCTGCCACTGAAGAGGGCATTGGCCCGAAACGCGTCTGGCAGGTTAACCAGAAAAGGACTTTGTTCATGGCGTGTGCCCTTGCTTTGGCGTAATTTCCACCTGGGAGTGCATCCCACCTAGAGGCAACTCTTTTTTTGTATTTTGTACAGCGGCCTGCCTTGTCGCTGGATTGCACCATCACGCGAAACACTTGCGGGTCCGCGGCTGCTTTATTGGGGCAGCTAACTGTGGAACAGGAGGTGCCTGTTATATGCAGGGGTGCCGGCGCGAACATCGGCAATGCTTTTTAAGACATTTTTTGTGAGTGCCGGCGGTGACCCACTTGGGTTTTACTGAACCACCAGTCCCAGGAAGCATTGCTTCAGGTGGTTCACCTGAGCGTTATTATTATGGGGATTTACTGGTGGTTGCCGCATGCCGGCACGTCACATGGTCTGCCACTGAAGAGGGCATTGGCCCGAAACGCGTCTGGCAGGTTAACCAGGAAAGGTCTTTGTTCATGGCGTGTGCCCTTGCTTTGGCGTAATTTCCACCTGGGAGTGCATCCCACCTAGAGGCAACTCTTTTTTTGTATTTTGTACAGCGGCCTGCCTTGTCGCGGATTGCACCACCGCGAAACACTTGCGGGTCCGCGGCTGCTTTATTGGGGCAGCTAACTGTGGAACAGGAGGTGCCTGTTATATGCAGGGGTGCCGGCGCGAACATCGGCAATCCTTTTTAAGACATTTTTGTGAGTGCCGGCGGTGACCCACTTGGGTTTTACTGAACCACCAGTCCCAGGAAGCATTGCTTCAGGTGGTTCACCTGAGCGTTATTATTATGGGGATTTACTGGTGGTTGCCGCATGCCGGCACGTCACATGGTCTGCCACTGAAGAGGGCATTGGCCCGAAACGCGTCTGGCAGGTTAACCAGAAAAGGACTTTGTTCATGGCGTGTGCCCTTGCTTTGGCGTAATTTCCACCTGGGAGTGCATCCCACCTAGAGGCAACTCTTTTTTGTATTTTGTACAGCGGCCTGCCTTGTCGCTGGATTGCACCACCGCGAAACACTTGCGGGTCCGCGGCTGCTTTATTGGGGCAGCTAACTGTGGAACAGGAGGTGCCTGTTATATGCAGGGGTGCAGGCGCGAACATCGGCAATGCTTTTTAAGACATTTTTTGTGAGTGCCGGCGGTGACCCACTTGGGTTTTACTGAACCACCAGTCCCAGGAAGCATTGCTTCAGGTGGTTCACCTGAGCGTTATTATTATGGGGATTTACTGGTGGTTGCCGCATGCCGGCACGTCACATGGTCTGCCACTGAAGAGGGCATTGGCCCGAAACGCGTCTGGCAGGTTAACCAGAAAAGGACTTTGGTCATGGCGTGTGCCCTTGCTTTGGCGTAATTTCCACCTGGGAGTGCATCCCACCTAGAGGCAACTCTTTTTTGTATTTTGTACAGCGGCCTGCCTGGTCGCGGGATTGCACCACCGCGAAACACTTGCGGGTCTGCGGCTGCTTTATTTGGGCAGCTAACTGTGGAACAGGAGGTGCCTGTTATATTCAGGGGTGCCGGCGCGAACATCGGCAATCCTTTTTAAGAAATTTTTTGTGAGTGCCGGCGGTGACCCACTTGGGTTTTACTGTACCACCAGTCTCAGGAAGCATTGCTTCAGGTGGTTCACCTGAGCGTTATTATTATGGGGATTTACTGGTGGTTGCCGCATGCCGGCACATCACATGGTCTGCCACTGAAGAGGGCATTGGCCCGAAACGCGTCTGGCAGGTTAATCAGAAAAGGACTTTGTTCATGGCGTGTGCCCTTGCTTTGGCGTAATTTCCACCTGGGAGTGCATCCCACCTAGAGGCAACTCTTTTTTTGTATTTTGTACAGCGGCCTGCTTTGTCGCGGGATTGCACCACCGCGAAACACTTGCGGGTCCGCGGCTGCTTTATTGGGGCAGCTAACTGTGGAACAGGAGGTGCCTGTTATATGCAGGGGTGCCGGCGCAAACATCGGCAATCCTTTTTAAGACTTTTTTGTGAGTGCCGGCGGTGACCCACTTGGGTTTTACTGAACCACCAGTCCCAGGAAGCATTGCTTCAGGTGGTTCACCTGAGCGTTATTATTATGGGGATTTACTGGTGGTTGCCGCATGCCGGCACGTCACATGGTCTGCCACTGAAGAGGGCATTGGCCCGAAACGCGTCTGGCAGGTTAACCAGAAAAGGACTTTGTTCATGGCGTGTGCCCTTGCTTTGGCGTAATTTCCACCTGGGAGTGCATCCCACCTAGAGGCAACTCTTTTTTGTATTTTGTACAGAGGCCTGCCTTGTCGCTGGATTGCACCACCGCGAAACACTTGCGGGTCCGCGGCTGCTTTATTGGGGCAGCTAACTGTGGAACAGGAGGTGCCTGTTATATGCAGGGGTGCCGGCGCGAACATCGGCAATGCTTTTAAGACATTTTTTGTGAGTGCCGGCGGTGACCCACTTGGGTTTTACTGAACCACCAGTCCCAGGAAGCATTGCTTCAGGTGGTTCACCTGAGCGTTATTATTATGGGGATTTACTGGTGGTTGCCGCATGCCGGCACGTCACATGGTCTGCCACTGAAGAGGGCATTGGCCCGAAACGCGTCTGGCAGGTTAACCAGGAAAGGTCTTTGTTCATGGAGTGTGCCCTTGCTTTGGCATAATTTCCACCTGGGAGTGCATCCCACCTAGAGGCAACTCTTTTTTTGTATTTTGTACAGCGGCCTGCCTTGTCGCGGGATTGCACCACCGCGAAACACTTGCGGGTCCGCGGCTGCTTTATTGGGGCAGCTAACTGTGGAACAGGAGGTGCCTGTTATGTGCAGGGGTGCCGGCGCCGAACATCGGCAATCCTTTTAAGACATTTTTTGTGAGTGCCGGCGGTGACCCACTTGGGTTTTACTGAACCACCAGTCCCAGGAAGCATTGCTTCAGGTGGTTCACCTGAGCGTTATTATTATGGGGATTTACTGGTGGTTGCCACATGCCGGCACGTCACATGGTCTGCCACTGAAGAGGGCATTGGCCCGAAACGCGTCTGGCAGGTTAACCAGAAAAGGACTTTGTTCATGGCGTGTGCCCTTGCTTTGGCGTAATTTCCACCTGGGAGTGCATCCCACCTAGAGGCAACTCTTTTTTGTATTTTGTACAGCGGCCTGCCTGGTCGCGGGATTGCACCACAGCGAAACACTTGCGGGTCCGCGGCTGCTTTATTGGGGCAGCTAACTGTGGAACAGGAGGTGCTTGTTATATGCAGGGGTGCCGGCGCGAACATCGGCAATCCTTTTAAGACATTTTTTGTGAGTGCCGGCGGTGACCCACTTGGGTTTTACTGAACCACCAGTCCCAGGAAGCATTGCTTCAGGTGGTTCACCTGAGCGTTATTATTATGGGGATTTACTGGTGGTTGCCGCATGCCGGCACGTCACATGGTCTGCCACTGAAGAGGGCATTGGCCCGAAACGCGTCTGGCAGGTTAACCAGAAAAGGACTTTGTTCATGGCGTGTGCCCTTGCTTTGGCGTAATTTCCACCTGGGAGTGCATCCCACCTAGAGGCAACTCTTTTTTTGTATTTTGTACAGCGGCCTGCCTGGTCGCGGGATTGCACCACCGCGAAACAATTGCGGGTCCGTGGCTTCTTTATTGGGGCAGCTAACTGTGGAACAGGAGGTGCCTGTTATGTGCAGGGGTGCCGGCGCGAACATCGGCAATCCTTTTTAAGACATTTTTTGTGAGTGCCGGCGGTGACCCACTTGGGTTTTACTGAACCACCAGTCCCAGGAAGCATTGCTTCAGGTGGTTCACCTGAGCGTTATTATTATGGGGATTTACTGGTGGTTGCCACATGCCGGCACGTCACATGGTCTGCCACTGAAGAGGGCATTGGCCCGAAACGCGTCTGGCAGGTTAACCAGAAAAGGACTTTGTTCATGGCGTGTGCCCTTGCTTTGGCGTAATTTCCACCTGGGAGTGCATCCCACCTAGAGGCAACTCTTTTTTTGTATTTTGTACAGCGGCCTGCCTGGTCGCGGGATTGCACCACCGCGAAACACTTGCGGGTCCGCGGCTGCTTTATTGGGGCAGCTAACTGTGGAACAGGAGGTGCTTGTTATATGCAGGGGTGCCGGCGCGAACATCGGCAATCCTTTTTAAGACATTTTTTGTGAGTGCCGGCGGTGACCCACTTGGGTTTTACTGAACCACCAGTCCCAGGAAGCATTGCTTCAGGTGGTTCACCTGAGCGTTATTATTATGGGGATTTACTGGTGGTTGCCGCATGCCGGCACGTCACATGGTCTGCCACTGAAGAGGGCATTGGCCCGAAACGCGTCTGGCAGGTTAACCAGAAAAGGACTTTGTTCATGGCGTGTGCCCTTGCTTTGGCGTAATTTCCACCTGGGAGTGCATCCTACCTAGAGGCAACTCTTTTTTTGTATTTTGTACAGCGGCCTGCCTGGTCGCGGGATTGCACCACCGCGAAACACTTGCGGGTCCGCGGCTGCTTTATTGGGGCAGCTAACTGTGGAACAGGAGGTGCCTGTTATATGCAGGGGTGCCGGCGCGAACATCGGCAATCCTTTTAAGAAATTTTTGTGAGTGCCGGCGGTGACCCACTTGGGTTTTACTGAACCACCAGTCCCAGGAAGCATTGCTTCAGGTGGTTCACCTGAGCGTTATTATGATGGGGATTTACTGGTGGCTGCCGCATGCCGGCACGTCACATGGTCTGCCACTGAAGAGGGCATTGGCCCGAAACGCGTCTGGCAGGTTAACCAGAAAAGGACTTTGTTCATGGCGTGTGCCCTTGCTTTGGCGTAATTTCCACCTGGGAGTGCATCCCACCTAGAGGCAACTCTTTTTTGTATTTTGTACAGCGGCCTGCCTTGTCGCTGGATTGCACCACCGCGAAACACTTGCGGGTCCGCGGCTGCTTTATTGGGGCAGCTAACTGTGGAACAGGAGGTGCCTGTTATATGCAGGGGTGCCGGCGCGAACATCGGCAATGCTTTTTAAGACATTTTTTGTGAGTGCCGGCGGTGACCCACTTGGGTTTTACTGAACCACCAGTCCCAGGAAGCATTGCTTCAGGTGGTTCACCTGAGCGTTATTATTATGGGGATTTACTGGTTGGTTGCCGCATGCCGGCACGTCACATGGTCTGCCACTGAAGAGGGCATTGGCCCGAAACGCGTCTGGCAGGTTAACCAGAAAAGGACTTTGTTCATGGCGTGTGCCCTTGCTTTGGCGTAATTTCCACCTGGGAGTGCATCCCACCTAGAGGCAACTCTTTTTTGTATTTTGTACAGCGGCCTGCCTTGTCGCTGGATTGCACCACCGCGAAACACTTGCGGGTCCGCGGCTGCTTTATTGGGGCAGCTAACTGTGGAACAGGAGGTGCCTGATATATGCAGGGGTGCCGGCGCGAACATCGGCAATGCTTTTTAAGACATTTTTTGTGAGTGCCGGCGGTGACCCACTTGGGTTTTACTGAACCACGAGTCCCAGGAAGCATTGCTTCAGGTGGTTCACCTGAGCGTTATTATTATGGGGATTTACTGGTGGTTGCCGCATGCCGGCACGTCACATGGTCTGCCACTGAAGAGGGCATTGGCCCGAAACGCGTCTGGCAGGTTAACCAGAAAAGGACTTTGTTCATGGCGTGTGCCCTTGCTTTGGCGTAATTTCCACCTGGGAGTGCATCCCACCTAGAGGCAACTCTTTTTTGTATTTTGTACAGCGGCCTGCCTGGTCGCGGGATTGCACCACCGCAAAACACTTGCGGGTCCGCGGCTGCTTTATTGGGGCAGCTAACTGTGGAACAGGAGGTGCCTGTTATGTGCAGGGGTGCCGGCGCGAACATCGGCAATCCTTTTAAGACATTTTTTGTGAGTGCCGGCGGTGACCCACTTGGGTTTTACTGAACCACCAGTCCCAGGAAGCATTGCTTCAGGTGGTTCACCTAAGCGTTATTATTATGGGGATTTACTGGTGGTTGCCGCATGCCGGCACGTCACATGGTCTGCCACTGAAGAGGGCATTGGCCCGAAACGCGTCTGGCAGGTTAACCAGAAAAGGACTTTGTTCATGGCGTGTGCCCTTGCTTTGGCGTAATTTCCACCTGGGAGTGCATCCCACCTAGAGGCAACTCTTTTTTTGTATTTTGTACAGCGGCCTGCCTGGTCGCGGGATTGCACCACCGCGAAACACTTGCGGGTCTGCGGCTGCTTTATTGGGGCAGCTAACTGTGGAACAGGAGGTGCCTGTTATATTCAGGGGTGCCGGCGCGAACATCGGCAATCCTTTTTAAGAAATTTTTTGTGAGTGCCGGCGGTGACCCACTTGGGTTTTACTGTACTACCAGTCCCAGGAAGCATTGCTTCAGGTGGTTCACCTGAGCGTTATTATTATGGGGATTTACTGGTGGTTGCCGCATGCCGGCACGTCACATGGTCTGCCACTGAAGAGGGCATTGGCCCGAAACGCGTCTGGCAGGTTAACCAGAAAAGGACTTTGTTCATGGCGTGTGCCCTTGCTTTGGCGTAATTTCCACCTGGGAGTGCATCCCACCTAGAGGCAACTCTTTTTTTGTATTTTGTACAGCGGCCTGCCTTGTCGCGGGATTGCACCACCGCGAAACACTTGCGGGTCCGCGGATGCTTTATTGGGGCAGCTAACTGTGGAACAGGAGGTGCCTGTTATATGCAGGGGTGCCGGCGCGAACATCGGCAATCCTTTTTAAGACATTTTTTGTGAGTGCCGGCGGTGACCCACTTGGGTTTTACTGAACCACCAGTCCCAGGAAGCATTGCTGCAGGTGGTTCACCTGAGCGTTATTATTATGGGGATTTACTGGTGGTTGCCGCATGCCGGCATCGTCACATGGTCTGCCACTGAAGAGGGCATTGGCCCGAAACGCGTCTGGCAGGTTAACCAGAAAAGGACTTTGTTCATGGCGTGTGCCCTTGCTTTGGCGTAATTTCCACCTGGGAGTGCATCCCACCTAGAGGCAACTCTTTTTTTGTATTTTGTACAGCGGCCTGCCTGGTCGCGGGATTGCACCACCGCGAAACACTTGCGGGTCCGCGGCTGCTTTATTGGGGCAGCTAACTGTGGAACAGGAGGTGCCTGTTATATGCAGGGGTGCCGGCGCGAACATCGGCAATCCTTTTTAAGACATTTTTTGTGAGTGCCGGCGGTGACCCACTTGGGTTTTACTGAACCACCAGTCCCAGGAAGCATTGCTTCAGGTGGTTCACCTGAGCGTTATTATTATGGGGATTTACTGGTGGTTGCCGCATGCCGGCACGTCACATGGTCTGCCACTGAAGAGGGCATTGGCCCGAAACGCGTCTGGCAGGTTAACCAGAAAAGGACTTTGTTCATGGCGTGTGCCCTTGCTTTGGCGTAATTTCCACCTGGGAGTGCATCCCACCTAGAGGCAACTCTTTTTTGTATTTTGTACAGCGGCCTGCCTGGTCGCTGGATTGCACCACCGCGAAACACTTGCGGGTCCGCGGCTGCTTTATTGGGGCAGCTAACTGTGGAACAGGAGGTGCCTGTTATATGCAGGGGTGCAGGCGCGAACATCGGCAATGCTTTTTAAGACATTTTTTGTGAGTGCCGGCGGTGACCCACTTGGGTTTTACTGAACCACGAGTCCCAGAAAGCATTGCTTCACGTGGTTCACCTGAGCGTTATTATTATGGGGATTTACGGTTGGTTGCCGCATGCCGGCACGTCACATGGTCTGCCACTGAAGAGGGCATTGGCCCGAAACGCGTCTGGCAGGTTAACCAGAAAAGGACTTTGTTCATGGCGTGTGCCCTTGCTTTGGCGTAATTTCCACCTGGGAGTGCATCCCACCTAGAGGCAACTCTTTTTTTGTATTTTGTACAGCGGCCTGCCTTGTCGCTGGATTGCACCACCGCGAAACACTTGCGGGTCCGCGGCTGCTTTATTGGGGCAGCTAACTGTGGAACAGGAGGTGCCTGATATATGCAGGGGTGCCGGCGCGAACATCGGCAATGCTTTTTAAGACATTTTTTGTGAGTGCCGGCGGTGACCCACTTGGGTTTTACTGAACAACGAGTCCCAGGAAGCATTGCTTCAGGTGGTTCACCTGAGCGTTATTATTATGGGGATTTACTGGTGGTTGCCGCATGCCGGCACGTCCCATGGTCTGCCACTGAAGAGGGCATTGGCCCGAAACGCGTCTGGCAGGTTAACCAGAAAAGGACTTTGTTCATGGCGTGTGCCCTTGCTTTGGCGTAATTTCCACCTGGGAGTGCATCCCACCTAGAGGCAACTCTTTTTTGTATTTTGTACAGCGGCCTGCCTGGTCGCGGGATTGCACCACCGCAAAACACTTGCGGGTCCGCGGCTGCTTTATTGGGGCAGCTAACTGTGGAACAGGAGGTGCCTGTTATGTGCAGGGGTGCCGGCGCGAACATCGGCAATCCTTTTAAGACATTTTTTGTGAGTGCCGGCGGTGACCCACTTGGGTTTTACTGAACCACCAGTCCCAGGAAGCATTGCTTCAGGTGGTTCACCTGAGCGTTATTATTATGGGGATTTACTGGTGGTTGCCACATGCCGGCACGTCACATGGTCTGCCACTGAAGAGGACATTGGCCCGAAATGCGTCTGGCAGGTTAACCAGAAAAGGACTTTGTTCATGGCGTGTGCCCTTGCTTTGGCGTAATTTCCACCTGGGAGTGCATCCCACCTAGAGGCAACTCTTTTTTGTATTTTGTACAGCGGCCTGCCTGGTCGCGGGATTGCACCACCGCGAAACACTTGCGGGTCCGCGGCTGCTTTATTGGGGCAGCTAACTGTGGAACAGGAGGTGCCTGTTATATGCAGGGGTGCCAGCGCGAACATCGGCAATCCTTTTTAAGACATTTTTTGTGAGTGCCGGTGGTGACCCACTTGGGTTTTACTGAACCACCAGTCCCAGGAAGCATTGCTTCAGGTGGTTCACCTGAGCGTTATTATTATGGGGATTTACTGGTGGTTGCCGCATGCCGGCACGTCACATGGTCTGCCACTGAAGAGGGCATACGCCCGAAAAGCGTCTGGCAGGTTAACCAGAAAAGGACTTTGTTCATGGCGTGTGCCCTTGCTTTGGCTTAATTTCCACCTGGGAGTGCATCCCACCTAGAGGCAACTCTTTTTTTGTATTTTGTACAGCGGCCTGCCTGGTCGCGGGATTGCACCACCGCGAAACACTTGCGGGTCTGCGGCTGCTTTATTGGGGCAGCTAACTGTGGAACAGGAGGTGCCTGTTATATTCAGGGGTGCCGGCGCGAACATCGGCAATCCTTTTTAAGAAATTTTTTGTGAGTGCCGGTGGTGACCCACTTGGGTTTTACTGTACCACCAGTCCCAGGAAGCATTGCTTCAGGTGGTTCACCTGAGCGTTATTATTATGGGGATTTACTGGTGGTTGCCGCATGCCGGCACGTCACATGGTCTGCCACTGAAGAGGGCATTGGCCCGAAACGCGTCTGGCAGGTTAACCAGAAAAGGACTTTGTTCATGGCGTGTGCCCTTGCTTTGGCGTAATTTCCACCTGGGAGTGCATCCCACCTAGAGGCAACTCTTTTTTGTATTTTGTACAGCGGCCTGCCTTGTCGCTGGATTGCACCACCGCGAAACACTTGCGGGTCCGCGGCTGCTTTATTGGGGCAGCTAACTGTGGAACAGGAAGTGCCTGATATATGCAGGGGTGCCGGCGCGAACATCGGCAATGCTTTTTAAGACATTTTTTGTGAGTGCCGGCGGAAACCCACTTGGGTTTTACTGAACCACGAGTCCCAGGAAGCATTGCTTCAGGTGGTTCACCTGAGCGTTATTATTATGGGGATTTACTGGTGGTTGCCGCATGCCGGCACGTCACATGGTCTGCCACTGAAGAGGGCATTGGCCCGAAACGCGTCTGGCAGGTTAACCAGAAAAGGACTTTGTTCATGGCGTGTGCCCTTGCTTTGGCGTAATTTCCACCTGGGAGTGCATCCCACCTAGAGGCAACTCTTTTTGTATTTTGTACAGCGGCCTGCCTGGTCGCGGATTGCACCACCGCAAAACACTTGCGGATCCGCGGCTGCTTCATTGGGGCAGCTAACTGTGGAACAGGAGGTGCCTGTTATGTGCAGGGGTGCCGGCGCGAACATCGGCAATCCTTTTAAGACATTTTTTGTGAGTGCCGGCGGTGACCCACTTGGGTTTTACTGAACCACCAGTCCCAGGAAGCATTGCTTCAGGTGGTTCACCTGAGCGTTATTATTATGGGGATTTACTGGTGGTTGCCGCATGCCGGCACGTCACATGGTCTGCCACTGAAGAGGGCATTGGCCCGAAACGCGTCTGGCAGGTTAACCAGAAAAGGACTTTGTTCATGGCGTGTGCCCTTGCTTTGGCGTAATTTCCACCTGGGAGTGCATCCCACCTAGAGGCAACTCTTTTTGTATTTTGTACAGCGGCCTGCCTTGTCGCTGGATTGCACCACCGCGAAACACTTGCGGGTCCGCGGCTGCTATATGCAGGGGTGCCGGTGCGAACATCGGCAATGCTTTTTAAGACATTTTTTGTGAGTGCCGGCGGTGACCCACTTGGGTTTTACTGAACCACCAGTCCCAGGAAGCATTGCTTCAGGTGGTTCACCTGAGCGTTATTATTATGGGGATTTACTGGTGGTTGCCGCATGCTGGCACGTCACATGGTCTGCCACTGAAGAGGGCATTGGCCCGAAACGCGTCTGGCAGGTTAACCAGAAAAGGACTTTGTTCATGGCGTGTGCCCTTGCTTTGGCGTAATTTCCACCTGTGAGTGCATCCCACCTAGAGGCAACTCTTTTTTGTATTTTGTACAGCGGCCTGCCTTGTCGCTGGATTGCACCACCGCGAAACACTTGCGGGTCCGCGGCTGCTTTATTGGGGCAGCTAACTGTGGAACAGGAGGTGCCTGATATATGCAGGGGTGCCGGCGCGAACATCGGCAATGCTTTTAAGACATTTTTTGTGAGTGCCGGCGGTGACCCACTTGGGTTTTACTGAACCACGAGTCCCAGGAAGCATTGCTTCAGGTGGTTCACCTGAGCGTTATTATTATGGGGATTTACTGGTGGTTGCCGCATGCCGGCACGTCACATGGTCTGCCACTGAAGAGGGCATTGGCCCGAAACGCGTCTGGCAGGTTAACCAGAAAAGGACTTTGTTCATGGCGTGTGCCCTTGCTTTGGCGTAATTTCCACCTGGGAGTGCATCCCACCTAGAGGCAACTCTTTTTTGTATTTTGTACAGCGGCCTGCCTGGTCGCGGGATTGCACCACTGCGAAACACTTGCGGGTCCGCGGCTGCTTTATTGGGGCAGCTAATTGTGGAACAGGAGGTGCCTGTTATATGCAGGGGTGCCGGCGCGAACATCGGCAATACTTTTAAGACATTTTTTGTGAGTGCCGGCGGTGACCCACTTGGGTTTTACTGAACCACCAGTCCCAGGAAGCATTGCTTCAGGTGGTTCACCTGAGCGTTATTATTATGGGGATTTACTGGTGGTTGCCGCATGCCGGCACGTCACATGGTCTGCCACTGAAGAGGGCATTGGCCCGAAACGCGTCTGGCAGGTTAACCAGAAAAGGACTTTGTTCATGGCGTGTGCCCTAGCTTTGGCGTAATTTCCACCTGGGAGTGCATCCCACCTAGAGGCAACTCTTTTTTGTATTTTGTACAGCGGCCTGCCTGGTCGCGGGATTGCACCACCGCGAAACACTTGCGGGTCCGCGGCTGCTTTATTGGGGCAGCTAACTGTGGAACAGGAGGTGCTTGTTATATGCAGGGGTGCCGGCACGTACATCGGCAATCCTTTTTAAGAAATTTTTTGTGAGTGCCGGCGGTGACCCACTTGGGTTTTACTGAACCACCAGTCCCAGGAAGCATTGCTTCAGGTGGTTCACCTGAGCGTTATTATTATGGGGATTTACTGGTGGTTGCCGCATGCCGGCACGTCACATGGTCTGCCACTGAAGAGGGCATTGGCCCGAAACGCGTCTGGCAAGTTAACCAGAAAAGGATTTTGTTCATGGCGTGTGCCCTTGCTTTGGCGTAATTTCCACCTGGGAGTGCATCCCACCTAGAGGCAACTCTTTTTTGTATTTTGTACAGCGGCCTGCCTTGTCGCTGGATTGCACCACCGCGAAACACTTGCGGGTCCGCGGCTGCTTTATTGGGGCAGCTAACTGTGGAACAGGAGGTGCCTGTTATATGCAGGGGTGCCGGCGCGAACATCGGCAATGCTTTTTAAGACATTTTTTGTGAGTGCCGGCGGTGACCCACTTGGGTTTTACTGAACCACGAGTCCCAGAAAGCATTGCTTCAGGTGGTTCACCTGAGCGTTATTATTATGGGGATTTACTGGTTGGTTGCCGCATGCCGGCACGTCACATGGTCTGCCACTGAAGAGGGCATTGGCCCGAAACGCGTCTGGCAGGTTAACCAGAAAAGGACTTTGTTCATGGCGTGTGCCCTTGCTTTGGCGTAATTTCCACCTGGGAGTGCATCCCACCTAGAGGCAACTCTTTTTTTGTATTTTGTACAGCGGCCTGCCTTGTCGCTGGATTGCACCACCGCGAAACACTTGCGGGTCCGCGGCTGCTTTATTGGGGCAGCTAACTGTGGAACAGGAGGTGCCTGTTATGTGCAGGGGTGCCGGCGCGAACATCGGCAATCCTTTTTAAGACATTTTTTGTGAGTGCCGGTGGTGACCCACTTGGGTTTTACTGAACCACCAGTCCCAGGAAGCATTGCTTCAGGTGGTTCACCTGAGCGTTATTATTATGGGGATTTACTGGTGGTTGCCACATGCCGGCACGTCACATGGTCTGCCACTGAAGAGGACATTGGCCCGAAATGCGTCTGGCAGGTTAACCAGAAAAGGACTTTGTTCATGGCGTGTGCCCTTGCTTTGGCGTAATTTCCACCTGGGAGTGCATCCCACCTAGAGGCAACTCTTTTTTGTATTTTGTACAGCGGCCTGCCTGGTCGCGGATTGCACCACCGCGAAACACTTGCGGGTCCGCGGCTGCTTTATTGGGGCAGCTAACTGTGGAACAGGAGGTGCCTGTTATATGCAGGGGTGCCAGCGCGAACATCGGCAATCCTTTTAAGACATTTTTTGTGAGTGCCGGCGGTGACCCACTTGGGTTTTACTGAACCACCAGTCCCAGGAAGCATTGCTTCAGGTGGTTCACCTGAGCGTTATTATTATGGGGATTTACTGGTGGCTGCCGCATGCCGGCACGTCACATGGTCTGCCACTGAAGAGGGCATATGGCCCGAAACGCGTCTGGCAGGTTAACCAGAAAAGGACTTTGTTCATGGCGTGTGCCCTTGCTTTGGCGTAACTTCCACCTGGGAGTGCATCCCACCTAGAGGCAACTCTTTTTTGTATTTTGTACAGCGGCCTGCCTGGTCGCTGGATTGCACCACCGCGAAACACTTGCGGGTCCGCGGCTGCTTTATTGGGGCAGCTAACTGTGGAACAGGAGGTGCCTGTTATATGCAGGGGTGCCGGCGCGAACATCGGCAATCCTTTTTAAGAAATGTTTTGTGAGTGCCGGCGGTGACCCACTTGGGTTTTACTGAACCACCAGTCCCAGGAAGCATTGCTTCAGGTGGTTCACCTGAGCGTTATTATTATGGGGATTTACTGGTGGTTGCCGCATGCCGGCACGTCACATGGTCTGCCACTGAAGAGGGCATTGGCCCGAAACGCGTCTGGCAGGTTAACCAGAAAAGGACTTTGTTCATGGCGTGTGCCCTTGCTTTGGCGTAATTTCCACCTGGGAGTGCATCCCACCTAGAGGCAACTCTTTTTTTGTATTTTGTACAGCGGCCTGCCTTGTCGCTGGATTGCACCACCGCGAAACACTTGCGGGTCCGCGGCTGCTTTATTGGGGCAGCTAACTGTGGAACAGGAGGTGCCTGATATATGCAGGGGTGCCGGCGCGAACATCGGCAATGCTTTTTAAGACATTTTTTGTGAGTGCCGGCGGTGACCCACTTGGGTTTTACTGAACAACGAGTCCCAGGAAGCATTGCTTCAGGTGGTTCACCTGAGCGTTATTATTATGGGGATTTACTGGTGGCTGCCGCATGCCGGCACGTCACATGGTCTGCCACTGAAGAGGGCATCGGCCCGAAACGCGTCTGGCAGGTTAACCAGAAAAGGACTTTGTTCATGGCGTGTGCCCTTGCTTTGGCGTAATTTCCACCTGGGAGTGCATCCCACCTAGAGGCAACTCTTTTTTGTATTTTGTACAGCGGCCTGCCTGGTCGCGGGATTGCACCACCGCAAAACACTTGCGGGTCCGCGGCTGCTTTATTGGGGCAGCTAACTGTGGAACAGGAGGTGCCTGTTATGTGCAGGGGTGCCGGCGCGAACATCGGCAATCCTTTTAAGACATTTTTTGTGAGTGCCGGCGGTGACCCACTTGGGTTTTACTGAACCACCAGTCCCAGGAAGCATTGCTTCAGGTGGTTCACCTGAGCGTTATTATTATGGGGATTTACTGGTGGTTGCCACATGCCGGCACGTCACATGGTCTGCCACTGAAGAGGACATTGGCCCGAAATGCGTCTGGCAGGTTAACCAGAAAAGGACTTTGTTCATGGCGTGTGCCCTTGCTTTGGCGTAACTTCCACCTGGGAGTGCATCCCACCTAGAGGCAACTCTTTTTTTGTATTTTGTACAGCGGCCTGCCTGGTCGCGGGATTGCAGCACCGCGAAACACTTGCGGGTCTGCGGCTGCTTTATTGGGGCAGCTAACTGTGGAACAGGAGGTGCCTGTTATATTCAGGGGTGCCGGCGCGAACATCGGCAATCCTTTTTAAGAAATTTTTTGTGAGTGCCGGCGGTGACCCACTTGGGTTTTACTGTACCACCAGTCTCAGGAAGCATTGCTTCAGGTGGTTCACCTGAGCGTTATTATTATGGGGATTTACTGGTGGTTGCCGCATGCCGGCACGTCACATGGTCTGCCACTGAAGAGGGCATTGGCCCGAAACGCGTCTGGCAGGTTAACCAGAAAAGGACTTTGTTCATGGCGTGTGCCCTTGCTTTGGCGTAATTTCCACCTGGGAGTGCATCCCACCTAGAGGCAACTCTTTTTTTGTATTTTGTACAGCGGCCTGCCTTGTCGCGGATTGCACCACCGCGAAACACTTGCGGGTCCGCGGATGCTTTATTGGGGCAGCTAACTGTGGAACAGGAGGTGCCTGTTATATGCAGGGGTGCCGGCGCGAACATCGGCAATCCTTTTTAAGACATTTTTTGTGAGTGCCGGCGGTGACCCACTTGGGCTTTACTGAACCACCAGTCCCAGGAAGCATTGCTTCAGGTGGTTCACCTGAGCGTTATTATTATGGGGATTTACTGGTGGTTGCCGCATGCCGGCACGTCACATGGTCTGCCACTGAAGAGGGCATTGGCCCGAAACGCGTCTGGCAGGTTAACCAGAAAAGGACTTTGTTCATGGCGTGTGCCCTTGCTTTGGCGTAATGTCCACCTGGGAGTGCATCCCACCTAGAGGCAACTCTTTTTTGTATTTTGTACAGCGGCCTGCCTGGTCGCGGATTGCACCACCGCGAAACACTTGCGGGTCCGCGGCTGCTTTATTGGGGCAGCTAACTGTGGAACAGGAGGTGCCTGTTATATGCAGGGGTGCCGGCGCGAACATCGGCAATCCTTTTTAAGAAATTTTTTGTGAGTGCCGGCGGTGACCCACTTGGGTTTTACTGAACCACCAGTCCCAGGAAGCATTGCTTCAGGTGGTTCACCTGAGCGTTATTATTATGGGGATTTACTGGTGGTTGCCGCATGCCGGCACGTCACATGGTTTGCCACTGAAGAGGGCATTGGCCCGAAACGCGTCTGGCAGGTTAACCAGAAAAGGACTTTGTTCATGGCGTGTGCCCTTGCTTTGGCGTAATTTCCACCTGGGAGTGCATCCCACCTAGAGGCAACTCTTTTTTGTATTTTGTACAGCGGCCTGCCTGGTCGCTGGATTGCACCACCGCGAAACACTTGCGGGTCCGCGGCTGCTTTATTGGGGCAGCTAACTGTGGAACAGGAGGTGCCTGTTATATGCAGGGGTGCCGGCGCGAACATCGGCAATGCTTTTAAGACATTTTTTGTGAGTGCCGGCGGTGACCCACTTGGGTTTTACTGAACCACGAGTCCCAGAAAGCATTGCTTCAGGTGGTTCACCTGAGCGTTATTATTATGGGGATTTACGGTTGGTTGCCGCATGCCGGCACGTCACATGGTCTGCCACTGAAGAGGGCATTGGCCCGAAACGCGTCTGGCAGGTTAACCAGAAAAGGACTTTGTTCATGGCGTGTGCCCTTGCTTTGGCGTAATTTCCACCTGGGAGTGCATCCCACCTAGAGGCAACTCTTTTTTTTATATTTTGTACAGCGGCCTGCCTTGTCGCTGGATTGCACCACCGCGAAACACTTGCGGGTCCGCGGCTGCTTTATTGGGGCAGCTAACTGTGGAACAGGAGGTGCCTGATATATGCAGGGGTGCCGGCGCGAACATCGGCAATGCTTTTTAAGACATTTTTTGTGAGTGCCGGCGGTGACCCACTTGGGTTTTACTGAACAACGAGTCCCAGGAAGCATTGCTTCAGGTGGTTCACCTGAGCGTTATTATTATGGGGATTTACTGGTGGTTGCCGCATGCCGGCACGTCACATGGTCTGCCACTGAAGAGGGCATCGGCCCGAAACGCGTCTGGCAGGTTAACCAGAAAAGGACTTTGTTCATGGCGTGTGCCCTTGCTTTGGCGTAATTTCCACCTGGGAGTGCATCCCACCTAGAGGCAACTCTTTTTTGTATTTTGTACAGCGGCCTGCCTGGTCGCGGGATTGCACCACCGCAAAACACTTGCGGGTCCGCGGCTGCTTTATTGGGGCAGCTAACTGTGGAACAGGAGGTGCCTGTTATGTGCAGGGGTGCCGGCGCGAACATCGGCAATCCTTTTTAAGACATTTTTTGTGAGTGCCGGCGGTGACCCACTTGGGTTTTACTGAACCACCAGTCCCAGGAAGCATTGCTTCAGGTGGTTCACCTGAGCGTTATTATTATGGGGATTTACTGGTGGTTGCCACATGCCGGCACGTCACATGGTCTGCCACTGAAGAGGACATTGGCCCGAAATGCGTCTGGCAGGTTAACCAGAAAAGGACTTTGTTCATGGCGTGTGCCCTTGCTTTGGCGTAATTTCCACCTGGGAGTGCATCCCACCCAGAGGCAACTCTTTTTTGTATTTTGTACAGCGGCCTGCCTGGTCGCGGATTGCACCACCGCGAAACACTTGCGGGTCCGCGGCTGCTTTATTGGGGCAGCTAACTGTGGAACAGGAGGTGCCTGTTATATGCAGGGTGCCAGCGCGAACATCGGCAATCCTTTTTAAGACATTTTTTGTGAGTGCCGGTGGTGACCCACTTGGGTTTTACTGAACCACCAGTCCCAGGAAGCATTGCTTCAGGTGGTTCACCTGAGCGTTATTATTATGGGGATTTACTGGTGGCTGCCGCATGCCGGCATCGTCACATGGTCTGCCACTGAAGAGGGCATACGCCCGAAAAGCGTCTGGCAGGTTAACCAGAAAAGGACTTTGTTCATGGCGTGTGCCCTTGCTTTGGCTTAATTTCCACCTGGGAGTGCATCCCACCTAGAGGCAACTCTTTTTTTGTATTTTGTACAGCGGCCTGCCTGGTCGCTGGATTGCACCACCGCGAAACACTTGCGGGTCTGCGGCTGCTTTATTGGGGCAGCTAACTGTGGAATAGGAGGTGCCTGTTATATTCAGGGGTGCCGGCGCGAACATCGGCAATCCTTTTTAAGAAATTTTTTGTGAGTGCCGGTGGTGACCCACTTGGGTTTTACTGTACCATCAGTCCCAGGAAGCATTGCTTCAGGTGGTTCACCTGAGCGTTATTATTATGGGGATTTACTGGTGGCTGCCGCATGCCGGCACGTCACATGGTCTGCCACTGAAGAGGGCATTGGCCCGAAACGCGTCTGGCAGGTTAACCAGAAAAGGACTTTGTTCATGGCGTGTGCCCTTGCTTTGGCGTAATTTCCACCTGGGAGTGCATCCCACCTAGAGGCAACTCTTTTTTGTATTTTGTACAGCGGCCTGCCTTGTCGCTGGATTGCACCACCGCGAAACACTTGCGGGTCCGCGGCTGCTTTATTGGGGCAGCTAACTGTGGAACAGGAAGTGCCTGATATATGCAGGGGTGCCGGCGCGAACATCGGCAATGCTTTTTAAGACATTTTTTGTGAGTGCCGGCGGAAACCCACTTGGGTTTTACTGAACCACGAGTCCCAGGAAGCATTGCTTCAGGTGGTTCACCTGAGCGTTATTATTATGGGGATTTACTGGTGGTTGCCGCATGCCGGCACGTCACATGGTCTGCCACTGAAGAGGGCATTGGCCCAAAACGCGTCTGGCAGGTTAACCAGAAAAGGACTTTGTTCATGGCGTGTGCCCTTGCTTTGGCGTAATTTCCACCTGGGAGTGCATCTCACCTAGAGGCAACTCTTTTTTTGTATTTTGTACAGCGGCCTGCCTGGTCGCGGGATTGCACCACCGCAAAACACTTGCGGATCCGCGGCTGCTTCATTGGGGCAGCTAACTGTGGAACAGGAGGTGCCTGTTATGTGCAGGGGTGCCGGCGCGAACATCGGCAATCCTTTTTAAGACATTTTTTGTGAGTGCCGGCGGTGACCCACTTGGGTTTTACTGAACCACCAGTCCCAGGAAGCATTGCTTCAGGTGGTTCACCTGAGCGTTATTATTATGGGGATTTACTGGTGGTTGCCGCATGCCGGCACGTCACATGGTCTGCCACTGAAGAGGGCATTGGCCCGAAACGCGTCTGGCAGGTTAACCAGAAAAGGACTTTGTTCATGGCGTGTGCCCTTGCTTTGGCGTAATTTCCACCTGGGAGTGCATCCCACCTAGAGGCAACTCTTTTTTTGTATTTTGTACAGCGGCCTGCCTTGTCGCTGGATTGCACCACCGCGAAACACTTGCGGGTCCGCGGCTGCTATATGCAGGGGTGCCGGTGCGAACATCGGCAATGCTTTTTAAGACTTTTTTTGTGAGTGCCGGCGGTGACCCACTTGGGTTTTACTGAACCACCAGTCCCAGGAAGCATTGCTTCAGGTGGTTCACCTGAGCGTTATTATTATGGGGATTTACTGGTGGTTGCCGCATGCTGGCACGTCACATGGTCTGCCACTGAAGAGGGCATTGGCCCGAAACGCGTCTGGCAGGTTAACCAGAAAAGGACTTTGTTCATGGCGTGTGCCCTTGCTTTGGCGTAATTTCCACCTGTGAGTGCATCCCACCTAGAGGCAACTCTTTTTTTGTATTTTGTACAGCGGCCTGCCTTGTCGCTGGATTGCACCACCGCGAAACACTTGCGGGTCCGCGGCTGCTTTATTGGGGCAGCTAACTGTGGAACAGGAGGTGCCTGATATATGCAGGGGTGCCGGCGCGAACATCGGCAATGCTTTTAAGACATTTTTTGTGAGTGCCGGCGGTGACCCACTTGGGTTTTACTGAACCACGAGTCCCAGGAAGCATTGCTTCAGGTGGTTCACCTGAGCGTTATTATTATGGGGATTTACTGGTGGTTGCCGCATGCCGGCACGTCACATGGTCTGCCACTGAAGAGGGCATTGGCCCGAAACGCGTCTGGCAGGTTAACCAGAAAAGGACTTTGTTCATGGCGTGTGCCCTTGCTTTGGCGTAATTTCCACCTGGGAGTGCATCCCACCTAGAGGCAACTCTTTTTTGTATTTTGTACAGCGGCCTGCCTGGTCGCGGGATTGCACCACTGCGAAACACTTGCGGGTCCGCGGCTGCTTTATTGGGGCAGCTAATTGTGGAACAGGAGGTGCCTGTTATGTGCAGGGGTGCCGGCGCGAACATCGGCAATACTTTTTAAGACATTTTTTGTGAGTGCCGGCGGTGACCCACTTGGGTTTTACTGAACCACCAGTCCCAGGAAGCATTGCTTCAGGTGGTTCACCTGAGCGTTATTATTATGGGGATTTACTGGTGGTTGCCACATGCCGGTACGTCACATGGTCTGCCACTGAAGAGGGCATTGGCCCGAAACGCGTCTGGCAGGTTAACCAGAAAAGGACTTTGTTCATGGCGTGTGCCCTAGCTTTGGCGTAATTTCCACCTGGGAGTGCATCCCACCTAGAGGCAACTCTTTTTTTGTATTTTGTACAGCGGCCTGCCTGGTCGCGGGATTGCACCACCGCGAAACACTTGCGGGTCCGCGGCTGCTTTATTGGGGCAGCTAACTGTGGAACAGGAGGTGCTTGTTATATGCAGGGGTGCCGGCACGTACATCGGCAATCCTTTTTAAGAAATTTTTTGTGAGTGCCGGCGGTGACCCACTTGGGTTTTACTGAACCACCAGTCCCAGGAAGCATTGCTTCAGGTGGTTCACCTGAGCGTTATTATTATGGGGATTTACTGGTGGTTGCCGCATGCCGGCACGTCACATGGTCTGCCACTGAAGAGGGCATTGGCCCGAAACGCGTCTGGCAAGTTAACCAGAAAAGGATTTTGTTCATGGCGTGTGCCCTTGCTTTGGCGTAATTTCCACCTGGGAGTGCATCCCACCTAGAGGCAACTCTTTTTTTGTATTTTGTACAGCGGCCTGCCTTGTCGCTGGATTGCACCACCGCGAAACACTTGCGGGTCCGCGGCTGCTTTATTGGGGCAGCTAACTGTGGAACAGGAGGTGCCTGTTATATGCAGGGGTGCCGGCGCGAACATCGGCAATGCTTTTTAAGACATTTTTTGTGAGTGCCGGCGGTGACCCACTTGGGTTTTACTGAACCACGAGTCCCAGAAAGCATTGCTTCACGTGGTTCACCTGAGCGTTATTATTATGGGGATTTACGGTTGGTTGCCGCATGCCGACACGTCACATGGTCTGCCACTGAAGAGGGCATTGGCCCGAAACGCGTCTGGCAGGTTAACCAGAAAAGGACTTTGTTCATGGCGTGTGCCCTTGCTTTGGCGTGATTTCCACCTGGGAGTGCATCCCACCTAGAGGCAACTCTTTTTTTGTATTTTGTACAGCGGCCTGCCTTGTCGCTGGATTGCACCACCGCGAAACACTTGCGGGTCCGCGGCTGCTTTATTGGGGCAGCTAACTGTGGAACAGGAGGTGCCTGTTATGTGCAGGGGTGCCGGCGCGAACATCGGCAATCCTTTTAAGACATTTTTTGTGAGTGCCGGTGGTGACCCACTTGGGTTTTACTGAACCACCAGTCCCAGGAAGCATTGCTTCAGGTGGTTCACCTGAGCGTTATTATTATGGGGATTTACTGGTGGCTGCCACATGCCGGCACGTCACATGGTCTTCCACTGAAGAGGACATTGGCCCGAAATGCGTCTGGCAGGTTAACCAGAAAAGGACTTTGTTCATGGCGTGTGCCCTTGCTTTGGCGTAATTTCCACCTGGGAGTGCATCCCACCTAGAGGCAACTTCTTTTTTGTATTTTGTACAGCGGCCTGCCTGGTCGCGGGATTGCACCACCGCGAAACACTTGCGGGTCCGCGGCTGCTTTATTGGGGCAGCTAACTGTGGAACAGGAGGTGCCTGTTATATGCAGGGGTGCCAGCGCGAACATCGGCAATCCTTTAAGACATTTTTTGTGAGTGCCGGTGGTGACCCACTTGGGTTTTACTGAACCACCAGTCCCAGGAAGCATTGCTTCAGGTGGTTCACCTGAGCGTTATTATTATGGGGATTTACTGGTGGTTGCCGCATGCCGGCACGTCACATGGTCTGCCACTGAAGAGGGCATACGCCCGAAACGCGTCTGGCAGGTTAACCAGAAAAGGACTTTGTTCATGGCGTGTGCCCTTGCTTTTGGCTTAATTTCCACCTGGGAGTGCATCCCACCTAGAGGCAACTCTTTTTTTGTATTTTGTACAGCGGCCTGCCTGGTCGCGGATTGCACCACCGCGAAACACTTGCGGGTCTGCGGCTGCTTTATTGGGGCAGCTAACTGTGGAACAGGAGGTGCCTGTTATATTCAGGGGTGCCGGCGCGAACATCGGCAATCCTTTTAAGAAATTTTTTGTGAGTGCCGGTGGTGACCCACTTGGGTTTTACTGTACCACCAGTCCCAGGAAGCATTGCTTCAGGTGGTTCACCTGAGCGTTATTATTATGGGGATTTACTGGTGGTTGCCGCATGCCGGCACGTCACATGGTCTGCCACTGAAGAGGGCATTGGCCCGAAACGCGTCTGGCAGGTTAACCAGAAAAGGACTTTGTTCATGGCGTGTGCCCTTGCTTTGGCGTAATTTCCACCTGGGAGTGCATCCCACCTAGAGGCAACTCTTTTTTTATATTTTGTACAGCGGCCTGCCTTGTCGCTGGATTGCACCACCGCGAAACACTTGCGGGTCCGCGGCTGCTTTATTGGGGCAGCTAACTGTGGAACAGGAGGTGCCTGATATATGCAGGGGTGCCGGCGCGAACATCGGCAATGCTTTTAAGACATTTTTTGTGAGTGCCGGCGGTGACCCACTTGGGTTTTACTGAACAACGAGTCCCAGGAAGCATTGCTTCAGGTGGTTCACCTGAGCGTTATTATTATGGGGATTTACTGGTGGTTGCCGCATGCCGGCACGTCACATGGTCTGCCACTGAAGAGGGCATCGGCCCGAAACGCGTCTGGCAGGTTAACCAGAAAAGGACTTTGTTCATGGCGTGTGCCCTTGCTTTGGCGTAATTTCCACCTGGGAGTGCATCCCACCTAGAGGCAACTCTTTTTTTGTATTTTGTACAGCGGCCTGCCTGGTCGCGGGATTGCACCACCGCAAAACACTTGCGGGTCCGCGGCTGCTTTATTGGGGCAGCTAACTGTGGAACAGGAGGTGCCTGTTATGTGCAGGGGTGCCGGCGCGAACATCGGCAATCCTTTTAAGACATTTTTTGTGAGTGCCGGCGGTGACCCACTTGGGTTTTACTGAACCACCAGTCCCAGGAAGCATTGCTTCAGGTGGTTCACCTGAGCGTTATTATTATGGGGATTTACTGGTGGTTGCCACATGCCGGCACGTCACATGGTCTGCCACTGAAGAGGACATTGGCCCGAAATGCGTCTGGCAGGTTAACCAGAAAAGGACTTTGTTCATGGCGTGTGCCCTTGCTTTGGCGTAATTTCCACCTGGGAGTGCATCCCACCTAGAGGCAACTCTTTTTGTATTTTGTACAGCGGCCTGCCTGGTCGCGGATTGCAGCACCGCGAAACACTTGCGGGTCTGCGGCTGCTTTATTGGGGCAGCTAACTGTGGAACAGGAGGTGCCTGTTATATTCAGGGGTGCCGGCGCGAACATCGGCAATCCTTTTAAGAAATTTTTTGTGAGTGCCGGCGGTGACCCACTTGGGTTTTACTGTACCACCAGTCTCAGGAAGCATTGCTTCAGGTGGTTCACCTGAGCGTTATTATTATGGGGATTTACTGGTGGTTGCCGCATGCCGGCACGTCACATGGTCTGCCACTGAAGAGGGCATTGGCCCGAAACGCGTCTGGCAGGTTAACCAGAAAAGGACTTTGTTCATGGCGTGTGCCCTTGCTTTGGCGTAATTTCCACCTGGGAGTGCATCCCACCTAGAGGCAACTCTTTTTTTGTATTTTGTACAGCGGCCTGCCTTGTCGCGGGATTGCACCACCGCGAAACACTTGCGGGTCCGCGGATGCTTTATTGGGGCAGCTAACTGTGGAACAGGAGGTGCCTGTTATATGCAGGGGTGCCGGCGCGAACATCGGCAATCCTTTTAAGACATTTTTTGTGAGTGCCGGCGGTGACCCACTTGGGTTTTACTGAACCACCAGTCCCAGGAAGCATTGCTTCAGGTGGTTCACCTGAGCGTTATTATTATGGGGATTTACTGGTGGTTGCCGCATGCCGGCACGTCACATGGTCTGCCACTGAAGAGGGCATTGGCCCGAAACGCGTCTGGCAGGTTAACCAGAAAAGGACTTTGTTCATGGCGTGTGCCCTTGCTTTGGCGTAATGTCCACCTGGGAGTGCATCCCACCTAGAGGCAACTCTTTTTTTGTATTTTGTACAGCGGCCTGCCTGGTCGCGGGATTGCACCACCGCGAAACACTTGCGGGTCCGCGGCTGCTTTATTGGGGCAGCTAACTGTGGAACAGGAGGTGCCTGTTATATGCAGGGGTGCCGGCGCGAAGATCGGCAATCCTTTTTAAGAAATTTTTTGTGAGTGCCGGCGGTGACCCACTTGGGTTTTACTGAACCACCAGTCCCAGGAAGCATTGCTTCAGGTGGTTCACCTGAGCGTTATTATTATGGGGATTTACTGGTGGTTGCCGCATGCCGGCACGTCACATGGTTTGCCACTGAAGAGGGCATTGGCCCGAAACGCGTCTGGCAGGTTAACCAGAAAAGGACTTTGTTCATGGCGTGTGCCCTTGCTTTGGCGTAATTTCCACCTGGGAGTGCATCCCACCTAGAGGCAACTCTTTTTTTGTATTTTGTACAGCGGCCTGCCTGGTCGCGGGATTGCACCACCGCGAAACACTTGCGGGTCCGCGGCTGCTTTATTGGGGCAGCTAACTGTGGAACAGGAGGTGCCTGTTATATGCAGGGGTGCCGGCGCGAACATCGGCAATGCCTTTTAAGACATTTTTTGTGAGTGCCGGCGGTGACCCACTTGGGTTTTACTGAACCACGAGTCCCAGGAAGCATTGCTTCAGGTGGTTCACCTGAGCGTTATTATTATGGGGATTTACTGGTTGGTTGCCGCATGCCGGCACGTCACATGGTCTGCCACTGAAGAGGGCATTGGCCCGAAACGCGTCTGGCAGGTTAACCAGAAAAGGACTTTGTTCATGGCGTGTGCCCTTGCTTTGGCGTAATTTCCACCTGGGAGTGCATCCCACCTAGAGGCAACTCCTTTTTTGTATTTTGTACAGCGGCCTGCCTGGTCGCTGGATTGCACCACCGCGAAACACTTGCGGGTCCGCGGCTGCTTTATTGGGGCAGCTAACTGTGGAACAGGAGGTGCCTGTTATATGCAGGGGTGCCGGCGCGAACATCGGCAATGCTTTTTAAGACATTTTTTGTGAGTGCCGGCGGTGACCCACTTGGGTTTTACTGAACCACCAGTCCCAGGAAGCATTGCTTCAGGTGGTTCACCTGAGCGTTATTATTATGGGGATTTACTGGTGGTTGCCGCATGCCGGCACGTCACATGGTCTGCCACTGAAGAGGGCATCGGCCCGAAACGCGTCTGGCAGGTTAACCAGAAAAGGACTTTGTTCATGGCGTGTGCCCTTGCTTTGGCGTAATTTCCACCTGGGAGTGCATCCCACCTAGAGGCAACTCTTTTTTGTATTTTGTACAGCGGCCTGCCTGGTCGCGGGATTGCACCACCGCGAAACACTTGCGGGTCCGCGGCTGCTTTATTGGGGCAGCTAACTGTGGAACAGGAGGTGCCTGTTATATGCAGGGGTGCCGGCGCGAACATCGGCAATCCTTTTAAGACATTTTTTGTGAGTGCCGGCGGTGACCCACTTGGGTTTTACTGAACCACCAGTCCCAGGAAGCATTGCTTCAGGTGGTTCACCTGAGCGTTATTATTATGGGGATTTACTGGTGGTTGCCGCATGCCGGCACGTCACATGGTCTGCCACTGAAGAGGGCATTGGCCCGAAACGCGTCTGGCAGGTTAACCAGAAAAGGACTTTGTTCATGGCGTGTGCCCTTGCTTTGGCGTAATTTCCACCTGGGAGTGCATCCCACCTAGAGGCAACTCTTTTTTTGTATTTTGTACAGCGGCCTGCCTGGTCGCGGGATTGCACCACCGCGAAACACTTGCGGGTCCGCGGCTGCTTTATTGGGGCAGCTAACTGTGGAACAGGAGGTGCCTGTTATATGCAGGGGTGCCAGCGCGAACATCGGCAATCCTTTTAAGACATTTTTTGTGAGTGCCGGCGGTGACCCACTTGGGTTTTACTGAACCACCAGTCCCAGGAAGCATTGCTTCAGGTGGTTCACCTGAGCGTTATTATTATGGGGATTTACTGGTGGTTGCCGCATGCCGGCACGTCACATGGTCTGCCACTGAAGAGGGCATACGCCCGAAACGCGTCTGGCAGGTTAACCAGAAAAGGACTTTGTTCATGGCGTGTGCCCTTGCTTTGGCGTAATTTCCACCTGGGAGTGCATCCCACCTAGAGGCAACTCTTTTTTTGTATTTTGTACAGCGGCCTGCCTGGTCGCGGGATTGCACCACCGCGAAACACTTGCGGGTCCGCGGCTGCTTTATTGGGGCAGCTAACTGTGGAACAGGAGGTGCCTGTTATGTGCAGGGGTGCCGGCGCGAACATCGGCAATCCTTTTTAAGAAATTTTTTGTGAGTGCCGGTGGTGACCCACTTGGGTTTTACTGTACCACCAGTCCCAGGAAGCATTGCTTCAGGTGGTTCACCTGAGCGTTATTATTATGGGGATTTACTGGTGGTTGCCGCATGCCGGCACGTCACATGGTCTGCCACTGAAGAGGGCATTGGCCCGAAACGCGTCTGGCAGGTTAACCAGAAAAGGACTTTGTTCATGGCGTGTGCCCTTGCTTTGGCGTAATTTCCACCTGGGAGTGCATCCCACCTAGAGGCAACTCTTTTTTTGTATTTTGTACAGCGGCCTGCCTGGTCGCTGGATTGCACCACCGCGAAACACTTGCGGGTCCGCGGCTGCTTTATTGGGGCAGCTAACTGTGGAACAGGAGGTGCCTGTTATATGCAGGGGTGCCGGCGCGAACATCGGCAATGCTTTTAAGACATTTTTTGTGAGTGCCGGCGGTGACCCACTTGGGTTTTACTGAACCACCAGTCCCAGGAAGCATTGCTTCAGGTGGTTCACCTGAGCGTTATTATTATGGGGATTTACTGGTGGTTGCCGCATGCCGGCACGTCACATGGTCTGCCACTGAAGAGGGCATTGGCCCGAAACGCGTCTGGCAGGTTAACCAGAAAAGGACTTTGTTCATGGCGTGTGCCCTTGCTTTGGCGTAATTTCCACCTGGGAGTGCATCCCACCTAGAGGCAACTCTCTTTTTTTGTATTTTGTACAGCGGCCTGCCTGGTCGCGGGATTGCACCACTGCGAAACACTTGCGGGTCCGCGGCTGCTTTATTGGGGCAGCTAACTGTGGAACAGGAGGTGCCTGTTATATGCAGGGGTGCCGGCGCGAACATCGGCAATACTTTTTAAGACATTTTTTGTGAGTGCCCGCGGTGACCCACTTGGGTTTTACTGAACCACCAGTCCCAGGAAGCATTGCTTCAGGTGGTTCACCTGAGCGTTATTATTATGGGGATTTACTGGTGGTTGCCGCATGCCGGCACGTCACATGGTCTGCCACTGAAGAGGGCATTGGCCCGAAACGCGTCTGGCAGGTTAACCAGAAAAGGACTTTGTTCATGGCGTGTGCCCTAGCTTTGGCGTAATTTCCACCTGGGAGTGCATCCCACCTAGAGGCAACTCTTTTTTTGTATTTTGTACAGCGGCCTGCCTGGTCGCGGGATTGCACCACCGCGAAACACTTGCGGGTCCGCGGCTGCTTTATTGGGGCAGCTAACTGTGGAACAGGAGGTGCCTGTTATATGCAGGGGTGCCGGCGCGAACATCGGCAATCCTTTTAAGACATTTTTTGTGAGTGCCGGCGGTGACCCACTTGGGTTTTACTGAACCACCAGTCCCAGGAAGCATTGCTTCAGGTGGTTCACCTGAGCGTTATTATTATGGGGATTTACTGGTGGTTGCCGCATGCCGGCACGTCACATGGTCTGCCACTGAAGAGGGCATTGGCCCGAAACGCGTCTGGCAGGTTAACCAGAAAAGGACTTTGTTCATGGCGTGTGCCCTTGCTTTGGCGTAATTTCCACCTGGGAGTGCATCCCACCTAGAGGCAACTCTCTTTTTTGTATTTTGTACAGCGGCCTGCCTGGTCGCGGGATTGCACCACCGCGAAACACTTGCGGGTCCGCGGCTGCTTTATTGGGGCAGCTAACTGTGGAACAGGAGGTGCCTGTTATATGCAGGGGTGCCGGCGCGAACATCGGCAATCCTTTTAAGACATTTTTTGTGAGTGCCGGCGGTGACCCACTTGGGTTTTACTGAACCACCAGTCCCAGGAAGCATTGCTTCAGGTGGTTCACCTGAGCGTTATTATTATGGGGATTTACTGGTGGTTGCCGCATGCCGGCACGTCACATGGTCTGCCACTGAAGAGGGCATTGGCCCGAAACGCGTCTGGCAGGTTAACCAGAAAAGGACTTTGTTCATGGCGTGTGCCCTTGCTTTGGCGTAATTTCCACCTGGGAGTGCATCCCACCTAGAGGCAACTCTCTTTTTTGTATTTTGTACAGCGGCCTGCCTGGTCGCTGGATTGCACCACCGCGAAACACTTGCGGGTCCGCGGCTGCTTTATTGGGGCAGCTAACTGTGGAACAGGAGGTGCCTGTTATATGCAGGGGTGCCGGCGCGAACATCGGCAATCCTTTTAAGACATTTTTTGTGAGTGCCGGTGGTGACCCACTTGGGTTTTACTGAACCACCAGTCCCAGGAAGCATTGCTTCAGGTGGTTCACCTGAGCGTTATTATTATGGGGATTTACTGGTGGTTGCCGCATGCCGGCACGTCACATGGTCTGCCACTGAAGAGGGCATTGGCCCGAAACGCGTCTGGCAGGTTAACCAGAAAAGGACTTTGTTCATGGCGTGTGCCCTTGCTTTGGCGTAATTTCCACCTGGGAGTGCATCCCACCTAGAGGCAACTCTCTTTTTTTGTATTTTGTACAGCGGCCTGCCTGGTCGCGGGATTGCACCACCGCGAAACACTTGCGGGTCCGCGGCTGCTTTATTGGGGCAGCTAACTGTGGAACAGGAGGTGCCTGTTATATGCAGGGGTGCCGGCGCGAACATCGGCAATCCTTTTTAAGACATTTTTTGTGAGTGCCGGCGGTGACCCACTTGGGTTTTACTGAACCACCAGTCCCAGGAAGCATTGCTTCAGGTGGTTCACCTGAGCGTTATTATTATGGGGATTTACTGGTGGTTGCCGCATGCCGGCACGTCACATGGTCTGCCACTGAAGAGGGCATTGGCCCGAAACGCGTCTGGCAGGTTAACCAGAAAAGGACTTTGTTCATGGCGTGTGCCCTTGCTTTGGCGTAATTTCCACCTGGGAGTGCATCCCACCTAGAGGCAACTCTCTTTTTTTGTATTTTGTACAGCGGCCTGCCTGGTCGCGGGATTGCACCACCGCGAAACACTTGCGGGTCCGCGGCTGCTTTATTGGGGCAGCTAACTGTGGAACAGGAGGTGCCTGTTATATGCAGGGGTGCCGGCGCGAACATCGGCAATCCTTTTAAGACATTTTTTGTGAGTGCCGGCGGTGACCCACTTGGGTTTTACTGAACCACCAGTCCCAGGAAGCATTGCTTCAGGTGGTTCACCTGAGCGTTATTATTATGGGGATTTACTGGTGGTTGCCGCATGCCGGCACGTCACATGGTCTGCCACTGAAGAGGGCATTGGCCCGAAACGCGTCTGGCAGGTTAACCAGAAAAGGACTTTGTTCATGGCGTGTGCCCTTGCTTTGGCGTAATTTCCACCTGGGAGTGCATCCCACCTAGAGGCAACTCTCTTTTTTTGTATTTTGTACAGCGGCCTGCCTGGTCGCGGGATTGCACCACCGCGAAACACTTGCGGGTCCGCGGCTGCTTTATTGGGGCAGCTAACTGTGGAACAGGAGGTGCCTGTTATATGCAGGGGTGCCGGCGCGAACATCGGCAATCCTTTTAAGACATTTTTTGTGAGTGCCGGCGGTGACCCACTTGGGTTTTACTGAACCACCAGTCCCAGGAAGCATTGCTTCAGGTGGTTCACCTGAGCGTTATTATTATGGGGATTTACTGGTGGTTGCCGCATGCCGGCACGTCACATGGTCTGCCACTGAAGAGGGCATTGGCCCGAAACGCGTCTGGCAGGTTAACCAGAAAAGGACTTTGTTCATGGCGTGTGCCCTTGCTTTGGCGTAATTTCCACCTGGGAGTGCATCCCACCTAGAGGCAACTCTCTTTTTTGTATTTTGTACAGCGGCCTGCCTGGTCGCGGGATTGCACCACCGCGAAACACTTGCGGGTCCGCGGCTGCTTTATTGGGGCAGCTAACTGTGGAACAGGAGGTGCCTGTTATATGCAGGGGTGCCGGCGCGAACATCGGCAATCCTTTTTAAGACATTTTTTGTGAGTGCCGGCGGTGACCCACTTGGGTTTTACTGAACCACCAGTCCCAGGAAGCATTGCTTCAGGTGGTTCACCTGAGCGTTATTATTATGGGGATTTACTGGTGGTTGCCGCATGCCGGCACGTCACATGGTCTGCCACTGAAGAGGGCATTGGCCCGAAACGCGTCTGGCAGGTTAACCAGAAAAGGACTTTGTTCATGGCGTGTGCCCTTGCTTTGGCGTAATTTCCACCTGGGAGTGCATCCCACCTAGAGGCAACTCTCTTTTTTGTATTTTGTACAGCGGCCTGCCTGGTCGCGGGATTGCACCACCGCGAAACACTTGCGGGTCCGCGGCTGCTTTATTGGGGCAGCTAACTGTGGAACAGGAGGTGCCTGTTATATGCAGGGGTGCCGGCGCGAACATCGGCAATCCTTTTTAAGACATTTTTTGTGAGTGCCGGCGGTGACCCACTTGGGTTTTACTGAACCACCAGTCCCAGGAAGCATTGCTTCAGGTGGTTCACCTGAGCGTTATTATTATGGGGATTTACTGGTGGTTGCCGCATGCCGGCACGTCACATGGTCTGCCACTGAAGAGGGCATTGGCCCGAAACGCGTCTGGCAGGTTAACCAGAAAAGGACTTTGTTCATGGCGTGTGCCCTTGCTTTGGCGTAATTTCCACCTGGGAGTGCATCCCACCTAGAGGCAACTCTCTTTTTTGTATTTTGTACAGCGGCCTGCCTGGTCGCGGGATTGCACCACCGCGAAACACTTGCGGGTCCGCGGCTGCTTTATTGGGGCAGCTAACTGTGGAACAGGAGGTGCCTGTTATATGCAGGGGTGCCGGCGCGAACATCGGCAATCCTTTTTAAGACATTTTTTGTGAGTGCCGGCGGTGACCCACTTGGGTTTTACTGAACCACCAGTCCCAGGAAGCATTGCTTCAGGTGGTTCACCTGAGCGTTATTATTATGGGGATTTACTGGTGGTTGCCGCATGCCGGCACGTCACATGGTCTGCCACTGAAGAGGGCATTGGCCCGAAACGCGTCTGGCAGGTTAACCAGAAAAGGACTTTGTTCATGGCGTGTGCCCTTGCTTTGGCGTAATTTCCACCTGGGAGTGCATCCCACCTAGAGGCAACTCTCTTTTTTGTATTTTGTACAGCGGCCTGCCTGGTCGCGGGATTGCACCACCGCGAAACACTTGCGGGTCCGCGGCTGCTTTATTGGGGCAGCTAACTGTGGAACAGGAGGTGCCTGTTATATGCAGGGGTGCCGGCGCGAACATCGGCAATCCTTTTTAAGACATTTTTTGTGAGTGCCGGCGGTGACCCACTTGGGTTTTACTGAACCACCAGTCCCAGGAAGCATTGCTTCAGGTGGTTCACCTGAGCGTTATTATTATGGGGATTTACTGGTGGTTGCCGCATGCCGGCACGTCACATGGTCTGCCACTGAAGAGGGCATTGGCCCGAAACGCGTCTGGCAGGTTAACCAGAAAAGGACTTTGTTCATGGCGTGTGCCCTTGCTTTGGCGTAATTTCCACCTGGGAGTGCATCCCACCTAGAGGCAACTCTCTTTTTTTGTATTTTGTACAGCGGCCTGCCTGGTCGCGGGATTGCACCACCGCGAAACACTTGCGGGTCCGCGGCTGCTTTATTGGGGCAGCTAACTGTGGAACAGGAGGTGCCTGTTATATGCAGGGGTGCCGGCGCGAACATCGGCAATCCTTTTTAAGACATTTTTTGTGAGTGCCGGCGGTGACCCACTTGGGTTTTACTGAACCACCAGTCCCAGGAAGCATTGCTTCAGGTGGTTCACCTGAGCGTTATTATTATGGGGATTTACTGGTGGTTGCCGCATGCCGGCACGTCACATGGTCTGCCACTGAAGAGGGCATTGGCCCGAAACGCGTCTGGCAGGTTAACCAGAAAAGGACTTTGTTCATGGCGTGTGCCCTTGCTTTGGCGTAATTTCCACCTGGGAGTGCATCCCACCTAGAGGCAACTCTCTTTTTTTGTATTTTGTACAGCGGCCTGCCTGGTCGCGGGATTGCACCACCGCGAAACACTTGCGGGTCCGCGGCTGCTTTATTGGGGCAGCTAACTGTGGAACAGGAGGTGCCTGTTATATGCAGGGGTGCCGGCGCGAACATCGGCAATCCTTTTTAAGACATTTTTTGTGAGTGCCGGCGGTGACCCACTTGGGTTTTACTGAACCACCAGTCCCAGGAAGCATTGCTTCAGGTGGTTCACCTGAGCGTTATTATTATGGGGATTTACTGGTGGTTGCCGCATGCCGGCACGTCACATGGTCTGCCACTGAAGAGGGCATTGGCCCGAAACGCGTCTGGCAGGTTAACCAGAAAAGGACTTTGTTCATGGCGTGTGCCCTTGCTTTGGCGTAATTTCCACCTGGGAGTGCATCCCACCTAGAGGCAACTCTCTTTTTTTGTATTTTGTACAGCGGCCTGCCTGGTCGCGGGATTGCACCACCGCGAAACACTTGCGGGTCCGCGGCTGCTTTATTGGGGCAGCTAACTGTGGAACAGGAGGTGCCTGTTATATGCAGGGGTGCCGGCGCGAACATCGGCAATCCTTTTTAAGACATTTTTTGTGAGTGCCGGCGGTGACCCACTTGGGTTTTACTGAACCACCAGTCCCAGGAAGCATTGCTTCAGGTGGTTCACCTGAGCGTTATTATTATGGGGATTTACTGGTGGTTGCCGCATGCCGGCACGTCACATGGTCTGCCACTGAAGAGGGCATTGGCCCGAAACGCGTCTGGCAGGTTAACCAGAAAAGGACTTTGTTCATGGCGTGTGCCCTTGCTTTGGCGTAATTTCCACCTGGGAGTGCATCCCACCTAGAGGCAACTCTCTTTTTTTGTATTTTGTACAGCGGCCTGCCTGGTCGCGGGATTGCACCACCGCGAAACACTTGCGGGTCCGCGGCTGCTTTATTGGGGCAGCTAACTGTGGAACAGGAGGTGCCTGTTATATGCAGGGGTGCCGGCGCGAACATCGGCAATCCTTTTTAAGACATTTTTTGTGAGTGCCGGCGGTGACCCACTTGGGTTTTACTGAACCACCAGTCCCAGGAAGCATTGCTTCAGGTGGTTCACCTGAGCGTTATTATTATGGGGATTTACTGGTGGTTGCCGCATGCCGGCACGTCACATGGTCTGCCACTGAAGAGGGCATTGGCCCGAAACGCGTCTGGCAGGTTAACCAGAAAAGGACTTTGTTCATGGCGTGTGCCCTTGCTTTGGCGTAATTTCCACCTGGGAGTGCATCCCACCTAGAGGCAACTCTCTTTTTTTGTATTTTGTACAGCGGCCTGCCTGGTCGCGGGATTGCACCACCGCGAAACACTTGCGGGTCCGCGGCTGCTTTATTGGGGCAGCTAACTGTGGAACAGGAGGTGCCTGTTATATGCAGGGGTGCCGGCGCGAACATCGGCAATCCTTTTTAAGACATTTTTTGTGAGTGCCGGCGGTGACCCACTTGGGTTTTACTGAACCACCAGTCCCAGGAAGCATTGCTTCAGGTGGTTCACCTGAGCGTTATTATTATGGGGATTTACTGGTGGTTGCCGCATGCCGGCACGTCACATGGTCTGCCACTGAAGAGGGCATTGGCCCGAAACGCGTCTGGCAGGTTAACCAGAAAAGGACTTTGTTCATGGCGTGTGCCCTTGCTTTGGCGTAATTTCCACCTGGGAGTGCATCCCACCTAGAGGCAACTCTCTTTTTTTGTATTTTGTACAGCGGCCTGCCTGGTCGCGGGATTGCACCACCGCGAAACACTTGCGGGTCCGCGGCTGCTTTATTGGGGCAGCTAACTGTGGAACAGGAGGTGCCTGTTATATGCAGGGGTGCCGGCGCGAACATCGGCAATCCTTTTTAAGACATTTTTTGTGAGTGCCGGCGGTGACCCACTTGGGTTTTACTGAACCACCAGTCCCAGGAAGCATTGCTTCAGGTGGTTCACCTGAGCGTTATTATTATGGGGATTTACTGGTGGTTGCCGCATGCCGGCACGTCACATGGTCTGCCACTGAAGAGGGCATTGGCCCGAAACGCGTCTGGCAGGTTAACCAGAAAAGGACTTTGTTCATGGCGTGTGCCCTTGCTTTGGCGTAATTTCCACCTGGGAGTGCATCCCACCTAGAGGCAACTCTCTTTTTTGTATTTTGTACAGCGGCCTGCCTGGTCGCGGGATTGCACCACCGCGAAACACTTGCGGGTCCGCGGCTGCTTTATTGGGGCAGCTAACTGTGGAACAGGAGGTGCCTGTTATATGCAGGGGTGCCGGCGCGAACATCGGCAATCCTTTTTAAGACATTTTTTGTGAGTGCCGGCGGTGACCCACTTGGGTTTTACTGAACCACCAGTCCCAGGAAGCATTGCTTCAGGTGGTTCACCTGAGCGTTATTATTATGGGGATTTACTGGTGGTTGCCGCATGCCGGCACGTCACATGGTCTGCCACTGAAGAGGGCATTGGCCCGAAACGCGTCTGGCAGGTTAACCAGAAAAGGACTTTGTTCATGGCGTGTGCCCTTGCTTTGGCGTAATTTCCACCTGGGAGTGCATCCCACCTAGAGGCAACTCTCTTTTTTTGTATTTTGTACAGCGGCCTGCCTGGTCGCGGGATTGCACCACCGCGAAACACTTGCGGGTCCGCGGCTGCTTTATTGGGGCAGCTAACTGTGGAACAGGAGGTGCCTGTTATATGCAGGGGTGCCGGCGCGAACATCGGCAATCCTTTTTAAGACATTTTTTGTGAGTGCCGGCGGTGACCCACTTGGGTTTTACTGAACCACCAGTCCCAGGAAGCATTGCTTCAGGTGGTTCACCTGAGCGTTATTATTATGGGGATTTACTGGTGGTTGCCGCATGCCGGCACGTCACATGGTCTGCCACTGAAGAGGGCATTGGCCCGAAACGCGTCTGGCAGGTTAACCAGAAAAGGACTTTGTTCATGGCGTGTGCCCTTGCTTTGGCGTAATTTCCACCTGGGAGTGCATCCCACCTAGAGGCAACTCTCTTTTTTTGTATTTTGTACAGCGGCCTGCCTGGTCGCGGGATTGCACCACCGCGAAACACTTGCGGGTCCGCGGCTGCTTTATTGGGGCAGCTAACTGTGGAACAGGAGGTGCCTGTTATATGCAGGGGTGCCGGCGCGAACATCGGCAATCCTTTTTAAGACATTTTTTGTGAGTGCCGGCGGTGACCCACTTGGGTTTTACTGAACCACCAGTCCCAGGAAGCATTGCTTCAGGTGGTTCACCTGAGCGTTATTATTATGGGGATTTACTGGTGGTTGCCGCATGCCGGCACGTCACATGGTCTGCCACTGAAGAGGGCATTGGCCCGAAACGCGTCTGGCAGGTTAACCAGAAAAGGACTTTGTTCATGGCGTGTGCCCTTGCTTTGGCGTAATTTCCACCTGGGAGTGCATCCCACCTAGAGGCAACTCTCTTTTTTTGTATTTTGTACAGCGGCCTGCCTGGTCGCGGGATTGCACCACCGCGAAACACTTGCGGGTCCGCGGCTGCTTTATTGGGGCAGCTAACTGTGGAACAGGAGGTGCCTGTTATATGCAGGGGTGCCGGCGCGAACATCGGCAATCCTTTTTAAGACATTTTTTGTGAGTGCCGGCGGTGACCCACTTGGGTTTTACTGAACCACCAGTCCCAGGAAGCATTGCTTCAGGTGGTTCACCTGAGCGTTATTATTATGGGGATTTACTGGTGGTTGCCGCATGCCGGCACGTCACATGGTCTGCCACTGAAGAGGGCATTGGCCCGAAACGCGTCTGGCAGGTTAACCAGAAAAGGACTTTGTTCATGGCGTGTGCCCTTGCTTTGGCGTAATTTCCACCTGGGAGTGCATCCCACCTAGAGGCAACTCTCTTTTTTTGTATTTTGTACAGCGGCCTGCCTGGTCGCGGGATTGCACCACCGCGAAACACTTGCGGGTCCGCGGCTGCTTTATTGGGGCAGCTAACTGTGGAACAGGAGGTGCCTGTTATATGCAGGGGTGCCGGCGCGAACATCGGCAATCCTTTTTAAGACATTTTTTGTGAGTGCCGGCGGTGACCCACTTGGGTTTTACTGAACCACCAGTCCCAGGAAGCATTGCTTCAGGTGGTTCACCTGAGCGTTATTATTATGGGGATTTACTGGTGGTTGCCGCATGCCGGCACGTCACATGGTCTGCCACTGAAGAGGGCATTGGCCCGAAACGCGTCTGGCAGGTTAACCAGAAAAGGACTTTGTTCATGGCGTGTGCCCTTGCTTTGGCGTAATTTCCACCTGGGAGTGCATCCCACCTAGAGGCAACTCTCTTTTTTTGTATTTTGTACAGCGGCCTGCCTGGTCGCGGGATTGCACCACCGCGAAACACTTGCGGGTCCGCGGCTGCTTTATTGGGGCAGCTAACTGTGGAACAGGAGGTGCCTGTTATATGCAGGGGTGCCGGCGCGAACATCGGCAATCCTTTTTAAGACATTTTTTGTGAGTGCCGGCGGTGACCCACTTGGGTTTTACTGAACCACCAGTCCCAGGAAGCATTGCTTCAGGTGGTTCACCTGAGCGTTATTATTATGGGGATTTACTGGTGGTTGCCGCATGCCGGCACGTCACATGGTCTGCCACTGAAGAGGGCATTGGCCCGAAACGCGTCTGGCAGGTTAACCAGAAAAGGACTTTGTTCATGGCGTGTGCCCTTGCTTTGGCGTAATTTCCACCTGGGAGTGCATCCCACCTAGAGGCAACTCTCTTTTTTTGTATTTTGTACAGCGGCCTGCCTGGTCGCGGGATTGCACCACCGCGAAACACTTGCGGGTCCGCGGCTGCTTTATTGGGGCAGCTAACTGTGGAACAGGAGGTGCCTGTTATATGCAGGGGTGCCGGCGCGAACATCGGCAATCCTTTTTAAGACATTTTTTGTGAGTGCCGGCGGTGACCCACTTGGGTTTTACTGAACCACCAGTCCCAGGAAGCATTGCTTCAGGTGGTTCACCTGAGCGTTATTATTATGGGGATTTACTGGTGGTTGCCGCATGCCGGCACGTCACATGGTCTGCCACTGAAGAGGGCATTGGCCCGAAACGCGTCTGGCAGGTTAACCAGAAAAGGACTTTGTTCATGGCGTGTGCCCTTGCTTTGGCGTAATTTCCACCTGGGAGTGCATCCCACCTAGAGGCAACTCTCTTTTTTGTATTTTGTACAGCGGCCTGCCTGGTCGCGGGATTGCACCACCGCGAAACACTTGCGGGTCCGCGGCTGCTTTATTGGGGCAGCTAACTGTGGAACAGGAGGTGCCTGTTATATGCAGGGGTGCCGGCGCGAACATCGGCAATCCTTTTTAAGACATTTTTTGTGAGTGCCGGCGGTGACCCACTTGGGTTTTACTGAACCACCAGTCCCAGGAAGCATTGCTTCAGGTGGTTCACCTGAGCGTTATTATTATGGGGATTTACTGGTGGTTGCCGCATGCCGGCACGTCACATGGTCTGCCACTGAAGAGGGCATTGGCCCGAAACGCGTCTGGCAGGTTAACCAGAAAAGGACTTTGTTCATGGCGTGTGCCCTTGCTTTGGCGTAATTTCCACCTGGGAGTGCATCCCACCTAGAGGCAACTCTCTTTTTTTGTATTTTGTACAGCGGCCTGCCTGGTCGCGGGATTGCACCACCGCGAAACACTTGCGGGTCCGCGGCTGCTTTATTGGGGCAGCTAACTGTGGAACAGGAGGTGCCTGTTATATGCAGGGGTGCCGGCGCGAACATCGGCAATCCTTTTTAAGACATTTTTTGTGAGTGCCGGCGGTGACCCACTTGGGTTTTACTGAACCACCAGTCCCAGGAAGCATTGCTTCAGGTGGTTCACCTGAGCGTTATTATTATGGGGATTTACTGGTGGTTGCCGCATGCCGGCACGTCACATGGTCTGCCACTGAAGAGGGCATTGGCCCGAAACGCGTCTGGCAGGTTAACCAGAAAAGGACTTTGTTCATGGCGTGTGCCCTTGCTTTGGCGTAATTTCCACCTGGGAGTGCATCCCACCTAGAGGCAACTCTCTTTTTTTGTATTTTGTACAGCGGCCTGCCTGGTCGCGGGATTGCACCACCGCGAAACACTTGCGGGTCCGCGGCTGCTTTATTGGGGCAGCTAACTGTGGAACAGGAGGTGCCTGTTATATGCAGGGGTGCCGGCGCGAACATCGGCAATCCTTTTTAAGACATTTTTTGTGAGTGCCGGCGGTGACCCACTTGGGTTTTACTGAACCACCAGTCCCAGGAAGCATTGCTTCAGGTGGTTCACCTGAGCGTTATTATTATGGGGATTTACTGGTGGTTGCCGCATGCCGGCACGTCACATGGTCTGCCACTGAAGAGGGCATTGGCCCGAAACGCGTCTGGCAGGTTAACCAGAAAAGGACTTTGTTCATGGCGTGTGCCCTTGCTTTGGCGTAATTTCCACCTGGGAGTGCATCCCACCTAGAGGCAACTCTCTTTTTTTGTATTTTGTACAGCGGCCTGCCTGGTCGCGGGATTGCACCACCGCGAAACACTTGCGGGTCCGCGGCTGCTTTATTGGGGCAGCTAACTGTGGAACAGGAGGTGCCTGTTATATGCAGGGGTGCCGGCGCGAACATCGGCAATCCTTTTTAAGACATTTTTTGTGAGTGCCGGCGGTGACCCACTTGGGTTTTACTGAACCACCAGTCCCAGGAAGCATTGCTTCAGGTGGTTCACCTGAGCGTTATTATTATGGGGATTTACTGGTGGTTGCCGCATGCCGGCACGTCACATGGTCTGCCACTGAAGAGGGCATTGGCCCGAAACGCGTCTGGCAGGTTAACCAGAAAAGGACTTTGTTCATGGCGTGTGCCCTTGCTTTGGCGTAATTTCCACCTGGGAGTGCATCCCACCTAGAGGCAACTCTCTTTTTTTGTATTTTGTACAGCGGCCTGCCTGGTCGCGGGATTGCACCACCGCGAAACACTTGCGGGTCCGCGGCTGCTTTATTGGGGCAGCTAACTGTGGAACAGGAGGTGCCTGTTATATGCAGGGGTGCCGGCGCGAACATCGGCAATCCTTTTTAAGACATTTTTTGTGAGTGCCGGCGGTGACCCACTTGGGTTTTACTGAACCACCAGTCCCAGGAAGCATTGCTTCAGGTGGTTCACCTGAGCGTTATTATTATGGGGATTTACTGGTGGTTGCCGCATGCCGGCACGTCACATGGTCTGCCACTGAAGAGGGCATTGGCCCGAAACGCGTCTGGCAGGTTAACCAGAAAAGGACTTTGTTCATGGCGTGTGCCCTTGCTTTGGCGTAATTTCCACCTGGGAGTGCATCCCACCTAGAGGCAACTCTCTTTTTTTGTATTTTGTACAGCGGCCTGCCTGGTCGCGGGATTGCACCACCGCGAAACACTTGCGGGTCCGCGGCTGCTTTATTGGGGCAGCTAACTGTGGAACAGGAGGTGCCTGTTATATGCAGGGGTGCCGGCGCGAACATCGGCAATCCTTTTTAAGACATTTTTTGTGAGTGCCGGCGGTGACCCACTTGGGTTTTACTGAACCACCAGTCCCAGGAAGCATTGCTTCAGGTGGTTCACCTGAGCGTTATTATTATGGGGATTTACTGGTGGTTGCCGCATGCCGGCACGTCACATGGTCTGCCACTGAAGAGGGCATTGGCCCGAAACGCGTCTGGCAGGTTAACCAGAAAAGGACTTTGTTCATGGCGTGTGCCCTTGCTTTGGCGTAATTTCCACCTGGGAGTGCATCCCACCTAGAGGCAACTCTCTTTTTTTGTATTTTGTACAGCGGCCTGCCTGGTCGCGGGATTGCACCACCGCGAAACACTTGCGGGTCCGCGGCTGCTTTATTGGGGCAGCTAACTGTGGAACAGGAGGTGCCTGTTATATGCAGGGGTGCCGGCGCGAACATCGGCAATCCTTTTTAAGACATTTTTTGTGAGTGCCGGCGGTGACCCACTTGGGTTTTACTGAACCACCAGTCCCAGGAAGCATTGCTTCAGGTGGTTCACCTGAGCGTTATTATTATGGGGATTTACTGGTGGTTGCCGCATGCCGGCACGTCACATGGTCTGCCACTGAAGAGGGCATTGGCCCGAAACGCGTCTGGCAGGTTAACCAGAAAAGGACTTTGTTCATGGCGTGTGCCCTTGCTTTGGCGTAATTTCCACCTGGGAGTGCATCCCACCTAGAGGCAACTCTCTTTTTTGTATTTTGTACAGCGGCCTGCCTGGTCGCGGGATTGCACCACCGCGAAACACTTGCGGGTCCGCGGCTGCTTTATTGGGGCAGCTAACTGTGGAACAGGAGGTGCCTGTTATATGCAGGGGTGCCGGCGCGAACATCGGCAATCCTTTTTAAGACATTTTTTGTGAGTGCCGGCGGTGACCCACTTGGGTTTTACTGAACCACCAGTCCCAGGAAGCATTGCTTCAGGTGGTTCACCTGAGCGTTATTATTATGGGGATTTACTGGTGGTTGCCGCATGCCGGCACGTCACATGGTCTGCCACTGAAGAGGGCATTGGCCCGAAACGCGTCTGGCAGGTTAACCAGAAAAGGACTTTGTTCATGGCGTGTGCCCTTGCTTTGGCGTAATTTCCACCTGGGAGTGCATCCCACCTAGAGGCAACTCTCTTTTTTTGTATTTTGTACAGCGGCCTGCCTGGTCGCGGGATTGCACCACCGCGAAACACTTGCGGGTCCGCGGCTGCTTTATTGGGGCAGCTAACTGTGGAACAGGAGGTGCCTGTTATATGCAGGGGTGCCGGCGCGAACATCGGCAATCCTTTTTAAGACATTTTTTGTGAGTGCCGGCGGTGACCCACTTGGGTTTTACTGAACCACCAGTCCCAGGAAGCATTGCTTCAGGTGGTTCACCTGAGCGTTATTATTATGGGGATTTACTGGTGGTTGCCGCATGCCGGCACGTCACATGGTCTGCCACTGAAGAGGGCATTGGCCCGAAACGCGTCTGGCAGGTTAACCAGAAAAGGACTTTGTTCATGGCGTGTGCCCTTGCTTTGGCGTAATTTCCACCTGGGAGTGCATCCCACCTAGAGGCAACTCTCTTTTTTTGTATTTTGTACAGCGGCCTGCCTGGTCGCGGGATTGCACCACCGCGAAACACTTGCGGGTCCGCGGCTGCTTTATTGGGGCAGCTAACTGTGGAACAGGAGGTGCCTGTTATATGCAGGGGTGCCGGCGCGAACATCGGCAATCCTTTTTAAGACATTTTTTGTGAGTGCCGGCGGTGACCCACTTGGGTTTTACTGAACCACCAGTCCCAGGAAGCATTGCTTCAGGTGGTTCACCTGAGCGTTATTATTATGGGGATTTACTGGTGGTTGCCGCATGCCGGCACGTCACATGGTCTGCCACTGAAGAGGGCATTGGCCCGAAACGCGTCTGGCAGGTTAACCAGAAAAGGACTTTGTTCATGGCGTGTGCCCTTGCTTTGGCGTAATTTCCACCTGGGAGTGCATCCCACCTAGAGGCAACTCTCTTTTTTTGTATTTTGTACAGCGGCCTGCCTGGTCGCGGGATTGCACCACCGCGAAACACTTGCGGGTCCGCGGCTGCTTTATTGGGGCAGCTAACTGTGGAACAGGAGGTGCCTGTTATATGCAGGGGTGCCGGCGCGAACATCGGCAATCCTTTTTAAGACATTTTTTGTGAGTGCCGGCGGTGACCCACTTGGGTTTTACTGAACCACCAGTCCCAGGAAGCATTGCTTCAGGTGGTTCACCTGAGCGTTATTATTATGGGGATTTACTGGTGGTTGCCGCATGCCGGCACGTCACATGGTCTGCCACTGAAGAGGGCATTGGCCCGAAACGCGTCTGGCAGGTTAACCAGAAAAGGACTTTGTTCATGGCGTGTGCCCTTGCTTTGGCGTAATTTCCACCTGGGAGTGCATCCCACCTAGAGGCAACTCTCTTTTTTTGTATTTTGTACAGCGGCCTGCCTGGTCGCGGGATTGCACCACCGCGAAACACTTGCGGGTCCGCGGCTGCTTTATTGGGGCAGCTAACTGTGGAACAGGAGGTGCCTGTTATATGCAGGGGTGCCGGCGCGAACATCGGCAATCCTTTTTAAGACATTTTTTGTGAGTGCCGGCGGTGACCCACTTGGGTTTTACTGAACCACCAGTCCCAGGAAGCATTGCTTCAGGTGGTTCACCTGAGCGTTATTATTATGGGGATTTACTGGTGGTTGCCGCATGCCGGCACGTCACATGGTCTGCCACTGAAGAGGGCATTGGCCCGAAACGCGTCTGGCAGGTTAACCAGAAAAGGACTTTGTTCATGGCGTGTGCCCTTGCTTTGGCGTAATTTCCACCTGGGAGTGCATCCCACCTAGAGGCAACTCTCTTTTTTTGTATTTTGTACAGCGGCCTGCCTGGTCGCGGGATTGCACCACCGCGAAACACTTGCGGGTCCGCGGCTGCTTTATTGGGGCAGCTAACTGTGGAACAGGAGGTGCCTGTTATATGCAGGGGTGCCGGCGCGAACATCGGCAATCCTTTTTAAGACATTTTTTGTGAGTGCCGGCGGTGACCCACTTGGGTTTTACTGAACCACCAGTCCCAGGAAGCATTGCTTCAGGTGGTTCACCTGAGCGTTATTATTATGGGGATTTACTGGTGGTTGCCGCATGCCGGCACGTCACATGGTCTGCCACTGAAGAGGGCATTGGCCCGAAACGCGTCTGGCAGGTTAACCAGAAAAGGACTTTGTTCATGGCGTGTGCCCTTGCTTTGGCGTAATTTCCACCTGGGAGTGCATCCCACCTAGAGGCAACTCTCTTTTTTTGTATTTTGTACAGCGGCCTGCCTGGTCGCGGGATTGCACCACCGCGAAACACTTGCGGGTCCGCGGCTGCTTTATTGGGGCAGCTAACTGTGGAACAGGAGGTGCCTGTTATATGCAGGGGTGCCGGCGCGAACATCGGCAATCCTTTTTAAGACATTTTTTGTGAGTGCCGGCGGTGACCCACTTGGGTTTTACTGAACCACCAGTCCCAGGAAGCATTGCTTCAGGTGGTTCACCTGAGCGTTATTATTATGGGGATTTACTGGTGGTTGCCGCATGCCGGCACGTCACATGGTCTGCCACTGAAGAGGGCATTGGCCCGAAACGCGTCTGGCAGGTTAACCAGAAAAGGACTTTGTTCATGGCGTGTGCCCTTGCTTTGGCGTAATTTCCACCTGGGAGTGCATCCCACCTAGAGGCAACTCTCTTTTTTTGTATTTTGTACAGCGGCCTGCCTGGTCGCGGGATTGCACCACCGCGAAACACTTGCGGGTCCGCGGCTGCTTTATTGGGGCAGCTAACTGTGGAACAGGAGGTGCCTGTTATATGCAGGGGTGCCGGCGCGAACATCGGCAATCCTTTTTAAGACATTTTTTGTGAGTGCCGGCGGTGACCCACTTGGGTTTTACTGAACCACCAGTCCCAGGAAGCATTGCTTCAGGTGGTTCACCTGAGCGTTATTATTATGGGGATTTACTGGTGGTTGCCGCATGCCGGCACGTCACATGGTCTGCCACTGAAGAGGGCATTGGCCCGAAACGCGTCTGGCAGGTTAACCAGAAAAGGACTTTGTTCATGGCGTGTGCCCTTGCTTTGGCGTAATTTCCACCTGGGAGTGCATCCCACCTAGAGGCAACTCTCTTTTTTTGTATTTTGTACAGCGGCCTGCCTGGTCGCGGGATTGCACCACCGCGAAACACTTGCGGGTCCGCGGCTGCTTTATTGGGGCAGCTAACTGTGGAACAGGAGGTGCCTGTTATATGCAGGGGTGCCGGCGCGAACATCGGCAATCCTTTTTAAGACATTTTTTGTGAGTGCCGGCGGTGACCCACTTGGGTTTTACTGAACCACCAGTCCCAGGAAGCATTGCTTCAGGTGGTTCACCTGAGCGTTATTATTATGGGGATTTACTGGTGGTTGCCGCATGCCGGCACGTCACATGGTCTGCCACTGAAGAGGGCATTGGCCCGAAACGCGTCTGGCAGGTTAACCAGAAAAGGACTTTGTTCATGGCGTGTGCCCTTGCTTTGGCGTAATTTCCACCTGGGAGTGCATCCCACCTAGAGGCAACTCTCTTTTTTTGTATTTTGTACAGCGGCCTGCCTGGTCGCGGGATTGCACCACCGCGAAACACTTGCGGGTCCGCGGCTGCTTTATTGGGGCAGCTAACTGTGGAACAGGAGGTGCCTGTTATATGCAGGGGTGCCGGCGCGAACATCGGCAATCCTTTTTAAGACATTTTTTGTGAGTGCCGGCGGTGACCCACTTGGGTTTTACTGAACCACCAGTCCCAGGAAGCATTGCTTCAGGTGGTTCACCTGAGCGTTATTATTATGGGGATTTACTGGTGGTTGCCGCATGCCGGCACGTCACATGGTCTGCCACTGAAGAGGGCATTGGCCCGAAACGCGTCTGGCAGGTTAACCAGAAAAGGACTTTGTTCATGGCGTGTGCCCTTGCTTTGGCGTAATTTCCACCTGGGAGTGCATCCCACCTAGAGGCAACTCTCTTTTTTTGTATTTTGTACAGCGGCCTGCCTGGTCGCGGGATTGCACCACCGCGAAACACTTGCGGGTCCGCGGCTGCTTTATTGGGGCAGCTAACTGTGGAACAGGAGGTGCCTGTTATATGCAGGGGTGCCGGCGCGAACATCGGCAATCCTTTTTAAGACATTTTTTGTGAGTGCCGGCGGTGACCCACTTGGGTTTTACTGAACCACCAGTCCCAGGAAGCATTGCTTCAGGTGGTTCACCTGAGCGTTATTATTATGGGGATTTACTGGTGGTTGCCGCATGCCGGCACGTCACATGGTCTGCCACTGAAGAGGGCATTGGCCCGAAACGCGTCTGGCAGGTTAACCAGAAAAGGACTTTGTTCATGGCGTGTGCCCTTGCTTTGGCGTAATTTCCACCTGGGAGTGCATCCCACCTAGAGGCAACTCTCTTTTTTTGTATTTTGTACAGCGGCCTGCCTGGTCGCGGGATTGCACCACCGCGAAACACTTGCGGGTCCGCGGCTGCTTTATTGGGGCAGCTAACTGTGGAACAGGAGGTGCCTGTTATATGCAGGGGTGCCGGCGCGAACATCGGCAATCCTTTTTAAGACATTTTTTGTGAGTGCCGGCGGTGACCCACTTGGGTTTTACTGAACCACCAGTCCCAGGAAGCATTGCTTCAGGTGGTTCACCTGAGCGTTATTATTATGGGGATTTACTGGTGGTTGCCGCATGCCGGCACGTCACATGGTCTGCCACTGAAGAGGGCATTGGCCCGAAACGCGTCTGGCAGGTTAACCAGAAAAGGACTTTGTTCATGGCGTGTGCCCTTGCTTTGGCGTAATTTCCACCTGGGAGTGCATCCCACCTAGAGGCAACTCTCTTTTTTTGTATTTTGTACAGCGGCCTGCCTGGTCGCGGGATTGCACCACCGCGAAACACTTGCGGGTCCGCGGCTGCTTTATTGGGGCAGCTAACTGTGGAACAGGAGGTGCCTGTTATATGCAGGGGTGCCGGCGCGAACATCGGCAATCCTTTTTAAGACATTTTTTGTGAGTGCCGGCGGTGACCCACTTGGGTTTTACTGAACCACCAGTCCCAGGAAGCATTGCTTCAGGTGGTTCACCTGAGCGTTATTATTATGGGGATTTACTGGTGGTTGCCGCATGCCGGCACGTCACATGGTCTGCCACTGAAGAGGGCATTGGCCCGAAACGCGTCTGGCAGGTTAACCAGAAAAGGACTTTGTTCATGGCGTGTGCCCTTGCTTTGGCGTAATTTCCACCTGGGAGTGCATCCCACCTAGAGGCAACTCTCTTTTTTTGTATTTTGTACAGCGGCCTGCCTGGTCGCGGGATTGCACCACCGCGAAACACTTGCGGGTCCGCGGCTGCTTTATTGGGGCAGCTAACTGTGGAACAGGAGGTGCCTGTTATATGCAGGGGTGCCGGCGCGAACATCGGCAATCCTTTTTAAGACATTTTTTGTGAGTGCCGGCGGTGACCCACTTGGGTTTTACTGAACCACCAGTCCCAGGAAGCATTGCTTCAGGTGGTTCACCTGAGCGTTATTATTATGGGGATTTACTGGTGGTTGCCGCATGCCGGCACGTCACATGGTCTGCCACTGAAGAGGGCATTGGCCCGAAACGCGTCTGGCAGGTTAACCAGAAAAGGACTTTGTTCATGGCGTGTGCCCTTGCTTTGGCGTAATTTCCACCTGGGAGTGCATCCCACCTAGAGGCAACTCTCTTTTTTTGTATTTTGTACAGCGGCCTGCCTGGTCGCGGGATTGCACCACCGCGAAACACTTGCGGGTCCGCGGCTGCTTTATTGGGGCAGCTAACTGTGGAACAGGAGGTGCCTGTTATATGCAGGGGTGCCGGCGCGAACATCGGCAATCCTTTTTAAGACATTTTTTGTGAGTGCCGGCGGTGACCCACTTGGGTTTTACTGAACCACCAGTCCCAGGAAGCATTGCTTCAGGTGGTTCACCTGAGCGTTATTATTATGGGGATTTACTGGTGGTTGCCGCATGCCGGCACGTCACATGGTCTGCCACTGAAGAGGGCATTGGCCCGAAACGCGTCTGGCAGGTTAACCAGAAAAGGACTTTGTTCATGGCGTGTGCCCTTGCTTTGGCGTAATTTCCACCTGGGAGTGCATCCCACCTAGAGGCAACTCTCTTTTTTTGTATTTTGTACAGCGGCCTGCCTGGTCGCGGGATTGCACCACCGCGAAACACTTGCGGGTCCGCGGCTGCTTTATTGGGGCAGCTAACTGTGGAACAGGAGGTGCCTGTTATATGCAGGGGTGCCGGCGCGAACATCGGCAATCCTTTTTAAGACATTTTTTGTGAGTGCCGGCGGTGACCCACTTGGGTTTTACTGAACCACCAGTCCCAGGAAGCATTGCTTCAGGTGGTTCACCTGAGCGTTATTATTATGGGGATTTACTGGTGGTTGCCGCATGCCGGCACGTCACATGGTCTGCCACTGAAGAGGGCATTGGCCCGAAACGCGTCTGGCAGGTTAACCAGAAAAGGACTTTGTTCATGGCGTGTGCCCTTGCTTTGGCGTAATTTCCACCTGGGAGTGCATCCCACCTAGAGGCAACTCTCTTTTTTGTATTTTGTACAGCGGCCTGCCTGGTCGCGGGATTGCACCACCGCGAAACACTTGCGGGTCCGCGGCTGCTTTATTGGGGCAGCTAACTGTGGAACAGGAGGTGCCTGTTATATGCAGGGGTGCCGGCGCGAACATCGGCAATCCTTTTTAAGACATTTTTTGTGAGTGCCGGCGGTGACCCACTTGGGTTTTACTGAACCACCAGTCCCAGGAAGCATTGCTTCAGGTGGTTCACCTGAGCGTTATTATTATGGGGATTTACTGGTGGTTGCCGCATGCCGGCACGTCACATGGTCTGCCACTGAAGAGGGCATTGGCCCGAAACGCGTCTGGCAGGTTAACCAGAAAAGGACTTTGTTCATGGCGTGTGCCCTTGCTTTGGCGTAATTTCCACCTGGGAGTGCATCCCACCTAGAGGCAACTCTCTTTTTTTGTATTTTGTACAGCGGCCTGCCTGGTCGCGGGATTGCACCACCGCGAAACACTTGCGGGTCCGCGGCTGCTTTATTGGGGCAGCTAACTGTGGAACAGGAGGTGCCTGTTATATGCAGGGGTGCCGGCGCGAACATCGGCAATCCTTTTTAAGACATTTTTTGTGAGTGCCGGCGGTGACCCACTTGGGTTTTACTGAACCACCAGTCCCAGGAAGCATTGCTTCAGGTGGTTCACCTGAGCGTTATTATTATGGGGATTTACTGGTGGTTGCCGCATGCCGGCACGTCACATGGTCTGCCACTGAAGAGGGCATTGGCCCGAAACGCGTCTGGCAGGTTAACCAGAAAAGGACTTTGTTCATGGCGTGTGCCCTTGCTTTGGCGTAATTTCCACCTGGGAGTGCATCCCACCTAGAGGCAACTCTCTTTTTTTGTATTTTGTACAGCGGCCTGCCTGGTCGCGGGATTGCACCACCGCGAAACACTTGCGGGTCCGCGGCTGCTTTATTGGGGCAGCTAACTGTGGAACAGGAGGTGCCTGTTATATGCAGGGGTGCCGGCGCGAACATCGGCAATCCTTTTTAAGACATTTTTTGTGAGTGCCGGCGGTGACCCACTTGGGTTTTACTGAACCACCAGTCCCAGGAAGCATTGCTTCAGGTGGTTCACCTGAGCGTTATTATTATGGGGATTTACTGGTGGTTGCCGCATGCCGGCACGTCACATGGTCTGCCACTGAAGAGGGCATTGGCCCGAAACGCGTCTGGCAGGTTAACCAGAAAAGGACTTTGTTCATGGCGTGTGCCCTTGCTTTGGCGTAATTTCCACCTGGGAGTGCATCCCACCTAGAGGCAACTCTCTTTTTTTGTATTTTGTACAGCGGCCTGCCTGGTCGCGGGATTGCACCACCGCGAAACACTTGCGGGTCCGCGGCTGCTTTATTGGGGCAGCTAACTGTGGAACAGGAGGTGCCTGTTATATGCAGGGGTGCCGGCGCGAACATCGGCAATCCTTTTTAAGACATTTTTTGTGAGTGCCGGCGGTGACCCACTTGGGTTTTACTGAACCACCAGTCCCAGGAAGCATTGCTTCAGGTGGTTCACCTGAGCGTTATTATTATGGGGATTTACTGGTGGTTGCCGCATGCCGGCACGTCACATGGTCTGCCACTGAAGAGGGCATTGGCCCGAAACGCGTCTGGCAGGTTAACCAGAAAAGGACTTTGTTCATGGCGTGTGCCCTTGCTTTGGCGTAATTTCCACCTGGGAGTGCATCCCACCTAGAGGCAACTCTCTTTTTTGTATTTTGTACAGCGGCCTGCCTGGTCGCGGGATTGCACCACCGCGAAACACTTGCGGGTCCGCGGCTGCTTTATTGGGGCAGCTAACTGTGGAACAGGAGGTGCCTGTTATATGCAGGGGTGCCGGCGCGAACATCGGCAATCCTTTTTAAGACATTTTTTGTGAGTGCCGGCGGTGACCCACTTGGGTTTTACTGAACCACCAGTCCCAGGAAGCATTGCTTCAGGTGGTTCACCTGAGCGTTATTATTATGGGGATTTACTGGTGGTTGCCGCATGCCGGCACGTCACATGGTCTGCCACTGAAGAGGGCATTGGCCCGAAACGCGTCTGGCAGGTTAACCAGAAAAGGACTTTGTTCATGGCGTGTGCCCTTGCTTTGGCGTAATTTCCACCTGGGAGTGCATCCCACCTAGAGGCAACTCTCTTTTTTTGTATTTTGTACAGCGGCCTGCCTGGTCGCGGGATTGCACCACCGCGAAACACTTGCGGGTCCGCGGCTGCTTTATTGGGGCAGCTAACTGTGGAACAGGAGGTGCCTGTTATATGCAGGGGTGCCGGCGCGAACATCGGCAATCCTTTTTAAGACATTTTTTGTGAGTGCCGGCGGTGACCCACTTGGGTTTTACTGAACCACCAGTCCCAGGAAGCATTGCTTCAGGTGGTTCACCTGAGCGTTATTATTATGGGGATTTACTGGTGGTTGCCGCATGCCGGCACGTCACATGGTCTGCCACTGAAGAGGGCATTGGCCCGAAACGCGTCTGGCAGGTTAACCAGAAAAGGACTTTGTTCATGGCGTGTGCCCTTGCTTTGGCGTAATTTCCACCTGGGAGTGCATCCCACCTAGAGGCAACTCTTTTTTTTGTATTTTGTACAGCGGCCTGCCTGGTCGCGGGATTGCACCACCGCGAAACACTTGCGGGTCCGCGGCTGCTTTATTGGGGCAGCTAACTGTGGAACAGGAGGTGCCTGTTATATGCAGGGGTGCCGGCGCGAACATCGGCAATCCTTTTTAAGACATTTTTTGTGAGTGCCGGCGGTGACCCACTTGGGTTTTACTGAACCACCAGTCCCAGGAAGCATTGCTTCAGGTGGTTCACCTGAGCGTTATTATTATGGGGATTTACTGGTGGTTGCCGCATGCCGGCACGTCACATGGTCTGCCACTGAAGAGGGCATTGGCCCGAAACGCGTCTGGCAGGTTAACCAGAAAAGGACTTTGTTCATGGCGTGTGCCCTTGCTTTGGCGTAATTTCCACCTGGGAGTGCATCCCACCTAGAGGCAACTCTTTTTTTGTATTTTGTACAGCGGCCTGCCTGGTCGCGGGATTGCACCACCGCGAAACACTTGCGGGTCCGCGGCTGCTTTATTGGGGCAGCTAACTGTGGAACAGGAGGTGCCTGTTATATGCAGGGGTGCCGGCGCGAACATCGGCAATCCTTTTTAAGACATTTTTTGTGAGTGCCGGCGGTGACCCACTTGGGTTTTACTGAACCACCAGTCCCAGGAAGCATTGCTTCAGGTGGTTCACCTGAGCGTTATTATTATGGGGATTTACTGGTGGTTGCCGCATGCCGGCACGTCACATGGTCTGCCACTGAAGAGGGCATTGGCCCGAAACGCGTCTGGCAGGTTAACCAGAAAAGGACTTTGTTCATGGCGTGTGCCCTTGCTTTGGCGTAATTTCCACCTGGGAGTGCATCCCACCTAGAGGCAACTCTCTTTTTTGTATTTTGTACAGCGGCCTGCCTGGTCGCGGGATTGCACCACCGCGAAACACTTGCGGGTCCGCGGCTGCTTTATTGGGGCAGCTAACTGTGGAACAGGAGGTGCCTGTTATATGCAGGGGTGCCGGCGCGAACATCGGCAATCCTTTTTAAGACATTTTTTGTGAGTGCCGGCGGTGACCCACTTGGGTTTTACTGAACCACCAGTCCCAGGAAGCATTGCTTCAGGTGGTTCACCTGAGCGTTATTATTATGGGGATTTACTGGTGGTTGCCGCATGCCGGCACGTCACATGGTCTGCCACTGAAGAGGGCATTGGCCCGAAACGCGTCTGGCAGGTTAACCAGAAAAGGACTTTGTTCATGGCGTGTGCCCTTGCTTTGGCGTAATTTCCACCTGGGAGTGCATCCCACCTAGAGGCAACTCTCTTTTTTGTATTTTGTACAGCGGCCTGCCTGGTCGCGGGATTGCACCACCGCGAAACACTTGCGGGTCCGCGGCTGCTTTATTGGGGCAGCTAACTGTGGAACAGGAGGTGCCTGTTATATGCAGGGGTGCCGGCGCGAACATCGGCAATCCTTTTTAAGACATTTTTTGTGAGTGCCGGCGGTGACCCACTTGGGTTTTACTGAACCACCAGTCCCAGGAAGCATTGCTTCAGGTGGTTCACCTGAGCGTTATTATTATGGGGATTTACTGGTGGTTGCCGCATGCCGGCACGTCACATGGTCTGCCACTGAAGAGGGCATTGGCCCGAAACGCGTCTGGCAGGTTAACCAGAAAAGGACTTTGTTCATGGCGTGTGCCCTTGCTTTGGCGTAATTTCCACCTGGGAGTGCATCCCACCTAGAGGCAACTCTCTTTTTTTGTATTTTGTACAGCGGCCTGCCTGGTCGCGGGATTGCACCACCGCGAAACACTTGCGGGTCCGCGGCTGCTTTATTGGGGCAGCTAACTGTGGAACAGGAGGTGCCTGTTATATGCAGGGGTGCCGGCGCGAACATCGGCAATCCTTTTTAAGACATTTTTTGTGAGTGCCGGCGGTGACCCACTTGGGTTTTACTGAACCACCAGTCCCAGGAAGCATTGCTTCAGGTGGTTCACCTGAGCGTTATTATTATGGGGATTTACTGGTGGTTGCCGCATGCCGGCACGTCACATGGTCTGCCACTGAAGAGGGCATTGGCCCGAAACGCGTCTGGCAGGTTAACCAGAAAAGGACTTTGTTCATGGCGTGTGCCCTTGCTTTGGCGTAATTTCCACCTGGGAGTGCATCCCACCTAGAGGCAACTCTCTTTTTTGTATTTTGTACAGCGGCCTGCCTGGTCGCGGGATTGCACCACCGCGAAACACTTGCGGGTCCGCGGCTGCTTTATTGGGGCAGCTAACTGTGGAACAGGAGGTGCCTGTTATATGCAGGGGTGCCGGCGCGAACATCGGCAATCCTTTTTAAGACATTTTTTGTGAGTGCCGGCGGTGACCCACTTGGGTTTTACTGAACCACCAGTCCCAGGAAGCATTGCTTCAGGTGGTTCACCTGAGCGTTATTATTATGGGGATTTACTGGTGGTTGCCGCATGCCGGCACGTCACATGGTCTGCCACTGAAGAGGGCATTGGCCCGAAACGCGTCTGGCAGGTTAACCAGAAAAGGACTTTGTTCATGGCGTGTGCCCTTGCTTTGGCGTAATTTCCACCTGGGAGTGCATCCCACCTAGAGGCAACTCTCTTTTTTGTATTTTGTACAGCGGCCTGCCTGGTCGCGGGATTGCACCACCGCGAAACACTTGCGGGTCCGCGGCTGCTTTATTGGGGCAGCTAACTGTGGAACAGGAGGTGCCTGTTATATGCAGGGGTGCCGGCGCGAACATCGGCAATCCTTTTTAAGACATTTTTTGTGAGTGCCGGCGGTGACCCACTTGGGTTTTACTGAACCACCAGTCCCAGGAAGCATTGCTTCAGGTGGTTCACCTGAGCGTTATTATTATGGGGATTTACTGGTGGTTGCCGCATGCCGGCACGTCACATGGTCTGCCACTGAAGAGGGCATTGGCCCGAAACGCGTCTGGCAGGTTAACCAGAAAAGGACTTTGTTCATGGCGTGTGCCCTTGCTTTGGCGTAATTTCCACCTGGGAGTGCATCCCACCTAGAGGCAACTCTCTTTTTTTGTATTTTGTACAGCGGCCTGCCTGGTCGCGGGATTGCACCACCGCGAAACACTTGCGGGTCCGCGGCTGCTTTATTGGGGCAGCTAACTGTGGAACAGGAGGTGCCTGTTATATGCAGGGGTGCCGGCGCGAACATCGGCAATCCTTTTTAAGACATTTTTTGTGAGTGCCGGCGGTGACCCACTTGGGTTTTACTGAACCACCAGTCCCAGGAAGCATTGCTTCAGGTGGTTCACCTGAGCGTTATTATTATGGGGATTTACTGGTGGTTGCCGCATGCCGGCACGTCACATGGTCTGCCACTGAAGAGGGCATTGGCCCGAAACGCGTCTGGCAGGTTAACCAGAAAAGGACTTTGTTCATGGCGTGTGCCCTTGCTTTGGCGTAATTTCCACCTGGGAGTGCATCCCACCTAGAGGCAACTCTTTTTTTGTATTTTGTACAGCGGCCTGCCTGGTCGCGGGATTGCACCACCGCGAAACACTTGCGGGTCCGCGGCTGCTTTATTGGGGCAGCTAACTGTGGAACAGGAGGTGCCTGTTATATGCAGGGGTGCCGGCGCGAACATCGGCAATCCTTTTTAAGACATTTTTTGTGAGTGCCGGCGGTGACCCACTTGGGTTTTACTGAACCACCAGTCCCAGGAAGCATTGCTTCAGGTGGTTCACCTGAGCGTTATTATTATGGGGATTTACTGGTGGTTGCCGCATGCCGGCACGTCACATGGTCTGCCACTGAAGAGGGCATTGGCCCGAAACGCGTCTGGCAGGTTAACCAGAAAAGGACTTTGTTCATGGCGTGTGCCCTTGCTTTGGCGTAATTTCCACCTGGGAGTGCATCCCACCTAGAGGCAACTCTCTTTTTTTGTATTTTGTACAGCGGCCTGCCTGGTCGCGGGATTGCACCACCGCGAAACACTTGCGGGTCCGCGGCTGCTTTATTGGGGCAGCTAACTGTGGAACAGGAGGTGCCTGTTATATGCAGGGGTGCCGGCGCGAACATCGGCAATCCTTTTTAAGACATTTTTTGTGAGTGCCGGCGGTGACCCACTTGGGTTTTACTGAACCACCAGTCCCAGGAAGCATTGCTTCAGGTGGTTCACCTGAGCGTTATTATTATGGGGATTTACTGGTGGTTGCCGCATGCCGGCACGTCACATGGTCTGCCACTGAAGAGGGCATTGGCCCGAAACGCGTCTGGCAGGTTAACCAGAAAAGGACTTTGTTCATGGCGTGTGCCCTTGCTTTGGCGTAATTTCCACCTGGGAGTGCATCCCACCTAGAGGCAACTCTCTTTTTTGTATTTTGTACAGCGGCCTGCCTGGTCGCGGGATTGCACCACCGCGAAACACTTGCGGGTCCGCGGCTGCTTTATTGGGGCAGCTAACTGTGGAACAGGAGGTGCCTGTTATATGCAGGGGTGCCGGCGCGAACATCGGCAATCCTTTTTAAGACATTTTTTGTGAGTGCCGGCGGTGACCCACTTGGGTTTTACTGAACCACCAGTCCCAGGAAGCATTGCTTCAGGTGGTTCACCTGAGCGTTATTATTATGGGGATTTACTGGTGGTTGCCGCATGCCGGCACGTCACATGGTCTGCCACTGAAGAGGGCATTGGCCCGAAACGCGTCTGGCAGGTTAACCAGAAAAGGACTTTGTTCATGGCGTGTGCCCTTGCTTTGGCGTAATTTCCACCTGGGAGTGCATCCCACCTAGAGGCAACTCTTTTTTTGTATTTTGTACAGCGGCCTGCCTGGTCGCGGGATTGCACCACCGCGAAACACTTGCGGGTCCGCGGCTGCTTTATTGGGGCAGCTAACTGTGGAACAGGAGGTGCCTGTTATATGCAGGGGTGCCGGCGCGAACATCGGCAATCCTTTTTAAGACATTTTTTGTGAGTGCCGGCGGTGACCCACTTGGGTTTTACTGAACCACCAGTCCCAGGAAGCATTGCTTCAGGTGGTTCACCTGAGCGTTATTATTATGGGGATTTACTGGTGGTTGCCGCATGCCGGCACGTCACATGGTCTGCCACTGAAGAGGGCATTGGCCCGAAACGCGTCTGGCAGGTTAACCAGAAAAGGACTTTGTTCATGGCGTGTGCCCTTGCTTTGGCGTAATTTCCACCTGGGAGTGCATCCCACCTAGAGGCAACTCTCTTTTTTGTATTTTGTACAGCGGCCTGCCTGGTCGCGGGATTGCACCACCGCGAAACACTTGCGGGTCCGCGGCTGCTTTATTGGGGCAGCTAACTGTGGAACAGGAGGTGCCTGTTATATGCAGGGGTGCCGGCGCGAACATCGGCAATCCTTTTTAAGACATTTTTTGTGAGTGCCGGCGGTGACCCACTTGGGTTTTACTGAACCACCAGTCCCAGGAAGCATTGCTTCAGGTGGTTCACCTGAGCGTTATTATTATGGGGATTTACTGGTGGTTGCCGCATGCCGGCACGTCACATGGTCTGCCACTGAAGAGGGCATTGGCCCGAAACGCGTCTGGCAGGTTAACCAGAAAAGGACTTTGTTCATGGCGTGTGCCCTTGCTTTGGCGTAATTTCCACCTGGGAGTGCATCCCACCTAGAGGCAACTCTTTTTTTGTATTTTGTACAGCGGCCTGCCTGGTCGCGGGATTGCACCACCGCGAAACACTTGCGGGTCCGCGGCTGCTTTATTGGGGCAGCTAACTGTGGAACAGGAGGTGCCTGTTATATGCAGGGGTGCCGGCGCGAACATCGGCAATCCTTTTTAAGACATTTTTTGTGAGTGCCGGCGGTGACCCACTTGGGTTTTACTGAACCACCAGTCCCAGGAAGCATTGCTTCAGGTGGTTCACCTGAGCGTTATTATTATGGGGATTTACTGGTGGTTGCCGCATGCCGGCACGTCACATGGTCTGCCACTGAAGAGGGCATTGGCCCGAAACGCGTCTGGCAGGTTAACCAGAAAAGGACTTTGTTCATGGCGTGTGCCCTTGCTTTGGCGTAATTTCCACCTGGGAGTGCATCCCACCTAGAGGCAACTCTTTTTTTGTATTTTGTACAGCGGCCTGCCTGGTCGCGGGATTGCACCACCGCGAAACACTTGCGGGTCCGCGGCTGCTTTATTGGGGCAGCTAACTGTGGAACAGGAGGTGCCTGTTATATGCAGGGGTGCCGGCGCGAACATCGGCAATCCTTTTTAAGACATTTTTTGTGAGTGCCGGCGGTGACCCACTTGGGTTTTACTGAACCACCAGTCCCAGGAAGCATTGCTTCAGGTGGTTCACCTGAGCGTTATTATTATGGGGATTTACTGGTGGTTGCCGCATGCCGGCACGTCACATGGTCTGCCACTGAAGAGGGCATTGGCCCGAAACGCGTCTGGCAGGTTAACCAGAAAAGGACTTTGTTCATGGCGTGTGCCCTTGCTTTGGCGTAATTTCCACCTGGGAGTGCATCCCACCTAGAGGCAACTCTTTTTTTGTATTTTGTACAGCGGCCTGCCTGGTCGCGGGATTGCACCACCGCGAAACACTTGCGGGTCCGCGGCTGCTTTATTGGGGCAGCTAACTGTGGAACAGGAGGTGCCTGTTATATGCAGGGGTGCCGGCGCGAACATCGGCAATCCTTTTAAGACATTTTTTGTGAGTGCCGGCGGTGACCCACTTGGGTTTTACTGAACCACCAGTCCCAGGAAGCATTGCTTCAGGTGGTTCACCTGAGCGTTATTATTATGGGGATTTACTGGTGGTTGCCGCATGCCGGCACGTCACATGGTCTGCCACTGAAGAGGGCATTGGCCCGAAACGCGTCTGGCAGGTTAACCAGAAAAGGACTTTGTTCATGGCGTGTGCCCTTGCTTTGGCGTAATTTCCACCTGGGAGTGCATCCCACCTAGAGGCAACTCTTTTTTTGTATTTTGTACAGCGGCCTGCCTGGTCGCGGGATTGCACCACCGCGAAACACTTGCGGGTCCGCGGCTGCTTTATTGGGGCAGCTAACTGTGGAACAGGAGGTGCCTGTTATATGCAGGGGTGCCGGCGCGAACATCGGCAATCCTTTTTAAGACATTTTTTGTGAGTGCCGGCGGTGACCCACTTGGGTTTTACTGAACCACCAGTCCCAGGAAGCATTGCTTCAGGTGGTTCACCTGAGCGTTATTATTATGGGGATTTACTGGTGGTTGCCGCATGCCGGCACGTCACATGGTCTGCCACTGAAGAGGGCATTGGCCCGAAACGCGTCTGGCAGGTTAACCAGAAAAGGACTTTGTTCATGGCGTGTGCCCTTGCTTTGGCGTAATTTCCACCTGGGAGTGCATCCCACCTAGAGGCAACTCTCTTTTTTTGTATTTTGTACAGCGGCCTGCCTGGTCGCGGGATTGCACCACCGCGAAACACTTGCGGGTCCGCGGCTGCTTTATTGGGGCAGCTAACTGTGGAACAGGAGGTGCCTGTTATATGCAGGGGTGCCGGCGCGAACATCGGCAATCCTTTTTAAGACATTTTTTGTGAGTGCCGGCGGTGACCCACTTGGGTTTTACTGAACCACCAGTCCCAGGAAGCATTGCTTCAGGTGGTTCACCTGAGCGTTATTATTATGGGGATTTACTGGTGGTTGCCGCATGCCGGCACGTCACATGGTCTGCCACTGAAGAGGGCATTGGCCCGAAACGCGTCTGGCAGGTTAACCAGAAAAGGACTTTGTTCATGGCGTGTGCCCTTGCTTTGGCGTAATTTCCACCTGGGAGTGCATCCCACCTAGAGGCAACTCTCTTTTTTGTATTTTGTACAGCGGCCTGCCTGGTCGCGGGATTGCACCACCGCGAAACACTTGCGGGTCCGCGGCTGCTTTATTGGGGCAGCTAACTGTGGAACAGGAGGTGCCTGTTATATGCAGGGGTGCCGGCGCGAACATCGGCAATCCTTTTTAAGACATTTTTTGTGAGTGCCGGCGGTGACCCACTTGGGTTTTACTGAACCACCAGTCCCAGGAAGCATTGCTTCAGGTGGTTCACCTGAGCGTTATTATTATGGGGATTTACTGGTGGTTGCCGCATGCCGGCACGTCACATGGTCTGCCACTGAAGAGGGCATTGGCCCGAAACGCGTCTGGCAGGTTAACCAGAAAAGGACTTTGTTCATGGCGTGTGCCCTTGCTTTGGCGTAATTTCCACCTGGGAGTGCATCCCACCTAGAGGCAACTCTCTTTTTTGTATTTTGTACAGCGGCCTGCCTGGTCGCGGGATTGCACCACCGCGAAACACTTGCGGGTCCGCGGCTGCTTTATTGGGGCAGCTAACTGTGGAACAGGAGGTGCCTGTTATATGCAGGGGTGCCGGCGCGAACATCGGCAATCCTTTTTAAGACATTTTTTGTGAGTGCCGGCGGTGACCCACTTGGGTTTTACTGAACCACCAGTCCCAGGAAGCATTGCTTCAGGTGGTTCACCTGAGCGTTATTATTATGGGGATTTACTGGTGGTTGCCGCATGCCGGCACGTCACATGGTCTGCCACTGAAGAGGGCATTGGCCCGAAACGCGTCTGGCAGGTTAACCAGAAAAGGACTTTGTTCATGGCGTGTGCCCTTGCTTTGGCGTAATTTCCACCTGGGAGTGCATCCCACCTAGAGGCAACTCTCTTTTTTGTATTTTGTACAGCGGCCTGCCTGGTCGCGGGATTGCACCACCGCGAAACACTTGCGGGTCCGCGGCTGCTTTATTGGGGCAGCTAACTGTGGAACAGGAGGTGCCTGTTATATGCAGGGGTGCCGGCGCGAACATCGGCAATCCTTTTTAAGACATTTTTTGTGAGTGCCGGCGGTGACCCACTTGGGTTTTACTGAACCACCAGTCCCAGGAAGCATTGCTTCAGGTGGTTCACCTGAGCGTTATTATTATGGGGATTTACTGGTGGTTGCCGCATGCCGGCACGTCACATGGTCTGCCACTGAAGAGGGCATTGGCCCGAAACGCGTCTGGCAGGTTAACCAGAAAAGGACTTTGTTCATGGCGTGTGCCCTTGCTTTGGCGTAATTTCCACCTGGGAGTGCATCCCACCTAGAGGCAACTCTCTTTTTTGTATTTTGTACAGCGGCCTGCCTGGTCGCGGGATTGCACCACCGCGAAACACTTGCGGGTCCGCGGCTGCTTTATTGGGGCAGCTAACTGTGGAACAGGAGGTGCCTGTTATATGCAGGGGTGCCGGCGCGAACATCGGCAATCCTTTTTAAGACATTTTTTGTGAGTGCCGGCGGTGACCCACTTGGGTTTTACTGAACCACCAGTCCCAGGAAGCATTGCTTCAGGTGGTTCACCTGAGCGTTATTATTATGGGGATTTACTGGTGGTTGCCGCATGCCGGCACGTCACATGGTCTGCCACTGAAGAGGGCATTGGCCCGAAACGCGTCTGGCAGGTTAACCAGAAAAGGACTTTGTTCATGGCGTGTGCCCTTGCTTTGGCGTAATTTCCACCTGGGAGTGCATCCCACCTAGAGGCAACTCTTTTTTTGTATTTTGTACAGCGGCCTGCCTGGTCGCGGGATTGCACCACCGCGAAACACTTGCGGGTCCGCGGCTGCTTTATTGGGGCAGCTAACTGTGGAACAGGAGGTGCCTGTTATATGCAGGGGTGCCGGCGCGAACATCGGCAATCCTTTTTAAGACATTTTTTGTGAGTGCCGGCGGTGACCCACTTGGGTTTTACTGAACCACCAGTCCCAGGAAGCATTGCTTCAGGTGGTTCACCTGAGCGTTATTATTATGGGGATTTACTGGTGGTTGCCGCATGCCGGCACGTCACATGGTCTGCCACTGAAGAGGGCATTGGCCCGAAACGCGTCTGGCAGGTTAACCAGAAAAGGACTTTGTTCATGGCGTGTGCCCTTGCTTTGGCGTAATTTCCACCTGGGAGTGCATCCCACCTAGAGGCAACTCTTTTTTTGTATTTTGTACAGCGGCCTGCCTGGTCGCGGGATTGCACCACCGCGAAACACTTGCGGGTCCGCGGCTGCTTTATTGGGGCAGCTAACTGTGGAACAGGAGGTGCCTGTTATATGCAGGGGTGCCGGCGCGAACATCGGCAATCCTTTTTAAGACATTTTTTGTGAGTGCCGGCGGTGACCCACTTGGGTTTTACTGAACCACCAGTCCCAGGAAGCATTGCTTCAGGTGGTTCACCTGAGCGTTATTATTATGGGGATTTACTGGTGGTTGCCGCATGCCGGCACGTCACATGGTCTGCCACTGAAGAGGGCATTGGCCCGAAACGCGTCTGGCAGGTTAACCAGAAAAGGACTTTGTTCATGGCGTGTGCCCTTGCTTTGGCGTAATTTCCACCTGGGAGTGCATCCCACCTAGAGGCAACTCTTTTTTTGTATTTTGTACAGCGGCCTGCCTGGTCGCGGGATTGCACCACCGCGAAACACTTGCGGGTCCGCGGCTGCTTTATTGGGGCAGCTAACTGTGGAACAGGAGGTGCCTGTTATATGCAGGGGTGCCGGCGCGAACATCGGCAATCCTTTTTAAGACATTTTTTGTGAGTGCCGGCGGTGACCCACTTGGGTTTTACTGAACCACCAGTCCCAGGAAGCATTGCTTCAGGTGGTTCACCTGAGCGTTATTATTATGGGGATTTACTGGTGGTTGCCGCATGCCGGCACGTCACATGGTCTGCCACTGAAGAGGGCATTGGCCCGAAACGCGTCTGGCAGGTTAACCAGAAAAGGACTTTGTTCATGGCGTGTGCCCTTGCTTTGGCGTAATTTCCACCTGGGAGTGCATCCCACCTAGAGGCAACTCTCTTTTTTGTATTTTGTACAGCGGCCTGCCTGGTCGCGGGATTGCACCACCGCGAAACACTTGCGGGTCCGCGGCTGCTTTATTGGGGCAGCTAACTGTGGAACAGGAGGTGCCTGTTATATGCAGGGGTGCCGGCGCGAACATCGGCAATCCTTTTTAAGACATTTTTTGTGAGTGCCGGCGGTGACCCACTTGGGTTTTACTGAACCACCAGTCCCAGGAAGCATTGCTTCAGGTGGTTCACCTGAGCGTTATTATTATGGGGATTTACTGGTGGTTGCCGCATGCCGGCACGTCACATGGTCTGCCACTGAAGAGGGCATTGGCCCGAAACGCGTCTGGCAGGTTAACCAGAAAAGGACTTTGTTCATGGCGTGTGCCCTTGCTTTGGCGTAATTTCCACCTGGGAGTGCATCCCACCTAGAGGCAACTCTTTTTTTGTATTTTGTACAGCGGCCTGCCTGGTCGCGGGATTGCACCACCGCGAAACACTTGCGGGTCCGCGGCTGCTTTATTGGGGCAGCTAACTGTGGAACAGGAGGTGCCTGTTATATGCAGGGGTGCCGGCGCGAACATCGGCAATCCTTTTTAAGACATTTTTTGTGAGTGCCGGCGGTGACCCACTTGGGTTTTACTGAACCACCAGTCCCAGGAAGCATTGCTTCAGGTGGTTCACCTGAGCGTTATTATTATGGGGATTTACTGGTGGTTGCCGCATGCCGGCACGTCACATGGTCTGCCACTGAAGAGGGCATTGGCCCGAAACGCGTCTGGCAGGTTAACCAGAAAAGGACTTTGTTCATGGCGTGTGCCCTTGCTTTGGCGTAATTTCCACCTGGGAGTGCATCCCACCTAGAGGCAACTCTTTTTTTGTATTTTGTACAGCGGCCTGCCTGGTCGCGGGATTGCACCACCGCGAAACACTTGCGGGTCCGCGGCTGCTTTATTGGGGCAGCTAACTGTGGAACAGGAGGTGCCTGTTATATGCAGGGGTGCCGGCGCGAACATCGGCAATCCTTTTTAAGACATTTTTTGTGAGTGCCGGCGGTGACCCACTTGGGTTTTACTGAACCACCAGTCCCAGGAAGCATTGCTTCAGGTGGTTCACCTGAGCGTTATTATTATGGGGATTTACTGGTGGTTGCCGCATGCCGGCACGTCACATGGTCTGCCACTGAAGAGGGCATTGGCCCGAAACGCGTCTGGCAGGTTAACCAGAAAAGGACTTTGTTCATGGCGTGTGCCCTTGCTTTGGCGTAATTTCCACCTGGGAGTGCATCCCACCTAGAGGCAACTCTCTTTTTTGTATTTTGTACAGCGGCCTGCCTGGTCGCGGGATTGCACCACCGCGAAACACTTGCGGGTCCGCGGCTGCTTTATTGGGGCAGCTAACTGTGGAACAGGAGGTGCCTGTTATATGCAGGGGTGCCGGCGCGAACATCGGCAATCCTTTTTAAGACATTTTTTGTGAGTGCCGGCGGTGACCCACTTGGGTTTTACTGAACCACCAGTCCCAGGAAGCATTGCTTCAGGTGGTTCACCTGAGCGTTATTATTATGGGGATTTACTGGTGGTTGCCGCATGCCGGCACGTCACATGGTCTGCCACTGAAGAGGGCATTGGCCCGAAACGCGTCTGGCAGGTTAACCAGAAAAGGACTTTGTTCATGGCGTGTGCCCTTGCTTTGGCGTAATTTCCACCTGGGAGTGCATCCCACCTAGAGGCAACTCTTTTTTTGTATTTTGTACAGCGGCCTGCCTGGTCGCGGGATTGCACCACCGCGAAACACTTGCGGGTCCGCGGCTGCTTTATTGGGGCAGCTAACTGTGGAACAGGAGGTGCCTGTTATATGCAGGGGTGCCGGCGCGAACATCGGCAATCCTTTTTAAGACATTTTTTGTGAGTGCCGGCGGTGACCCACTTGGGTTTTACTGAACCACCAGTCCCAGGAAGCATTGCTTCAGGTGGTTCACCTGAGCGTTATTATTATGGGGATTTACTGGTGGTTGCCGCATGCCGGCACGTCACATGGTCTGCCACTGAAGAGGGCATTGGCCCGAAACGCGTCTGGCAGGTTAACCAGAAAAGGACTTTGTTCATGGCGTGTGCCCTTGCTTTGGCGTAATTTCCACCTGGGAGTGCATCCCACCTAGAGGCAACTCTCTTTTTTGTATTTTGTACAGCGGCCTGCCTGGTCGCGGGATTGCACCACCGCGAAACACTTGCGGGTCCGCGGCTGCTTTATTGGGGCAGCTAACTGTGGAACAGGAGGTGCCTGTTATATGCAGGGGTGCCGGCGCGAACATCGGCAATCCTTTTTAAGACATTTTTTGTGAGTGCCGGCGGTGACCCACTTGGGTTTTACTGAACCACCAGTCCCAGGAAGCATTGCTTCAGGTGGTTCACCTGAGCGTTATTATTATGGGGATTTACTGGTGGTTGCCGCATGCCGGCACGTCACATGGTCTGCCACTGAAGAGGGCATTGGCCCGAAACGCGTCTGGCAGGTTAACCAGAAAAGGACTTTGTTCATGGCGTGTGCCCTTGCTTTGGCGTAATTTCCACCTGGGAGTGCATCCCACCTAGAGGCAACTCTCTTTTTTTGTATTTTGTACAGCGGCCTGCCTGGTCGCGGGATTGCACCACCGCGAAACACTTGCGGGTCCGCGGCTGCTTTATTGGGGCAGCTAACTGTGGAACAGGAGGTGCCTGTTATATGCAGGGGTGCCGGCGCGAACATCGGCAATCCTTTTTAAGACATTTTTTGTGAGTGCCGGCGGTGACCCACTTGGGTTTTACTGAACCACCAGTCCCAGGAAGCATTGCTTCAGGTGGTTCACCTGAGCGTTATTATTATGGGGATTTACTGGTGGTTGCCGCATGCCGGCACGTCACATGGTCTGCCACTGAAGAGGGCATTGGCCCGAAACGCGTCTGGCAGGTTAACCAGAAAAGGACTTTGTTCATGGCGTGTGCCCTTGCTTTGGCGTAATTTCCACCTGGGAGTGCATCCCACCTAGAGGCAACTCTTTTTTTGTATTTTGTACAGCGGCCTGCCTGGTCGCGGGATTGCACCACCGCGAAACACTTGCGGGTCCGCGGCTGCTTTATTGGGGCAGCTAACTGTGGAACAGGAGGTGCCTGTTATATGCAGGGGTGCCGGCGCGAACATCGGCAATCCTTTTTAAGACATTTTTTGTGAGTGCCGGCGGTGACCCACTTGGGTTTTACTGAACCACCAGTCCCAGGAAGCATTGCTTCAGGTGGTTCACCTGAGCGTTATTATTATGGGGATTTACTGGTGGTTGCCGCATGCCGGCACGTCACATGGTCTGCCACTGAAGAGGGCATTGGCCCGAAACGCGTCTGGCAGGTTAACCAGAAAAGGACTTTGTTCATGGCGTGTGCCCTTGCTTTGGCGTAATTTCCACCTGGGAGTGCATCCCACCTAGAGGCAACTCTCTTTTTTGTATTTTGTACAGCGGCCTGCCTGGTCGCGGGATTGCACCACCGCGAAACACTTGCGGGTCCGCGGCTGCTTTATTGGGGCAGCTAACTGTGGAACAGGAGGTGCCTGTTATATGCAGGGGTGCCGGCGCGAACATCGGCAATCCTTTTTAAGACATTTTTTGTGAGTGCCGGCGGTGACCCACTTGGGTTTTACTGAACCACCAGTCCCAGGAAGCATTGCTTCAGGTGGTTCACCTGAGCGTTATTATTATGGGGATTTACTGGTGGTTGCCGCATGCCGGCACGTCACATGGTCTGCCACTGAAGAGGGCATTGGCCCGAAACGCGTCTGGCAGGTTAACCAGAAAAGGACTTTGTTCATGGCGTGTGCCCTTGCTTTGGCGTAATTTCCACCTGGGAGTGCATCCCACCTAGAGGCAACTCTTTTTTTTGTATTTTGTACAGCGGCCTGCCTGGTCGCGGGATTGCACCACCGCGAAACACTTGCGGGTCCGCGGCTGCTTTATTGGGGCAGCTAACTGTGGAACAGGAGGTGCCTGTTATATGCAGGGGTGCCGGCGCGAACATCGGCAATCCTTTTTAAGACATTTTTTGTGAGTGCCGGCGGTGACCCACTTGGGTTTTACTGAACCACCAGTCCCAGGAAGCATTGCTTCAGGTGGTTCACCTGAGCGTTATTATTATGGGGATTTACTGGTGGTTGCCGCATGCCGGCACGTCACATGGTCTGCCACTGAAGAGGGCATTGGCCCGAAACGCGTCTGGCAGGTTAACCAGAAAAGGACTTTGTTCATGGCGTGTGCCCTTGCTTTGGCGTAATTTCCACCTGGGAGTGCATCCCACCTAGAGGCAACTCTCTTTTTTGTATTTTGTACAGCGGCCTGCCTGGTCGCGGGATTGCACCACCGCGAAACACTTGCGGGTCCGCGGCTGCTTTATTGGGGCAGCTAACTGTGGAACAGGAGGTGCCTGTTATATGCAGGGGTGCCGGCGCGAACATCGGCAATCCTTTTTAAGACATTTTTTGTGAGTGCCGGCGGTGACCCACTTGGGTTTTACTGAACCACCAGTCCCAGGAAGCATTGCTTCAGGTGGTTCACCTGAGCGTTATTATTATGGGGATTTACTGGTGGTTGCCGCATGCCGGCACGTCACATGGTCTGCCACTGAAGAGGGCATTGGCCCGAAACGCGTCTGGCAGGTTAACCAGAAAAGGACTTTGTTCATGGCGTGTGCCCTTGCTTTGGCGTAATTTCCACCTGGGAGTGCATCCCACCTAGAGGCAACTCTCTTTTTTGTATTTTGTACAGCGGCCTGCCTGGTCGCGGGATTGCACCACCGCGAAACACTTGCGGGTCCGCGGCTGCTTTATTGGGGCAGCTAACTGTGGAACAGGAGGTGCCTGTTATATGCAGGGGTGCCGGCGCGAACATCGGCAATCCTTTTTAAGACATTTTTTGTGAGTGCCGGCGGTGACCCACTTGGGTTTTACTGAACCACCAGTCCCAGGAAGCATTGCTTCAGGTGGTTCACCTGAGCGTTATTATTATGGGGATTTACTGGTGGTTGCCGCATGCCGGCACGTCACATGGTCTGCCACTGAAGAGGGCATTGGCCCGAAACGCGTCTGGCAGGTTAACCAGAAAAGGACTTTGTTCATGGCGTGTGCCCTTGCTTTGGCGTAATTTCCACCTGGGAGTGCATCCCACCTAGAGGCAACTCTCTTTTTTGTATTTTGTACAGCGGCCTGCCTGGTCGCGGGATTGCACCACCGCGAAACACTTGCGGGTCCGCGGCTGCTTTATTGGGGCAGCTAACTGTGGAACAGGAGGTGCCTGTTATATGCAGGGGTGCCGGCGCGAACATCGGCAATCCTTTTTAAGACATTTTTTGTGAGTGCCGGCGGTGACCCACTTGGGTTTTACTGAACCACCAGTCCCAGGAAGCATTGCTTCAGGTGGTTCACCTGAGCGTTATTATTATGGGGATTTACTGGTGGTTGCCGCATGCCGGCACGTCACATGGTCTGCCACTGAAGAGGGCATTGGCCCGAAACGCGTCTGGCAGGTTAACCAGAAAAGGACTTTGTTCATGGCGTGTGCCCTTGCTTTGGCGTAATTTCCACCTGGGAGTGCATCCCACCTAGAGGCAACTCTCTTTTTTGTATTTTGTACAGCGGCCTGCCTGGTCGCGGGATTGCACCACCGCGAAACACTTGCGGGTCCGCGGCTGCTTTATTGGGGCAGCTAACTGTGGAACAGGAGGTGCCTGTTATATGCAGGGGTGCCGGCGCGAACATCGGCAATCCTTTTTAAGACATTTTTTGTGAGTGCCGGCGGTGACCCACTTGGGTTTTACTGAACCACCAGTCCCAGGAAGCATTGCTTCAGGTGGTTCACCTGAGCGTTATTATTATGGGGATTTACTGGTGGTTGCCGCATGCCGGCACGTCACATGGTCTGCCACTGAAGAGGGCATTGGCCCGAAACGCGTCTGGCAGGTTAACCAGAAAAGGACTTTGTTCATGGCGTGTGCCCTTGCTTTGGCGTAATTTCCACCTGGGAGTGCATCCCACCTAGAGGCAACTCTCTTTTTTGTATTTTGTACAGCGGCCTGCCTGGTCGCGGGATTGCACCACCGCGAAACACTTGCGGGTCCGCGGCTGCTTTATTGGGGCAGCTAACTGTGGAACAGGAGGTGCCTGTTATATGCAGGGGTGCCGGCGCGAACATCGGCAATCCTTTTTAAGACATTTTTTGTGAGTGCCGGCGGTGACCCACTTGGGTTTTACTGAACCACCAGTCCCAGGAAGCATTGCTTCAGGTGGTTCACCTGAGCGTTATTATTATGGGGATTTACTGGTGGTTGCCGCATGCCGGCACGTCACATGGTCTGCCACTGAAGAGGGCATTGGCCCGAAACGCGTCTGGCAGGTTAACCAGAAAAGGACTTTGTTCATGGCGTGTGCCCTTGCTTTGGCGTAATTTCCACCTGGGAGTGCATCCCACCTAGAGGCAACTCTCTTTTTTGTATTTTGTACAGCGGCCTGCCTGGTCGCGGGATTGCACCACCGCGAAACACTTGCGGGTCCGCGGCTGCTTTATTGGGGCAGCTAACTGTGGAACAGGAGGTGCCTGTTATATGCAGGGGTGCCGGCGCGAACATCGGCAATCCTTTTTAAGACATTTTTTGTGAGTGCCGGCGGTGACCCACTTGGGTTTTACTGAACCACCAGTCCCAGGAAGCATTGCTTCAGGTGGTTCACCTGAGCGTTATTATTATGGGGATTTACTGGTGGTTGCCGCATGCCGGCACGTCACATGGTCTGCCACTGAAGAGGGCATTGGCCCGAAACGCGTCTGGCAGGTTAACCAGAAAAGGACTTTGTTCATGGCGTGTGCCCTTGCTTTGGCGTAATTTCCACCTGGGAGTGCATCCCACCTAGAGGCAACTCTTTTTTTGTATTTTGTACAGCGGCCTGCCTGGTCGCGGGATTGCACCACCGCGAAACACTTGCGGGTCCGCGGCTGCTTTATTGGGGCAGCTAACTGTGGAACAGGAGGTGCCTGTTATATGCAGGGGTGCCGGCGCGAACATCGGCAATCCTTTTTAAGACATTTTTTGTGAGTGCCGGCGGTGACCCACTTGGGTTTTACTGAACCACCAGTCCCAGGAAGCATTGCTTCAGGTGGTTCACCTGAGCGTTATTATTATGGGGATTTACTGGTGGTTGCCGCATGCCGGCACGTCACATGGTCTGCCACTGAAGAGGGCATTGGCCCGAAACGCGTCTGGCAGGTTAACCAGAAAAGGACTTTGTTCATGGCGTGTGCCCTTGCTTTGGCGTAATTTCCACCTGGGAGTGCATCCCACCTAGAGGCAACTCTTTTTTTGTATTTTGTACAGCGGCCTGCCTGGTCGCGGGATTGCACCACCGCGAAACACTTGCGGGTCCGCGGCTGCTTTATTGGGGCAGCTAACTGTGGAACAGGAGGTGCCTGTTATATGCAGGGGTGCCGGCGCGAACATCGGCAATCCTTTTTAAGACATTTTTTGTGAGTGCCGGCGGTGACCCACTTGGGTTTTACTGAACCACCAGTCCCAGGAAGCATTGCTTCAGGTGGTTCACCTGAGCGTTATTATTATGGGGATTTACTGGTGGTTGCCGCATGCCGGCACGTCACATGGTCTGCCACTGAAGAGGGCATTGGCCCGAAACGCGTCTGGCAGGTTAACCAGAAAAGGACTTTGTTCATGGCGTGTGCCCTTGCTTTGGCGTAATTTCCACCTGGGAGTGCATCCCACCTAGAGGCAACTCTCTTTTTTGTATTTTGTACAGCGGCCTGCCTGGTCGCGGGATTGCACCACCGCGAAACACTTGCGGGTCCGCGGCTGCTTTATTGGGGCAGCTAACTGTGGAACAGGAGGTGCCTGTTATATGCAGGGGTGCCGGCGCGAACATCGGCAATCCTTTTTAAGACATTTTTTGTGAGTGCCGGCGGTGACCCACTTGGGTTTTACTGAACCACCAGTCCCAGGAAGCATTGCTTCAGGTGGTTCACCTGAGCGTTATTATTATGGGGATTTACTGGTGGTTGCCGCATGCCGGCACGTCACATGGTCTGCCACTGAAGAGGGCATTGGCCCGAAACGCGTCTGGCAGGTTAACCAGAAAAGGACTTTGTTCATGGCGTGTGCCCTTGCTTTGGCGTAATTTCCACCTGGGAGTGCATCCCACCTAGAGGCAACTCTCTTTTTTGTATTTTGTACAGCGGCCTGCCTGGTCGCGGGATTGCACCACCGCGAAACACTTGCGGGTCCGCGGCTGCTTTATTGGGGCAGCTAACTGTGGAACAGGAGGTGCCTGTTATATGCAGGGGTGCCGGCGCGAACATCGGCAATCCTTTTTAAGACATTTTTTGTGAGTGCCGGCGGTGACCCACTTGGGTTTTACTGAACCACCAGTCCCAGGAAGCATTGCTTCAGGTGGTTCACCTGAGCGTTATTATTATGGGGATTTACTGGTGGTTGCCGCATGCCGGCACGTCACATGGTCTGCCACTGAAGAGGGCATTGGCCCGAAACGCGTCTGGCAGGTTAACCAGAAAAGGACTTTGTTCATGGCGTGTGCCCTTGCTTTGGCGTAATTTCCACCTGGGAGTGCATCCCACCTAGAGGCAACTCTTTTTTTGTATTTTGTACAGCGGCCTGCCTGGTCGCGGGATTGCACCACCGCGAAACACTTGCGGGTCCGCGGCTGCTTTATTGGGGCAGCTAACTGTGGAACAGGAGGTGCCTGTTATATGCAGGGGTGCCGGCGCGAACATCGGCAATCCTTTTAAGACATTTTTTGTGAGTGCCGGCGGTGACCCACTTGGGTTTTACTGAACCACCAGTCCCAGGAAGCATTGCTTCAGGTGGTTCACCTGAGCGTTATTATTATGGGGATTTACTGGTGGTTGCCGCATGCCGGCACGTCACATGGTCTGCCACTGAAGAGGGCATTGGCCCGAAACGCGTCTGGCAGGTTAACCAGAAAAGGACTTTGTTCATGGCGTGTGCCCTTGCTTTGGCGTAATTTCCACCTGGGAGTGCATCCCACCTAGAGGCAACTCTCTTTTTTGTATTTTGTACAGCGGCCTGCCTGGTCGCGGGATTGCACCACCGCGAAACACTTGCGGGTCCGCGGCTGCTTTATTGGGGCAGCTAACTGTGGAACAGGAGGTGCCTGTTATATGCAGGGGTGCCGGCGCGAACATCGGCAATCCTTTTTAAGACATTTTTTGTGAGTGCCGGCGGTGACCCACTTGGGTTTTACTGAACCACCAGTCCCAGGAAGCATTGCTTCAGGTGGTTCACCTGAGCGTTATTATTATGGGGATTTACTGGTGGTTGCCGCATGCCGGCACGTCACATGGTCTGCCACTGAAGAGGGCATTGGCCCGAAACGCGTCTGGCAGGTTAACCAGAAAAGGACTTTGTTCATGGCGTGTGCCCTTGCTTTGGCGTAATTTCCACCTGGGAGTGCATCCCACCTAGAGGCAACTCTCTTTTTTGTATTTTGTACAGCGGCCTGCCTGGTCGCGGGATTGCACCACCGCGAAACACTTGCGGGTCCGCGGCTGCTTTATTGGGGCAGCTAACTGTGGAACAGGAGGTGCCTGTTATATGCAGGGGTGCCGGCGCGAACATCGGCAATCCTTTTTAAGACATTTTTTGTGAGTGCCGGCGGTGACCCACTTGGGTTTTACTGAACCACCAGTCCCAGGAAGCATTGCTTCAGGTGGTTCACCTGAGCGTTATTATTATGGGGATTTACTGGTGGTTGCCGCATGCCGGCACGTCACATGGTCTGCCACTGAAGAGGGCATTGGCCCGAAACGCGTCTGGCAGGTTAACCAGAAAAGGACTTTGTTCATGGCGTGTGCCCTTGCTTTGGCGTAATTTCCACCTGGGAGTGCATCCCACCTAGAGGCAACTCTCTTTTTTTGTATTTTGTACAGCGGCCTGCCTGGTCGCGGGATTGCACCACCGCGAAACACTTGCGGGTCCGCGGCTGCTTTATTGGGGCAGCTAACTGTGGAACAGGAGGTGCCTGTTATATGCAGGGGTGCCGGCGCGAACATCGGCAATCCTTTTTAAGACATTTTTTGTGAGTGCCGGCGGTGACCCACTTGGGTTTTACTGAACCACCAGTCCCAGGAAGCATTGCTTCAGGTGGTTCACCTGAGCGTTATTATTATGGGGATTTACTGGTGGTTGCCGCATGCCGGCACGTCACATGGTCTGCCACTGAAGAGGGCATTGGCCCGAAACGCGTCTGGCAGGTTAACCAGAAAAGGACTTTGTTCATGGCGTGTGCCCTTGCTTTGGCGTAATTTCCACCTGGGAGTGCATCCCACCTAGAGGCAACTCTTTTTTTGTATTTTGTACAGCGGCCTGCCTGGTCGCGGGATTGCACCACCGCGAAACACTTGCGGGTCCGCGGCTGCTTTATTGGGGCAGCTAACTGTGGAACAGGAGGTGCCTGTTATATGCAGGGGTGCCGGCGCGAACATCGGCAATCCTTTTTAAGACATTTTTTGTGAGTGCCGGCGGTGACCCACTTGGGTTTTACTGAACCACCAGTCCCAGGAAGCATTGCTTCAGGTGGTTCACCTGAGCGTTATTATTATGGGGATTTACTGGTGGTTGCCGCATGCCGGCACGTCACATGGTCTGCCACTGAAGAGGGCATTGGCCCGAAACGCGTCTGGCAGGTTAACCAGAAAAGGACTTTGTTCATGGCGTGTGCCCTTGCTTTGGCGTAATTTCCACCTGGGAGTGCATCCCACCTAGAGGCAACTCTTTTTTTGTATTTTGTACAGCGGCCTGCCTGGTCGCGGGATTGCACCACCGCGAAACACTTGCGGGTCCGCGGCTGCTTTATTGGGGCAGCTAACTGTGGAACAGGAGGTGCCTGTTATATGCAGGGGTGCCGGCGCGAACATCGGCAATCCTTTTTAAGACATTTTTTGTGAGTGCCGGCGGTGACCCACTTGGGTTTTACTGAACCACCAGTCCCAGGAAGCATTGCTTCAGGTGGTTCACCTGAGCGTTATTATTATGGGGATTTACTGGTGGTTGCCGCATGCCGGCACGTCACATGGTCTGCCACTGAAGAGGGCATTGGCCCGAAACGCGTCTGGCAGGTTAACCAGAAAAGGACTTTGTTCATGGCGTGTGCCCTTGCTTTGGCGTAATTTCCACCTGGGAGTGCATCCCACCTAGAGGCAACTCTCTTTTTTTGTATTTTGTACAGCGGCCTGCCTGGTCGCGGGATTGCACCACCGCGAAACACTTGCGGGTCCGCGGCTGCTTTATTGGGGCAGCTAACTGTGGAACAGGAGGTGCCTGTTATATGCAGGGGTGCCGGCGCGAACATCGGCAATCCTTTTTAAGACATTTTTTGTGAGTGCCGGCGGTGACCCACTTGGGTTTTACTGAACCACCAGTCCCAGGAAGCATTGCTTCAGGTGGTTCACCTGAGCGTTATTATTATGGGGATTTACTGGTGGTTGCCGCATGCCGGCACGTCACATGGTCTGCCACTGAAGAGGGCATTGGCCCGAAACGCGTCTGGCAGGTTAACCAGAAAAGGACTTTGTTCATGGCGTGTGCCCTTGCTTTGGCGTAATTTCCACCTGGGAGTGCATCCCACCTAGAGGCAACTCTCTTTTTTGTATTTTGTACAGCGGCCTGCCTGGTCGCGGGATTGCACCACCGCGAAACACTTGCGGGTCCGCGGCTGCTTTATTGGGGCAGCTAACTGTGGAACAGGAGGTGCCTGTTATATGCAGGGGTGCCGGCGCGAACATCGGCAATCCTTTTTAAGACATTTTTTGTGAGTGCCGGCGGTGACCCACTTGGGTTTTACTGAACCACCAGTCCCAGGAAGCATTGCTTCAGGTGGTTCACCTGAGCGTTATTATTATGGGGATTTACTGGTGGTTGCCGCATGCCGGCACGTCACATGGTCTGCCACTGAAGAGGGCATTGGCCCGAAACGCGTCTGGCAGGTTAACCAGAAAAGGACTTTGTTCATGGCGTGTGCCCTTGCTTTGGCGTAATTTCCACCTGGGAGTGCATCCCACCTAGAGGCAACTCTCTTTTTTGTATTTTGTACAGCGGCCTGCCTGGTCGCGGGATTGCACCACCGCGAAACACTTGCGGGTCCGCGGCTGCTTTATTGGGGCAGCTAACTGTGGAACAGGAGGTGCCTGTTATATGCAGGGGTGCCGGCGCGAACATCGGCAATCCTTTTTAAGACATTTTTTGTGAGTGCCGGCGGTGACCCACTTGGGTTTTACTGAACCACCAGTCCCAGGAAGCATTGCTTCAGGTGGTTCACCTGAGCGTTATTATTATGGGGATTTACTGGTGGTTGCCGCATGCCGGCACGTCACATGGTCTGCCACTGAAGAGGGCATTGGCCCGAAACGCGTCTGGCAGGTTAACCAGAAAAGGACTTTGTTCATGGCGTGTGCCCTTGCTTTGGCGTAATTTCCACCTGGGAGTGCATCCCACCTAGAGGCAACTCTCTTTTTGTATTTTGTACAGCGGCCTGCCTGGTCGCGGGATTGCACCACCGCGAAACACTTGCGGGTCCGCGGCTGCTTTATTGGGGCAGCTAACTGTGGAACAGGAGGTGCCTGTTATATGCAGGGGTGCCGGCGCGAACATCGGCAATCCTTTTTAAGACATTTTTTGTGAGTGCCGGCGGTGACCCACTTGGGTTTTACTGAACCACCAGTCCCAGGAAGCATTGCTTCAGGTGGTTCACCTGAGCGTTATTATTATGGGGATTTACTGGTGGTTGCCGCATGCCGGCACGTCACATGGTCTGCCACTGAAGAGGGCATTGGCCCGAAACGCGTCTGGCAGGTTAACCAGAAAAGGACTTTGTTCATGGCGTGTGCCCTTGCTTTGGCGTAATTTCCACCTGGGAGTGCATCCCACCTAGAGGCAACTCTCTTTTTTGTATTTTGTACAGCGGCCTGCCTGGTCGCGGGATTGCACCACCGCGAAACACTTGCGGGTCCGCGGCTGCTTTATTGGGGCAGCTAACTGTGGAACAGGAGGTGCCTGTTATATGCAGGGGTGCCGGCGCGAACATCGGCAATCCTTTTTAAGACATTTTTTGTGAGTGCCGGCGGTGACCCACTTGGGTTTTACTGAACCACCAGTCCCAGGAAGCATTGCTTCAGGTGGTTCACCTGAGCGTTATTATTATGGGGATTTACTGGTGGTTGCCGCATGCCGGCACGTCACATGGTCTGCCACTGAAGAGGGCATTGGCCCGAAACGCGTCTGGCAGGTTAACCAGAAAAGGACTTTGTTCATGGCGTGTGCCCTTGCTTTGGCGTAATTTCCACCTGGGAGTGCATCCCACCTAGAGGCAACTCTCTTTTTTGTATTTTGTACAGCGGCCTGCCTGGTCGCGGGATTGCACCACCGCGAAACACTTGCGGGTCCGCGGCTGCTTTATTGGGGCAGCTAACTGTGGAACAGGAGGTGCCTGTTATATGCAGGGGTGCCGGCGCGAACATCGGCAATCCTTTTTAAGACATTTTTTGTGAGTGCCGGCGGTGACCCACTTGGGTTTTACTGAACCACCAGTCCCAGGAAGCATTGCTTCAGGTGGTTCACCTGAGCGTTATTATTATGGGGATTTACTGGTGGTTGCCGCATGCCGGCACGTCACATGGTCTGCCACTGAAGAGGGCATTGGCCCGAAACGCGTCTGGCAGGTTAACCAGAAAAGGACTTTGTTCATGGCGTGTGCCCTTGCTTTGGCGTAATTTCCACCTGGGAGTGCATCCCACCTAGAGGCAACTCTCTTTTTTTGTATTTTGTACAGCGGCCTGCCTGGTCGCGGGATTGCACCACCGCGAAACACTTGCGGGTCCGCGGCTGCTTTATTGGGGCAGCTAACTGTGGAACAGGAGGTGCCTGTTATATGCAGGGGTGCCGGCGCGAACATCGGCAATCCTTTTTAAGACATTTTTTGTGAGTGCCGGCGGTGACCCACTTGGGTTTTACTGAACCACCAGTCCCAGGAAGCATTGCTTCAGGTGGTTCACCTGAGCGTTATTATTATGGGGATTTACTGGTGGTTGCCGCATGCCGGCACGTCACATGGTCTGCCACTGAAGAGGGCATTGGCCCGAAACGCGTCTGGCAGGTTAACCAGAAAAGGACTTTGTTCATGGCGTGTGCCCTTGCTTTGGCGTAATTTCCACCTGGGAGTGCATCCCACCTAGAGGCAACTCTTTTTTTGTATTTTGTACAGCGGCCTGCCTGGTCGCGGGATTGCACCACCGCGAAACACTTGCGGGTCCGCGGCTGCTTTATTGGGGCAGCTAACTGTGGAACAGGAGGTGCCTGTTATATGCAGGGGTGCCGGCGCGAACATCGGCAATCCTTTTTAAGACATTTTTTGTGAGTGCCGGCGGTGACCCACTTGGGTTTTACTGAACCACCAGTCCCAGGAAGCATTGCTTCAGGTGGTTCACCTGAGCGTTATTATTATGGGGATTTACTGGTGGTTGCCGCATGCCGGCACGTCACATGGTCTGCCACTGAAGAGGGCATTGGCCCGAAACGCGTCTGGCAGGTTAACCAGAAAAGGACTTTGTTCATGGCGTGTGCCCTTGCTTTGGCGTAATTTCCACCTGGGAGTGCATCCCACCTAGAGGCAACCTCTTTTTTTGTATTTTGTACAGCGGCCTGCCTGGTCGCGGGATTGCACCACCGCGAAACACTTGCGGGTCCGCGGCTGCTTTATTGGGGCAGCTAACTGTGGAACAGGAGGTGCCTGTTATATGCAGGGGTGCCGGCGCGAACATCGGCAATCCTTTTTAAGACATTTTTTGTGAGTGCCGGCGGTGACCCACTTGGGTTTTACTGAACCACCAGTCCCAGGAAGCATTGCTTCAGGTGGTTCACCTGAGCGTTATTATTATGGGGATTTACTGGTGGTTGCCGCATGCCGGCACGTCACATGGTCTGCCACTGAAGAGGGCATTGGCCCGAAACGCGTCTGGCAGGTTAACCAGAAAAGGACTTTGTTCATGGCGTGTGCCCTTGCTTTGGCGTAATTTCCACCTGGGAGTGCATCCCACCTAGAGGCAACTCTTTTTTTGTATTTTGTACAGCGGCCTGCCTGGTCGCGGGATTGCACCACCGCGAAACACTTGCGGGTCCGCGGCTGCTTTATTGGGGCAGCTAACTGTGGAACAGGAGGTGCCTGTTATATGCAGGGGTGCCGGCGCGAACATCGGCAATCCTTTTTAAGACATTTTTTGTGAGTGCCGGCGGTGACCCACTTGGGTTTTACTGAACCACCAGTCCCAGGAAGCATTGCTTCAGGTGGTTCACCTGAGCGTTATTATTATGGGGATTTACTGGTGGTTGCCGCATGCCGGCACGTCACATGGTCTGCCACTGAAGAGGGCATTGGCCCGAAACGCGTCTGGCAGGTTAACCAGAAAAGGACTTTGTTCATGGCGTGTGCCCTTGCTTTGGCGTAATTTCCACCTGGGAGTGCATCCCACCTAGAGGCAACTCTTTTTTTGTATTTTGTACAGCGGCCTGCCTGGTCGCGGGATTGCACCACCGCGAAACACTTGCGGGTCCGCGGCTGCTTTATTGGGGCAGCTAACTGTGGAACAGGAGGTGCCTGTTATATGCAGGGGTGCCGGCGCGAACATCGGCAATCCTTTTTAAGACATTTTTTGTGAGTGCCGGCGGTGACCCACTTGGGTTTTACTGAACCACCAGTCCCAGGAAGCATTGCTTCAGGTGGTTCACCTGAGCGTTATTATTATGGGGATTTACTGGTGGTTGCCGCATGCCGGCACGTCACATGGTCTGCCACTGAAGAGGGCATTGGCCCGAAACGCGTCTGGCAGGTTAACCAGAAAAGGACTTTGTTCATGGCGTGTGCCCTTGCTTTGGCGTAATTTCCACCTGGGAGTGCATCCCACCTAGAGGCAACTCTCTTTTTTTGTATTTTGTACAGCGGCCTGCCTGGTCGCGGGATTGCACCACCGCGAAACACTTGCGGGTCCGCGGCTGCTTTATTGGGGCAGCTAACTGTGGAACAGGAGGTGCCTGTTATATGCAGGGGTGCCGGCGCGAACATCGGCAATCCTTTTTAAGACATTTTTTGTGAGTGCCGGCGGTGACCCACTTGGGTTTTACTGAACCACCAGTCCCAGGAAGCATTGCTTCAGGTGGTTCACCTGAGCGTTATTATTATGGGGATTTACTGGTGGTTGCCGCATGCCGGCACGTCACATGGTCTGCCACTGAAGAGGGCATTGGCCCGAAACGCGTCTGGCAGGTTAACCAGAAAAGGACTTTGTTCATGGCGTGTGCCCTTGCTTTGGCGTAATTTCCACCTGGGAGTGCATCCCACCTAGAGGCAACTCTTTTTTTGTATTTTGTACAGCGGCCTGCCTGGTCGCGGGATTGCACCACCGCGAAACACTTGCGGGTCCGCGGCTGCTTTATTGGGGCAGCTAACTGTGGAACAGGAGGTGCCTGTTATATGCAGGGGTGCCGGCGCGAACATCGGCAATCCTTTTTAAGACATTTTTTGTGAGTGCCGGCGGTGACCCACTTGGGTTTTACTGAACCACCAGTCCCAGGAAGCATTGCTTCAGGTGGTTCACCTGAGCGTTATTATTATGGGGATTTACTGGTGGTTGCCGCATGCCGGCACGTCACATGGTCTGCCACTGAAGAGGGCATTGGCCCGAAACGCGTCTGGCAGGTTAACCAGAAAAGGACTTTGTTCATGGCGTGTGCCCTTGCTTTGGCGTAATTTCCACCTGGGAGTGCATCCCACCTAGAGGCAACTCTCTTTTTTGTATTTTGTACAGCGGCCTGCCTGGTCGCGGGATTGCACCACCGCGAAACACTTGCGGGTCCGCGGCTGCTTTATTGGGGCAGCTAACTGTGGAACAGGAGGTGCCTGTTATATGCAGGGGTGCCGGCGCGAACATCGGCAATCCTTTTTAAGACATTTTTTGTGAGTGCCGGCGGTGACCCACTTGGGTTTTACTGAACCACCAGTCCCAGGAAGCATTGCTTCAGGTGGTTCACCTGAGCGTTATTATTATGGGGATTTACTGGTGGTTGCCGCATGCCGGCACGTCACATGGTCTGCCACTGAAGAGGGCATTGGCCCGAAACGCGTCTGGCAGGTTAACCAGAAAAGGACTTTGTTCATGGCGTGTGCCCTTGCTTTGGCGTAATTTCCACCTGGGAGTGCATCCCACCTAGAGGCAACTCTTTTTTTGTATTTTGTACAGCGGCCTGCCTGGTCGCGGGATTGCACCACCGCGAAACACTTGCGGGTCCGCGGCTGCTTTATTGGGGCAGCTAACTGTGGAACAGGAGGTGCCTGTTATATGCAGGGGTGCCGGCGCGAACATCGGCAATCCTTTTTAAGACATTTTTTGTGAGTGCCGGCGGTGACCCACTTGGGTTTTACTGAACCACCAGTCCCAGGAAGCATTGCTTCAGGTGGTTCACCTGAGCGTTATTATTATGGGGATTTACTGGTGGTTGCCGCATGCCGGCACGTCACATGGTCTGCCACTGAAGAGGGCATTGGCCCGAAACGCGTCTGGCAGGTTAACCAGAAAAGGACTTTGTTCATGGCGTGTGCCCTTGCTTTGGCGTAATTTCCACCTGGGAGTGCATCCCACCTAGAGGCAACTCTCTTTTTTTGTATTTTGTACAGCGGCCTGCCTGGTCGCGGGATTGCACCACCGCGAAACACTTGCGGGTCCGCGGCTGCTTTATTGGGGCAGCTAACTGTGGAACAGGAGGTGCCTGTTATATGCAGGGGTGCCGGCGCGAACATCGGCAATCCTTTTTAAGACATTTTTTGTGAGTGCCGGCGGTGACCCACTTGGGTTTTACTGAACCACCAGTCCCAGGAAGCATTGCTTCAGGTGGTTCACCTGAGCGTTATTATTATGGGGATTTACTGGTGGTTGCCGCATGCCGGCACGTCACATGGTCTGCCACTGAAGAGGGCATTGGCCCGAAACGCGTCTGGCAGGTTAACCAGAAAAGGACTTTGTTCATGGCGTGTGCCCTTGCTTTGGCGTAATTTCCACCTGGGAGTGCATCCCACCTAGAGGCAACTCTCTTTTTTGTATTTTGTACAGCGGCCTGCCTGGTCGCGGGATTGCACCACCGCGAAACACTTGCGGGTCCGCGGCTGCTTTATTGGGGCAGCTAACTGTGGAACAGGAGGTGCCTGTTATATGCAGGGGTGCCGGCGCGAACATCGGCAATCCTTTTAAGACATTTTTTGTGAGTGCCGGCGGTGACCCACTTGGGTTTTACTGAACCACCAGTCCCAGGAAGCATTGCTTCAGGTGGTTCACCTGAGCGTTATTATTATGGGGATTTACTGGTGGTTGCCGCATGCCGGCACGTCACATGGTCTGCCACTGAAGAGGGCATTGGCCCGAAACGCGTCTGGCAGGTTAACCAGAAAAGGACTTTGTTCATGGCGTGTGCCCTTGCTTTGGCGTAATTTCCACCTGGGAGTGCATCCCACCTAGAGGCAACTCTCTTTTTTGTATTTTGTACAGCGGCCTGCCTGGTCGCGGGATTGCACCACCGCGAAACACTTGCGGGTCCGCGGCTGCTTTATTGGGGCAGCTAACTGTGGAACAGGAGGTGCCTGTTATATGCAGGGGTGCCGGCGCGAACATCGGCAATCCTTTTTAAGACATTTTTTGTGAGTGCCGGCGGTGACCCACTTGGGTTTTACTGAACCACCAGTCCCAGGAAGCATTGCTTCAGGTGGTTCACCTGAGCGTTATTATTATGGGGATTTACTGGTGGTTGCCGCATGCCGGCACGTCACATGGTCTGCCACTGAAGAGGGCATTGGCCCGAAACGCGTCTGGCAGGTTAACCAGAAAAGGACTTTGTTCATGGCGTGTGCCCTTGCTTTGGCGTAATTTCCACCTGGGAGTGCATCCCACCTAGAGGCAACTCTCTTTTTTGTATTTTGTACAGCGGCCTGCCTGGTCGCGGGATTGCACCACCGCGAAACACTTGCGGGTCCGCGGCTGCTTTATTGGGGCAGCTAACTGTGGAACAGGAGGTGCCTGTTATATGCAGGGGTGCCGGCGCGAACATCGGCAATCCTTTTAAGACATTTTTTGTGAGTGCCGGCGGTGACCCACTTGGGTTTTACTGAACCACCAGTCCCAGGAAGCATTGCTTCAGGTGGTTCACCTGAGCGTTATTATTATGGGGATTTACTGGTGGTTGCCGCATGCCGGCACGTCACATGGTCTGCCACTGAAGAGGGCATTGGCCCGAAACGCGTCTGGCAGGTTAACCAGAAAAGGACTTTGTTCATGGCGTGTGCCCTTGCTTTGGCGTAATTTCCACCTGGGAGTGCATCCCACCTAGAGGCAACTCTCTTTTTTGTATTTTGTACAGCGGCCTGCCTGGTCGCGGGATTGCACCACCGCGAAACACTTGCGGGTCCGCGGCTGCTTTATTGGGGCAGCTAACTGTGGAACAGGAGGTGCCTGTTATATGCAGGGGTGCCGGCGCGAACATCGGCAATCCTTTTTAAGACATTTTTTGTGAGTGCCGGCGGTGACCCACTTGGGTTTTACTGAACCACCAGTCCCAGGAAGCATTGCTTCAGGTGGTTCACCTGAGCGTTATTATTATGGGGATTTACTGGTGGTTGCCGCATGCCGGCACGTCACATGGTCTGCCACTGAAGAGGGCATTGGCCCGAAACGCGTCTGGCAGGTTAACCAGAAAAGGACTTTGTTCATGGCGTGTGCCCTTGCTTTGGCGTAATTTCCACCTGGGAGTGCATCCCACCTAGAGGCAACTCTCTTTTTTTGTATTTTGTACAGCGGCCTGCCTGGTCGCGGGATTGCACCACCGCGAAACACTTGCGGGTCCGCGGCTGCTTTATTGGGGCAGCTAACTGTGGAACAGGAGGTGCCTGTTATATGCAGGGGTGCCGGCGCGAACATCGGCAATCCTTTTTAAGACATTTTTTGTGAGTGCCGGCGGTGACCCACTTGGGTTTTACTGAACCACCAGTCCCAGGAAGCATTGCTTCAGGTGGTTCACCTGAGCGTTATTATTATGGGGATTTACTGGTGGTTGCCGCATGCCGGCACGTCACATGGTCTGCCACTGAAGAGGGCATTGGCCCGAAACGCGTCTGGCAGGTTAACCAGAAAAGGACTTTGTTCATGGCGTGTGCCCTTGCTTTGGCGTAATTTCCACCTGGGAGTGCATCCCACCTAGAGGCAACTCTCTTTTTTGTATTTTGTACAGCGGCCTGCCTGGTCGCGGGATTGCACCACCGCGAAACACTTGCGGGTCCGCGGCTGCTTTATTGGGGCAGCTAACTGTGGAACAGGAGGTGCCTGTTATATGCAGGGGTGCCGGCGCGAACATCGGCAATCCTTTTTAAGACATTTTTTGTGAGTGCCGGCGGTGACCCACTTGGGTTTTACTGAACCACCAGTCCCAGGAAGCATTGCTTCAGGTGGTTCACCTGAGCGTTATTATTATGGGGATTTACTGGTGGTTGCCGCATGCCGGCACGTCACATGGTCTGCCACTGAAGAGGGCATTGGCCCGAAACGCGTCTGGCAGGTTAACCAGAAAAGGACTTTGTTCATGGCGTGTGCCCTTGCTTTGGCGTAATTTCCACCTGGGAGTGCATCCCACCTAGAGGCAACTCTCTTTTTTTGTATTTTGTACAGCGGCCTGCCTGGTCGCGGGATTGCACCACCGCGAAACACTTGCGGGTCCGCGGCTGCTTTATTGGGGCAGCTAACTGTGGAACAGGAGGTGCCTGTTATATGCAGGGGTGCCGGCGCGAACATCGGCAATCCTTTTAAGACATTTTTTGTGAGTGCCGGCGGTGACCCACTTGGGTTTTACTGAACCACCAGTCCCAGGAAGCATTGCTTCAGGTGGTTCACCTGAGCGTTATTATTATGGGGATTTACTGGTGGTTGCCGCATGCCGGCACGTCACATGGTCTGCCACTGAAGAGGGCATTGGCCCGAAACGCGTCTGGCAGGTTAACCAGAAAAGGACTTTGTTCATGGCGTGTGCCCTTGCTTTGGCGTAATTTCCACCTGGGAGTGCATCCCACCTAGAGGCAACTCCCTTTTTTTGTATTTTGTACAGCGGCCTGCCTGGTCGCGGATTGCACCACCGCAAAACACTTGCGGGTCCGCGGCTGCTTTATTGGGGCAGCTAACTGTGGAACAGGAGGTGCCTGTTATATGCAGGGGTGCCGGCGCGAACATCGGCAATCCTTTTAAGACATTTTTTGTGAGTGCCGGCGGTGACCCACTTGGGTTTTACTGAACCACCAGTCCCAGGAAGCATTGCTTCAGGTGGTTCACCTGAGCGTTATTATTATGGGGATTTACTGGTGGTTGCCGCATGCCGGCACGTCACATGGTCTGCCACTGAAGAGGGCATTGGCCCGAAACGCGTCTGGCAGGTTAACCAGAAAAGGACTTTGTTCATGGCGTGTGCCCTTGCTTTGGCGTAATTTCCACCTGGGAGTGCATCCCACCTAGAGGCAACTCTCTTTTTTGTATTTTGTACAGCGGCCTGCCTGGTCGCTGGATTGCACCACCGCGAAACACTTGCGGGTCCGCGGCTGCTTTATTGGGGCAGCTAACTGTGGAACAGGAGGTGCCTGTTATATGCAGGGGTGCCGGCGCAAACATCGGCAATCCTTTTTAAGACATTTTTTGTGAGTGCCGGCGGTGACCCACTTGGGTTTTACTGAACCACCAGTCCCAGGAAGCATTGCTTCAGGTGGTTCACCTGAGCGTTATTATTATGGGGATTTACTGGTGGTTGCCGCATGCCGGCACGTCACATGGTCTGCCACTGAAGAGGGCATTGGCCCGAAACGCGTCTGGCAGGTTAACCAGAAAAGGACTTTGTTCATGGCGTGTGCCCTTGCTTTGGCGTAATTTCCACCTGGGAGTGCATCCCACCTAGAGGCAACTCTCTTTTTTGTATTTTGTACAGCGGCCTGCCTGGTCGCGGGATTGCACCACCGCGAAACACTTGCGGGTCCGCGGCTGCTTTATTGGGGCAGCTAACTGTGGAACAGGAGGTGCCTGTTATATGCAGGGGTGCCGGCGCGAACATCGGCAATCCTTTTTAAGACATTTTTTGTGAGTGCCGGCGGTGACCCACTTGGGTTTTACTGAACCACCAGTCCCAGGAAGCATTGCTTCAGGTGGTTCACCTGAGCGTTATTATTATGGGGATTTACTGGTGGTTGCCGCATGCCGGCACGTCACATGGTCTGCCACTGAAGAGGGCATTGGCCCGAAACGCGTCTGGCAGGTTAACCAGAAAAGGACTTTGTTCATGGCGTGTGCCCTTGCTTTGGCGTAATTTCCACCTGGGAGTGCATCCCACCTAGAGGCAACTCTCTTTTTTGTATTTTGTACAGCGGCCTGCCTGGTCGCGGGATTGCACCACCGCGAAACACTTGCGGGTCCGTGGCTGCTTTATTGGGGCAGCTAACTGTGGAACAGGAGGTGCCTGTTATATGCAGGGGTGCCGGCGCGAACATCAGCAATCCTTTTTAAGACATTTTTTGTGAGTGCCGGCGGTGACCCACTTGGGTTTTACTGAACCACCAGTCCCAGGAAGCATTGCTTCAGGTGGTTCACCTGAGCGTTATTATTATGGGGATTTACTGGTGGTTGCCGCATGTCGGCACGTCACATGGTCTGCCACTGAAGAGGGCATTGGCCCGAAACGCGTCTGGCAGGTTAACCAGAAAAGGACTTTGTTCATGGCGTGTGCCCCTGCTTTGGCGTAATTTCCACCTGGGAGTGCATCCCACCTAGAGGCAACTCTCTTTTTTTGTATTTTGTACAGCGGCCTGCCTGGTCGCGGGATTGCACCACCGCGAAACACTTGCGGGTCTGCGGCTGCTTTATTGGGGCAGCTAACTGTGGAACAGGAGGTGCCTGTTATATGCAGGGGTGCCGGCGCGAACATCGGCAATCCTTTTAAGACATTTTTGTGAGTGCCGGCGGTGACCCACTTGGGTTTTACTGAACCACCAGTCCCAGGAAGCATTGCTTCAGGTGGTTCACCTGAGCGTTATTATTATGGGGATTTACTGGTGGTTGCCGCATGCCGGCACGTCACATGGTCTGCCACTGAAGAGGGCATTGGCCCGAAACGCGTCTGGCAGGTTAACCAGAAAAGGACTTTGTTCATGGCGTGTGCCCTTGCTTTGGCGTAATTTCCACCTGGGAGTGCATCCCACCTAGAGGCAACTCTCTTTTTTGTATTTTGTACAGCGGCCTGCCTGGTCGCGGATTGCACCACCGCGAAACACTTGCGGGTCCGCGGCTGCTTTATTGGGGCAGCTAACTGTGGAACAGGAGGTGCCTGTTATATGCAGGGGTGCCGGCGCGAACATCGGCAATCCTTTTTAAGACATTTTTTGTGAGTGCCGGCGGTGACCCACTTGGGTTTTACTGAACCACCAGTCCCAGGAAGCATTGCTTCAGGTGGTTCACCTGAGCGTTATTATTATGGGGATTTACTGGTGGTTGCCGCATGCCGGCACGTCACATGGTCTGCCACTGAAGAGGGCATTGGCCCGAAACGCGTCTGGCAGGTTAACCAGAAAAGGACTTTGTTCATGGCGTGTGCCCTTGCTTTGGCGTAATTTCCACCTGGGAGTGCATCCCACCTAGAGGCAACTCTCTTTTTTGTATTTTGTACAGCGGCCTGCCTGGTCGCGGGATTGCACCACCGCGAAACACTTGCGGGTCCGCGGCTGCTTTATTGGGGCAGCTAACTGTGGAACAGGAGGTGCCTGTTATATGCAGGGGTGCCGGCGCGAACATCGGCAATCCTTTTAAGACATTTTTTGTGAGTGCCGGCGGTGACCCACTTGGGTTTTACTGAACCACCAGTCCCAGGAAGCATTGCTTCAGGTGGTTCACCTGAGCGTTATTATTATGGGGATTTACTGGTGGTTGCCGCATGCCGGCACGTCACATGGTCTGCCACTGAAGAGGGCATTGGCCCGAAACGCGTCTGGCAGGTTAACCAGAAAAGGACTTTGTTCATGGCGTGTGCCCTTGCTTTGGCGTAATTTCCACCTGGGAGTGCATCCCACCTAGAGGCAACTCTTTTTTTGTATTTTGTACAGCGGCCTGCCTGGTCGCGGGATTGCACCACCGCGAAACACTTGCGGGTCCGCGGCTGCTTTATTGGGGCAGCTAACTGTGGAACAGGAGGTGCCTGTTATATGCAGGGGTGCCGGCGCGAACATCGGCAATCCTTTTTAAGACATTTTTTGTGAGTGCCGGCGGTGACCCACTTGGGTTTTACTGAACCACCAGTCCCAGGAAGCATTGCTTCAGGTGGTTCACCTGAGCGTTATTATTATGGGGATTTACTGGTGGTTGCCGCATGCCGGCACGTCACATGGTCTGCCACTGAAGAGGGCATTGGCCCGAAACGCGTCTGGCAGGTTAACCAGAAAAGGACTTTGTTCATGGCGTGTGCCCTTGCTTTGGCGTAATTTCCACCTGGGAGTGCATCCCACCTAGAGGCAACTCTTTTTTTGTATTTTGTACAGCGGCCTGCCTGGTCGCGGGATTGCACCACCGCGAAACACTTGCGGGTCCGCGGCTGCTTTATTGGGGCAGCTAACTGTGGAACAGGAGGTGCCTGTTATATGCAGGGGTGCCGGCGCGAACATCGGCAATCCTTTTTAAGACATTTTTTGTGAGTGCCGGCGGTGACCCACTTGGGTTTTACTGAACCACCAGTCCCAGGAAGCATTGCTTCAGGTGGTTCACCTGAGCGTTATTATTATGGGGATTTACTGGTGGTTGCCGCATGCCGGCACGTCACATGGTCTGCCACTGAAGAGGGCATTGGCCCGAAACGCGTCTGGCAGGTTAACCAGAAAAGGACTTTGTTCATGGCGTGTGCCCTTGCTTTGGCGTAATTTCCACCTGGGAGTGCATCCCACCTAGAGGCAACTCTCTTTTTTGTATTTTGTACAGCGGCCTGCCTGGTCGCGGGATTGCACCACCGCGAAACACTTGCGGGTCCGCGGCTGCTTTATTGGGGCAGCTAACTGTGGAACAGGAGGTGCCTGTTATATGCAGGGGTGCCGGCGCGAACATCGGCAATCCTTTTTAAGACATTTTTTGTGAGTGCCGGCGGTGACCCACTTGGGTTTTACTGAACCACCAGTCCCAGGAAGCATTGCTTCAGGTGGTTCACCTGAGCGTTATTATTATGGGGATTTACTGGTGGTTGCCGCATGCCGGCACGTCACATGGTCTGCCACTGAAGAGGGCATTGGCCCGAAACGCGTCTGGCAGGTTAACCAGAAAAGGACTTTGTTCATGGCGTGTGCCCTTGCTTTGGCGTAATTTCCACCTGGGAGTGCATCCCACCTAGAGGCAACTCTCTTTTTTTGTATTTTGTACAGCGGCCTGCCTGGTCGCGGGATTGCACCACCGCGAAACACTTGCGGGTCCGCGGCTGCTTTATTGGGGCAGCTAACTGTGGAACAGGAGGTGCCTGTTATATGCAGGGGTGCCGTGCGCGAACATCGGCAATCCTTTTAAGACATTTTTTGTGAGTGCCGGCGGTGACCCACTTGGGTTTTACTGAACCACCAGTCCCAGGAAGCATTGCTTCAGGTGGTTCACCTGAGCGTTATTATTATGGGGATTTACTGGTGGTTGCCGCATGCCGGCACGTCACATGGTCTGCCACTGAAGAGGGCATTGGCCCGAAACGCGTCTGGCAGGTTAACCAGAAAAGGACTTTGTTCATGGCGTGTGCCCTTGCTTTGGCGTAATTTCCACCTGGGAGTGCATCCCACCTAGAGGCAACTCTCTTTTTTGTATTTTGTACAGCGGCCTGCCTGGTCGCGGGATTGCACCACCGCGAAACACTTGCGGGTCCGCGGCTGCTTTATTGGGGCAGCTAACTGTGGAACAGGAGGTGCCTGTTATATGCAGGGGTGCCGGCGCGAACATCGGCAATCCTTTTTAAGACATTTTTTGTGAGTGCCGGCGGTGACCCACTTGGGTTTTACTGAACCACCAGTCCCAGGAAGCATTGCTTCAGGTGGTTCACCTGAGCGTTATTATTATGGGGATTTACTGGTGGTTGCCGCATGCCGGCACGTCACATGGTCTGCCACTGAAGAGGGCATTGGCCCGAAACGCGTCTGGCAGGTTAACCAGAAAAGGACTTTGTTCATGGCGTGTGCCCTTGCTTTGGCGTAATTTCCACCTGGGAGTGCATCCCACCTAGAGGCAACTCTTTTTTTGTATTTTGTACAGCGGCCTGCCTGGTCGTGGGATTGCACCACCGCGGAACACTTGCGGGTCCGCGGCTGCTTTATTGGGGCAGCTAACTGTGGAACAGGAGGTGCCTGTTATATGCAGGGGTGCCGGCGCGAACATCGGCAATCCTTTTTAAGACATTTTTTGTGAGTGCCGGCGGTGACCCACTTGGGTTTTACTGAACCACCAGTCCCAGGAAGCATTGCTTCAGGTGGTTCACCTGAGCGTTATTATTATGGGGATTTACTGGTGGTTGCCGCATGCCGGCACGTCACATGGTCTGCCACTGAAGAGGGCATTGGCCCGAAACGCGTCTGGCAGGTTAACCAGAAAAGGACTTTGTTCATGGCGTGTGCCCTTGCTTTGGCGTAATTTCCACCTGGGAGTGCATCCCACCTAGAGGCAACTCTTTTTTTGTATTTTGTGCCAGCGGCCTGCCTGGTCGCGGGATTGCACCACCGCGAAACACTTGCGGGTCCGCGGCTGCTTTATTGGGGCAGCTAACTGTGGAACAGGAGGTGCCTGTTATATGCAGGGGTGCCGGCGCGAACATCGGCAATCCTTTTTAAGACATTTTTTGTGAGTGCCGGCGGTGACCCGTCAGGGTTTTACTGAACCACCAGTCCCAGGAAGCATTGCTTCAGGTGGTTCACCTGAGCGTTATTATTATGGGGATTTACTGGTGGTTGCCGCATGCCGGCACGTCACATGGTCTGCCACTGAAGAGGGCATTGGCCCGAAACGCGTCTGGCAGGTTAACCAGAAAAGGACTTTGTTCATGGCGTGTGCCCTTGCTTTGGCGTAATTTCCACCTGGGAGTGCATCCCACCTAGAGGCAACTCTTTTTTTGTATTTTGTACAGCGGCCTGCCTGGTCGCGGGATTGCACCACCGCGAAACACTTGCGGGTCCGCGGCTGCTTTATTGGGGCAGCTAACTGTGGAACAGGAGGTGCCTGTTATATGCAGGGGTGCCGGCGCGAACATCGGCAATCCTTTTTAAGACATTTTTTGTGAGTGCCGGCGGTGACCCACTTGGGTTTTACTGAACCACCAGTCCCAGGAAGCATTGCTTCAGGTGGTTCACCTGAGCGTTATTATTATGGGGATTTACTGGTGGTTGCCGCATGCCGGCACGTCACATGGTCTGCCACTGAAGAGGGCATTGGCCCGAAACGCGTCTGGCAGGTTAACCAGAAAAGGACTTTGTTCATGGCGTGTGCCCTTGCTTTGGCGTAATTTCCACCTGGGAGTGCATCCCACCTAGAGGCAACTCTCTTTTTTTGTATTTTGTACAGCGGCCTGCCTGGTCGCGGGATTGCACCACCGCGAAACACTTGCGGGTCCGCGGCTGCTTTATTGGGGCAGCTAACTGTGGAACAGGAGGTGCCTGTTATATGCAGGGGTGCCGGCGCGAACATCGGCAATCCTTTTTAAGAAATTTTTTGTGAGTGCCGGCGGTGACCCACTTGGGTTTTACTGAACCACCAGTCCCAGGAAGCATTGCTTCAGGTGGTTCACCTGAGCGTTATTATTATGGGGATTTACTGGTGGTTGCCGCATGCCGGCACGTCACATGGTCTGCCACTGAAGAGGGCATTGGCCCGAAACGCGTCTGGCAGGTTAACCAGAAAAGGACTTTGTTCATGGCGTGTGCCCTTGCTTTGGCGTAATTTCCACCTGGGAGTGCATCCCACCTAGAGGCAACTCTCTTTTTTTGTATTTTGTACAGCGGCCTGCCTGGTCGCGGGATTGCACCACCGCGAAACACTTGCGGGTCCGCGGCTGCTTTATTGGGGCAGCTAACTGTGGAACAGGAGGTGCCTGTTATATGCAGGGGTGCCGGCGCGAACATCGGCAATCCTTTTTAAGACATTTTTTGTGAGTGCCGGCGGTGACCCACTTGGGTTTTACTGAACCACGAGTCCCAGGAAGCATTGCTTCAGGTGGTTCACCTGAGCGTTATTATTATGGGGATTTACTGGTGGTTGCCGCATGCCGGCACGTCACATGGTCTGCCACTGAAGAGGGCATTGGCCCGAAACGCGTCTGGCAGGTTAACCAGAAAAGGACTTTGTTCATGGCGTGTGCCCTTGCTTTGGCGTAATTTCCACCTGGGAGTGCATCCCACCTAGAGGCAACTCTCTTTTTTTGTATTTTGTACAGCGGCCTGCCTGGTCGCGGGATTGCACCACCGCGAAACACTTGCGGGTCCGCGGCTGCTTTATTGGGGCAGCTAACTGTGGAACAGGAGGTGCCTGTTATATGCAGGGGTGCCGGCGCGAACATCGGCAATCCTTTTTAAGACATTTTTTGTGAGTGCCGGCGGTGACCCACTTGGGTTTTACTGAACCACCAGTCCCAGGAAGCATTGCTTCAGGTGGTTCACCTGAGCGTTATTATTATGGGGATTTACTGGTGGTTGCCGCATGCCGGCACGTCACATGGTCTGCCACTGAAGAGGGCATTGGCCCGAAACGCGTCTGGCAGGTTAACCAGAAAAGGACTTTGTTCATGGCGTGTGCCCTTGCTTTGGCGTAATTTCCACCTGGGAGTGCATCCCACCTAGAGGCAACTCTCTTTTTTGTATTTTGTACAGCGGCCTGCCTGGTCGCGGGATTGCACCACCGCGAAACACTTGCGGGTCCGCGGCTGCTTTATTGGGGCAGCTAACTGTGGAACAGGAGGTGCCTGTTATATGCAGGGGTGCCGGCGCGAACATCGGCAATCCTTTTTAAGACATTTTTTGTGAGTGCCGGCGGTGACCCACTTGGGTTTTACTGAACCACCAGTCCCAGGAAGCATTGCTTCAGGTGGTTCACCTGAGCGTTATTATTATGGGGATTTACTGGTGGTTGCCGCATGCCGGCACGTCACATGGTCTGCCACTGAAGAGGGCATTGGCCCGAAACGCGTCTGGCAGGTTAACCAGAAAAGGACTTTGTTCATGGCGTGTGCCCTTGCTTTGGCGTAATTTCCACCTGGGAGTGCATCCCACCTAGAGGCAACTCTTTTTTTGTATTTTGTACAGCGGCCTGCCTGGTCGCGGGATTGCACCACCGCGAAACACTTGCGGGTCCGCGGCTGCTTTATTGGGGCAGCTAACTGTGGAACAGGAGGTGCCTGTTATATGCAGGGGTGCCGGCGCGAACATCGGCAATCCTTTTTAAGACATTTTTTGTGAGTGCCGGCGGTGACCCACTTGGGTTTTACTGAACCACCAGTCCCAGGAAGCATTGCTTCAGGTGGTTCACCTGAGCGTTATTATTATGGGGATTTACTGGTGGCTGCCGCATGCCGGCACGTCACATGGTCTGCCACTGAAGAGGGCATTGGCCCGAAACGCGTCTGGCAGGTTAACCAGAAAAGGACTTTGTTCATGGCGTGTGCCCTTGCTTTGGCGTACATTTCCACCTGGGAGTGCATCCCACCTAGAGGCAACTCTTTTTTTGTATTTTGTACAGCGGCCTGCCTTGTCGCTGGATTGCACCACCGCGAAACACTTGCGGGTCCGCGGCTGCTTTATTGGGGCAGCTAACTGTGGAACAGGAGGTGCCTGTTATATGCAGGGGTGCCGGCGCGAACATCGGCAATGCCTTTTTAAGACATTTTTTGTGAGTGCCGGCGGTGACCCACTTGGGTTTTACTGAACCACCAGTCCCAGGAAAGCATTGCTTCAGGTGGTTCACCTGAGCGTTATTATTATGGGGATTTACTGGTGGTTGCCGCATGCCGGCACGTCACATGGTCTGCCACTGAAGAGGGCATTGGCCCGAAACGCGTCTGGCAGGTTAACCAGAAAAGGACTTTGTTCATGGCGTGTGCCCTTGCTTTGGCGTAATTTCCACCTGGGAGTGCATCCCACCTAGAGGCAACTCTTTTTTTGTATTTTGTACAGCGGCCTGCCTTGTCGCTGGATTGCACCACCGCGAAACACTTGCGGGTCCGCGGCTGCTTTATTGGGGCAGCTAACTGTGGAACAGGAGGTGCCTGATATATGCAGGGGTGCCGGCGCGAACATCGGCAATGCTTTTTAAGACATTTTTTGTGAGTGCCGGCGGTGACCCACTTGGGTTTTACTGAACCACGAGTCCCAGGAAGCATTGCTTCAGGTGGTTCACCTGAGCGTTATTATTATGGGGATTTACTGGTGGTTGCCGCATGCCGGCACGTCACATGGTCTGCCACTGAAGAGGGCATTGGCCCGAAACGCGTCTGGCAGGTTAACCAGAAAAGGACTTTGTTCATGGCGTGTGCCCTTGCTTTGGCGTAATTTCCACCTGGGAGTGCATCCCACCTAGAGGCAACTCTTTTTTTGTATTTTGTACAGCGGCCTGCCTTGTCGCTGGATTGCACCACCGCGAAACACTTGCGGGTCCGCGGCTGCTTTATTGGGGCAGCTAACTGTGGAACAGGAGGTGCCTGTTATGTGCAGGGGTGCCGGCGCGAACATCGGCAATCCTTTTTAAGACATTTTTTGTGAGTGCCGGCGGTGACCCACTTGGGTTTTACTGAACCACCAGTCCCAGGAAGCATTGCTTCAGGTGGTTCACCTGAGCGTTATTATTATGGGGATTTACTGGTGGTTGCCGCATGCCGGCACGTCACATGGTCTGCCACTGAAGAGGGCATTGGCCCGAAACGCGTCTGGCAGGTTAACCAGAAAAGGACTTTGTTCATGGCGTGTGCCCTTGCTTTGGCGTAATTTCCACCTGGGAGTGCATCCCACCTAGAGGCAACTCTTTTTTTGTATTTTGTACAGCGGCCTGCCTGGTCGCTGGATTGCACCACCGCGAAACACTTGCGGGTCCGCGGCTGCTTTATTGGGGCAGCTAACTGTGGAACAGGAGGTGCCTGTTATATGCAGGGGTGCCGGCGCGAACATCGGCAATCCTTTTTAAGACATTTTTTGTGAGTGCCGGCGGTGACCCACTTGGGTTTTACTGAACCACCAGTCCCAGGAAGCATTGCTTCAGGTGGTTCACCTGAGCGTTATTATTATGGGGATTTACTGGTGGTTGCCGCATGCCGGCACGTCACATGGTCTGCCACTGAAGAGGGCATTGGCCCGAAACGCGTCTGGCAGGTTAACCAGAAAAGGACTTTGTTCATGGCGTGTGCCCTTGCTTTGGCGTAATTTCCACCTGGGAGTGCATCCCACCTAGAGGCAACTCTTTTTTTGTATTTTGTACAGCGGCCTGCCTTGTCGCGGGATTGCACCACCGCGAAACACTTGCGGGTCCGCGGCTGCTTTATTGGGGCAGCTAACTGTGGAACAGGAGGTGCCTGTTATATGCAGGGGTGCCGGCGCGAACATCGGCAATGCTTTTTAAGACATTTTTTGTGAGTGCCGGCGGTGACCCACTTGGGTTTTACTGAACCACCAGTCCCAGGAAGCATTGCTTCAGGTGGTTCACCTGAGCGTTATTATTATGGGGATTTACTGGTGGTTGCCGCATGCCGGCACGTCACATGGTCTGCCACTGAAGAGGGCATTGGCCCGAAACGCGTCTGGCAGGTTAACCAGAAAAGGACTTTGTTCATGGCGTGTGCCCTTGCTTTGGCGTAATTTCCACCTGGGAGTGCATCCCACCTAGAGGCAACTCTTTTTTTGTATTTTGTACAGCGGCCTGCCTGGTCGCTGGATTGCACCACCGCGAAACACTTGCGGGTCCGCGGCTGCTTTATTGGGGCAGCTAACTGTGGAACAGGAGGTGCCTGTTATATGCAGGGGTGCCGGCACGAACATCGGCAATCCTTTTTAAGACATTTTTTGTGAGTGCCGGCGGTGACCCACTTGGGTTTTACTGAACCACCAGTCCCAGGAAGCATTGCTTCAGGTGGTTCACCTGAGCGTTATTATTATGGGGATTTACTGGTGGTTGCCGCATGCCGGCACGTCACATGGTCTGCCACTGAAGAGGGCATTGGCCCGAAACGCGTCTGGCAGGTTAACCAGAAAAGGACTTTGTTCATGGCGTGTGCCCTTGCTTTGGCGTAATTTCCACCTGGGAGTGCATCCCACCTAGAGGCAACTCTTTTTTGTATTTTGTACAGCGGCCTGCCTGGTCGCGGGATTGCACCACCGCGAAACACTTGCGGGTCCGCGGCTGCTTTATTGGGGCAGCTAACTGTGGAACAGGAGGTGCCTGTTATATGCAGGGATGCAGGCGCGAACATCGGCAATGCTTTTTAAGACATTTTTTGTGAGTGCCGGCGGTGACCCACTTGGGTTTTACTGAACCACGCAGTCCCAGAAAGCATTGCTTCAGGTGGTTCACCTGAGCGTTATTATTATGGGGATTTACTGGTTGGTTGCCGCATGCCGGCACGCTCACATGGTCTGCCACTGAAGAGGGCATTGGCCCGAAACGCGTCTGGCAGGTTAACCAGAAAAGGACTTTGTTCATGGCGTGTGCCCTTGCTTTGGCGTAATTTCCACCTGGGAGTGCATCCCACCTAGAGGCAACTCTTTTTTTGTATTTTGTACAGCGGCCTGCCTTGTCGCTGGATTGCACCACCGCGAAACACTTGCGGGTCCGCGGCTGCTTTATTGGGGCAGCTAACTGTGGAACAGGAGGTGCCTGATATATGCAGGGGTGCCGGCACGAACATCGGCAATGCTTTTTAAGACATTTTTTGTGAGTGCCGGCGGTGACCCACTTGGGTTTTACTGAACAACGAGTCCCAGGAAGCATTGCTTCAGGTGGTTCACCTGAGCGTTATTATTATGGGGATTTACTGGTGGTTGCCGCATGCCGGCACGTCACATGGTCTGCCACTGAAGAGGGCATTGGCCCGAAACGCGTCTGGCAGGTTAACCAGAAAAGGACTTTGTTCATGGCGTGTGCCCTTGCTTTGGCGTAATTTCCACCTGGGAGTGCATCCCACCTAGAGGCAACTCTTTTTTTTGTATTTTGTACAGCGGCCTGCCTGCTCGCGGGATTGCACCACCGCAAAACACTTGCGGGTCCGCGGCTGCTTTATTGGGGCAGCTAACTGTGGAACAGGAGGTGCCTGTTATGTGCAGGGGTGCCGGCGCGAACATCGGCAATCCTTTTTAAGACATTTTTTGTGAGTGCCGGCGGTGACCCACTTGGGTTTTACTGAACCACCAGTCCCAGGAAGCATTGCTTCAGGTGGTTCACCTGAGCGTTATTATTATGGGGATTTACTGGTGGTTGCCACATGCCGGCACGTCACATGGTCTGCCACTGAAGAGGACATTGGCCCGAAATGCGTCTGGCAGGTTAACCAGAAAAGGACTTTGTTCATGGCGTGTGCCCTTGCTTTGGCGTAATTTCCACCTGGGAGTGCATCCCACCTAGAGGCAACTCTTTTTTTGTATTTTGTACAGCGGCCTGCCTGGTCGCGGATTGCACCACCGCGAAACACTTGCGGGTCCGCGGCTGCTTTATTGGGGCAGCTAACTGTGGAACAGGAGGTGCCTGTTATATGCAGGGGTGCCAGCGCGAACATCGGCAATCCTTTTAAGACATTTTTTGTGAGTGCCGGCGGTGACCCACTTGGGTTTTACTGAACCACCAGTCCCAGGAAGCATTGCTTCAGGTGGTTCACCTGAGCGTTATTATTATGGGGATTTACTGGTGGTTGCCGCATGCCGGCACGTCACATGGTCTGCCACTGAAGAGGGCATTGGCCCGAAACGCGTCTGGCAGGTTAACCAGAAAAGGACTTTGTTCATGGCGTGTGCCCTTGCTTTGGCGTAATTTCCACCTGGGAGTGCATCCCACCTAGAGGCAACTCTTTTTTTGTATTTTGTACAGCGGCCTGCCTTGTCGCTGGATTGCACCACCGCGAAACACTTGCGGGTCCGCGGCTGCTTTATTGGGGCAGCTAACTGTGGAACAGGAGGTGCCTGTTATATGCAGGGGTGCAGGCGCGAACATCGGCAATCCTTTTTAAGACATTTTTTGTGAGTGCCGGCGGTGACCCACTTGGGCTTTACTGAACCACCAGTCCCAGGAAGCATTGCTTCAGGTGGTTCACCTGAGCGTTATTATTATGGGGATTTACTGGTGGCTGCCGCATGCCGGCACGTCACATGGTCTGCCACTGAAGAGGGCATTGGCCCGAAACGCGTCTGGCAGGTTAACCAGAAAAGGACTTTGTTCATGGCGTGTGCCCTTGCTTTGGCGTAATTTCCACCTGGGAGTGCATCCCACCTAGAGGCAACTCTTTTTTTGTATTTTGTACAGCGGCCTGCCTTGTCGCTGGATTGCACCACCGCGAAACACTTGCGGGTCCGCGGCTGCTTTATTGGGGCAGCTAACTGTGGAACAGGAGGTGCCTGATATATGCAGGGGTGCCGGCGCGAACATCGGCAATGCTTTTTAAGACATTTTTTGTGAGTGCCGGCGGTGACCCACTTGGGTTTTACTGAACCACGAGTCCCAGGAAGCATTGCTTCAGGTGGTTCACCTGAGCGTTATTATTATGGGGATTTACTGGTGGTTGCCGCATGCCGGCACGTCACATGGTCTGCCACTGAAGAGGGCATTGGCCCGAAACGCGTCTGGCAGGTTAACCAGAAAAGGACTTTGTTCATGGCGTGTGCCCTTGCTTTGGCGTAATTTCCACCTGGGAGTGCATCCCACCTAGAGGCAACTCTCTTTTTTTGTATTTTGTACAGCGGCCTGCCTGGTCGCGGGATTGCACCACCGCGAAACACTTGCGGGTCCGCGGCTGCTTTATTGGGGCAGCTAACTGTGGAACAGGAGGTGCCTGTTATGTGCAGGGGTGCCGGCGCGAACATCGGCAATCCTTTTTAAGACATTTTTTGTGAGTGCCGGCGGTGACCCACTTGGGTTTTACTGAACCACCAGTCCCAGGAAGCATTGCTTCAGGTGGTTCACCTGAGCGTTATTATTATGGGGATTTACTGGTGGTTGCCACATGCCGGCACGTCACATGGTCTGCCACTGAAGAGGGCATTGGCCCGAAACGCGTCTGGCAGGTTAACCAGAAAAGGACTTTGTTCATGGCGTGTGCCCTTGCTTTGGCGTAATTTCCACCTGGGAGTGCATCCCACCTAGAGGCAACTCTTTTTTGTATTTTGTACAGCGGCCTGCCTGGTCGCGAGGATTGCACCACCGCGAAACACTTGCGGGTCCGCGGCTGCTTTATTGGGGCAGCTAACTGTGGAACAGGAGGTGCCTGTTATATGCAGGGGTGCCAGCGCGAACATCGGCAATCCTTTTTAAGACATTTTTTGTGAGTGCCGGTGGTGACCCACTTGGGTTTTACTGAACCACCAGTCCCAGGAAGCATTGCTTCAGGTGGTTCACCTGAGCGTTATTATTATGGGGATTTACTGGTGGTTGCCGCATGCCGGCACGTCACATGGTCTGCCACTGAAGAGGGCATTGGCCCGAAACGCGTCTGGCAGGTTAACCAGAAAAGGACTTTGTTCATGGCGTGTGCCCTTGCTTTGGCGTAATTTCCACCTGGGAGTGCATCCCACCTAGAGGCAACTCTTTTTTTGTATTTTGTACAGCGGCCTGCCTGGTCGCGGGATTGCACCACCGCGAAACACTTGCGGGTCCGCGGCTGCTTTATTGGGGCAGCTAACTGTGGAACAGGAGGTGCCTGTTATATTCAGGGGTGCCGGCGCGAACATCGGCAATCCTTTTTAAGAAATTTTTGTGAGTGCCGGTGGTGACCCACTTGGGTTTTACTGTACCACCAGTCCCAGGAAGCATTGCTTCAGGTGGTTCACCTGAGCGTTATTATTATGGGGATTTACTGGTGGTTGCCGCATGCCGGCACGTCACATGGTCTGCCACTGAAGAGGGCATTGGCCCGAAACGCGTCTGGCAGGTTAACCAGAAAAGGACTTTGTTCATGGCGTGTGCCCTTGCTTTGGCGTAATTTCCACCTGGGAGTGCATCCCACCTAGAGGCAACTCTTTTTTGTATTTTGTACAGCGGCCTGCCTTGTCGCTGGATTGCACCACCGCGAAACACTTGCGGGTCCGCGGCTGCTTTATTGGGGCAGCTAACTGTGGAACAGGAAGTGCCTGATATATGCAGGGGTGCCGGCGCGAACATCGGCAATGCTTTTTAAGACATTTTTTGTGAGTGCCGGCGGTGACCCACTTGGGTTTTACTGAACCACGAGTCCCAGGAAGCATTGCTTCAGGTGGTTCACCTGAGCGTTATTATTATGGGGATTTACTGGTGGTTGCCGCATGCCGGCACGTCACATGGTCTGCCACTGAAGAGGGCATTGGCCCGAAACGCGTCTGGCAGGTTAACCAGAAAAGGACTTTGTTCATGGCGTGTGCCCTTGCTTTGGCGTAATTTCCACCTGGGAGTGCATCCCACCTAGAGGCAACTCTTTTTTTGTATTTTGTACAGCGGCCTGCCTGGTCGCGGGATTGCACCACCGCGAAACACTTGCGGATCCGCGGCTGCTTTATTGGGGCAGCTAACTGTGGAACAGGAGGTGCCTGTTATGTGCAGCGGTGCCGGCGCGAACATAGGCAATCCTTTTTAAGACATTTTTTGTGTGTGCCGGCGGTGACCCACTTGGGTTTTACTGAACCACCAGTCCCAGGAAGCATTGCTTCAGGTGGTTCACCTGAGCGTTATTATTATGGGGATTTACTGGTGGTTGCCGCATGCCGGCACGTCACATGGTCTGCCACTGAAGAGGGCATTGGCCCGAAACGCGTCTGGCAGGTTAACCAGAAAAGGACTTTGTTCATGGCGTGTGCCCTTGCTTTGGCGTACATTTCCACCTGGGAGTGCATCCCACCTAGAGGCAACTCTTTTTTGTATTTTGTACAGCGGCCTGCCTGGTCGCGGGATTGCACCACCGCGAAACACTTGCGGGTCTGCGGCTGCTTTATTGGGGCAGCTAACTGTGGAACAGGAGGTGCCTGTTATATTCAGGGGTGCCGGCGCGAACATCGGCAATCCTTTTTAAGAAATTTTTTGTGAGTGCCGGCGGTGACCCACTTGGGTTTTACTGTACTACCAGTCCCAGGAAGCATTGCTTCAGGTGGTTCACCTGAGCGTTATTATTATGGGGATTTACTGGTGGTTGCCGCATGCCGGCACGTCACATGGTCTGCCACTGAAGAGGGCATTGGCCCGAAACGCGTCTGGCAGGTTAACCAGAAAAGGACTTTGTTCATGGCGTGTGCACTTGCTTTGGCGTAATTTCCACCTGGGAGTGCATCCCACCTAGAGGCAACTCTTTTTTTGTATTTTGTACAGCGGCCTGCCTTGTCGCTGGATTGCACCACCGCGAAACACTTGCGGGTCCGCGGCTGCTTTATTGGGGCAGCTAACTGTGGAACAGGAGGTGCCTGTTATATGCAGGGGTGCCGGCGCGAACATCGGCAATGCTTTTAAGACATTTTTTGTGAGTGCCGGCGGTGACCCACTTGGGTTTTACTGAACCACCAGTCCCAGGAAGCATTGCTTCAGGTGGTTCACCTGAGCGTTATTATTATGGGGATTTACTGGTGGTTGCCGCATGCCGGCACGTCACATGGTCTGCCACTGAAAAGGGCATTGGCCCGAAACGCGTCTGGCAGGTTAACCAGAAAAGGACTTTGTTCATGGCGTGTGCCCTTGCTTTGGCGTGCATTTCCACCTGGGAGTGCATCCCACCTAGAGGCAACTCTTTTTTTGTATTTTGTACAGCGGCCTGCCTTGTCGCTGGATTGCACCACCGCGAAACACTTGCGGGTCCGCGGCAGCTTTATTGGGGCAGCTAACTGTGGAACAGGAGGTGCCTGATATATGCAGGGGTGCCGGCGCGAACATCGGCAATGCTTTTTAAGACATTTTTTGTGAGTGCCGGCGGTGACCCACTTGGGTTTTACTGAACCACCAGTCCCAGGAAGCATTGCTTCAGGTGGTTCACCTGAGCGTTATTATTATGGGGATTTACTGGTGGTTGGCGCATGCCGGCACGTCACATGGTCTGCCACTGAAGAGGGCATTGGCACGAAACGCGTCTGGCAGGTTAACCAGAAAAGGACTTTGTTCATGGCGTGTGCCCTTGCTTTGGCGTAATTTCCACCTGGGAGTGCATCCCACCTAGAGGCAACTCTTTTTTTGTATTTTGTACAGCGGCCTGCCTGGTCGCCGGATTGCCCCACCGTGAAACACTTGCGGGTCCGCAGCTGCTTTATTGGGGCAGCTAACTGTGGAACAGGAGGTGCCTGTTATATGCAGGGGTGCCGGCGCGAACATCGGCAATCCTTTTTAAGACATTTTTTGTGAGTGCCGGCGGTGACCCACTTGGGTTTTACTGAACCACCAGTCCCAGGAAGCATTGCTTCAGGTGGTTCACCTGAGCGTTATTATTATGGGGATTTACTGGTGGTTGCCGCATGCCGGCACGTCACATGGTCTGCCACTGAAGAGGGCATTGGCCCGAAACGCGTCTGGCAGGTTAACCAGAAAAGGACTTTGTTCATGGCATGTGCCCTTGCTTTGGCGTAATTTCCACCTGGGAGTGCATCCCACCTAGAGGCAACTCTTTTTTTGTATTTTGTACAGCGGCCTGCCTGGTCGCGGGATTGCACCACCGCGAAACACTTGCGGGTCCGCGGCTGCTTTATTGGGGCAGCTAACTGTGGAACAGGAGGTGCCTGTTATGTGCAGTGGTGCCGGCGCGAACATCGGCAATCCTTTTTAAGACATTTTTGTGAGTGCCGGCGGTGACCCACTTGGGTTTTACTGAACCACCAGTCCCAGGAAGCATTGCTTCAGGTGGTTCACCTGAGCGTTATTATTATGGGGATTTACTGGTGGCTGCCACATGCCGGCACGTCACATGGTCTGCCACTGAAGAGGGCATTGGCCCGAAATGCGTCTGGCAGGTTAACCAGAAAAGGACTTTGTTCATGGCGTGTGCCCTTGCTTTGGCGTAATTTCCACCTGGGAGTGCATCCCACCTAGAGGCAACTCTCTTTTTGTATTTTGTACAGCGGCCTGCCTGGTCGCGGATTGCACTACCGCGAAACACTTGCGGGTCCGCGGCTGCTTTATTGGGGCCGCTAACTGTGGAACAGGAGGTGCTTGTTATATGCAGGGTGCCGGCGCGACCATCGGCAATCTTTTTAAGACATTTTTTGTGAGTGCCGGCGGTGACCCACTTGGGTTTTACTGAACCACCAGTCCCAGGAAGCATTGCTTCAGGTGGTTCACCTGAGCGTTATTATTATGGGGATTTACTGGTGGCTGCCGCATGCCGGCACGTCACATGGTCTGCCACTGAAGAGGGCATTGGCCCGAAACGCGTCTGGCAGGTTAACCAGAAAAGGACTTTGTTCATGGCATGTGCCCTTGCTTTGGCGTAATTTCCACCTGGGAGTGCATCCCACCCAGAGGCAACTCTTTTTTTGTATTTTGTACAGCGGCCTGCCTGGTCGCTGGATTGCACCACCGCGAAACACTTGCGGGTCCGCGGCTGCTTTATTGGGGCAGCTAACTGTGGAACAGGAGGTGCCTGTTATAGTGCAGGGGTGCCGGCGCGAACATCGGCAATCCTTTTTAAGACATTTTTTGTGAGTGCCGGCGGTGACCCACTTGGGTTTTACTGAACCACCAGTCCCAGGAAGCATTGCTTCAGGTGGTTCACCTGGAGCGTTATTATTATGGGGATTTACTGGTGGTTGCCGCATGCCGGCACGTCACATGGTCTGCCACTGAAGAGGGCATTGGCCCGAAACGTGTCTGGCAGGTTAACCAGAAAAGGACTTTGTTCATGGCGTGTGCCCTTGCTTTGGCGTAATTTCCACCTGGGAGTGCATCCCAACTAGAGGCAACTCTATTTTTGTACTTTGTACAGCGGCCTTCCTGGTCGCGGGATTGCACCACAGCGAAACACTTGCGGGTCCGCGGCTGCTTTATTGGGGCAGCTAACTGTGGAACAGGAGGTGCCTGTTATATGCAGGGGTGCCGGCGCGAACATCGGCAATCCTTTTAAGACATTTTTTGTGAGTGCCGGCGGTGACCACTTGGGTTTTACTGAACCACCAGTCCCAGGAAGCTATTGCTTCAGGTGGTTCACCTGAACGTTATTATTATGGGGATTTACTGGTGGCTGCCGCATGCCGGCACGCTCACATGGTCTGCCACTGAAGAGGGCATTGGCCCAAAACGCGTCTGGCAGGTTAACCAGAAAAGGACTTTGTTCATGGCGTGTGCCCTTGCTTTGGCGTACTTCCACCTGGGAGTGCATCCCACCTAGAGGCAACTCTTTTTTTGTATTATATATATATATATATATCTTAGATCTGGCTTTTCCAGCGGGTTTATCCCCAGACTTTTTGCTTCTTGGCCTCCTGTTTTGGACCCTGTTTTTGTTGGTTTTATGACTCTGGGCACTTTACCACTGCTAATCAGTGCTAAAGTGCATATGCTCTCCCTATAAATTGTATTTATGGATTGGTGATTCCATGATTGGCATATTTGATTTACTGGTAAGTCCCTAGTACAGTGCACTGTGTGTGCCCGGGGCCTATAAACCAAATGCTGCTAGTGGGCCTGCAGCACTGATTGTGCCTCCCGCATGAGCAGCCTGTAAATGTAACTCAGACCTGCCACTGCAGTGTCTGTGGGCAATTTGGTACTGCCATGTCGAC